>OY998238.1:14911186-15276186 GCA_963922005.1 Cornus suecica | reverse complement strand
AAATTAGAAAAAAAAATATAAATTTCGAAAAACATATATAAATTTCAAATAAATATTTAAATTCGAATATATATATATTTCAAAAAAATATATATATAATTCAAAATATATATTTTCAAAAACAAAATTCAAAAAATTATATAATTTCGAAAAATATATATAAATTTTAAAAAATATATAAAATTTGAAAATATATAAATAAAATTCGAATATATATATATATTTCAAAAGATATATATATATAATTCAAAATATATATATTTTCAAAAACAAAATTCAAAAAATTATATAATTTTAGAAAACTATATATATTGGTAAAATGTCATATATTTTCTAATGAAGTAAATCAAACTACTTACCACTAACATCAATTAGTAGCAATATTTTATATATATTTTTTCCGATATTTATATGATGTTTTCAAATTATATATATATATTTTAATTATATATATATTTTTTGAATTTTTACCTAACAACTTGGCTTATTATAGATGAATTGTCCATGAATTTTTTGAGATTACCCATTTTATAGCTAGAAATTCGAAATATATATAAAATTATAAAAAACATTCAAAAACAATATATAAAATTCGAAATATATATATAATTCAAACAAATATAAATTTTGAAACAAATATATATAAATTTCGAATTGTTTTTATAAAATTCGGATAAATTATATAAATTTTGAAACAAATATATATAAATATCGAATTGTTTTTATAAAATTCGGATAAATTATATAAATTTCGAAAACATCATATAAATTTCGAAACAAATATATATATTTTAGAAAAATATATATAAAAGAAGACCACTAATTGATGTTAGTGGTAAGTAGTTTGATTCATTTCATTAGAAAAGATATGACATTTTAAATATATATATATTTTTATAAAATTATATTATTTTTTGAATTTTTTTTTAAAAATATATATTTTTTGTATTATATATATATTTTTTGAAATATATATATTTTTGAATTATATATATTTTTCAAAATTTATATATATTTTTGAATTATATATATATTTTTTGAAATTTATATATGTTTTTCAAAATTATATAATTTTTTGAATTTTGTTTTTGAATATATATATTTTGAATTTAATATATATTTTTGAAATATATATATATTCAAATTTAAATATTTTTCAAAAAATATATATATATTTCAAATTTTATATATATCTTTTGAAATTTATATATGTTTTTCGAAATTTATATATTGTTTTCAAAATTTAAATATTTATTTTTGAATTTTATATATTTTGGGTTGGGGCATAAATGTCATTTCACATTACATATATTTCTCTCAAGGGTATTCTGGTCATTTTAGGCCCAGAAGGTGTCATTGCAAGAGAAACCAAACCTTAGGGGGTGTTAGTGCAAAAATTTAGGTGACAAACACAAAGGTAAAATTTACCTAAACCTCAGGGGTGTTAGTGCAAACTACCCTAAGTATGAATTCAACTTGGAATTTTGAAACTGAAGAGAGGGTTTTTAGAGAGAGAGAGAGTTGGCATAAATCATGTAAACGAGTGATTTTATATATAATAGATGTGAGGGTAATATGGTCAATTACTATTACAAAAATAAGGGATGAAATGCAATAAGGGTAAAATAGGATTTTCAGTCCAAAAAATCACTTCTTTGACAAATATTTGTATTTGCCGGCGTTGATTTCGAACAGAGGAGGAAAATTGTTATAACGGAGCAAAAGTTAAGGGATGTAACTGATATTATTAAAATGTTAGATGAACTGTGTGAAATTAGATCAAAGTACAGGGGGAGATTTGTATAATTTACCCTTAAAAAATTTAAAAATGAGTATTTCATGAAAAGACAAAATTACTCTTAAATCAAAACCCTACTAATTGTCTCTTTCCAATTCATCTAAAACAAAGCTGCCACCGCCACTCATCCCAAACAAAGCTACTCTGCCATAATTGTTTTTTATTCTCTGACGTAGATGAATATATATATCTGTGTGTTTGTTTGTATGTATAGAATCTATAGGTATATAGATGTACATATATATGTGTTTGTATGTATGGATATACATGTATATATATATATATATATTTGAAGTAATATTTGTGAAACTTCTGCAAGGAGTTTGAAATTGAATCCTCGGCTTTATTTTTATTTTGGGTGATTAACAAATAACTCCATATGATTTAAGATTTTTGACAAACACATCTGAGGTATCAAATAATCCCATACACTTTTCTCCGCTAACAAACAGCCCCACTTCGTTAACAAATACTCTACTGCCGTTAAAAATAGATATTTTATGGCCAAAATATCCATAAATTAATATTTTATGCCCAAAATAGCCATAAATTGATATTTTATGTCCAAGTTATCCCTAAAATTAATTAGTAACTAAATTAAGATTTTTTAGTAAATTATAAATTCTTTTTTTGTTTTTTTGTTTAAGTTTACTTATTTATTTAAATTCAAATATGAAAAAATATATTACTTCATCCGTCTTAAATTATAAGTCCCTTTTGGGGAATTCAATTTTTTAAGATGATGACTTTTATTGTAATGTTAGTGAATAAAATACCAATTTTATTCGTGGTCTCACTATAATGATATGATCGTTTATAAAGTATATATTTTATAACTTTAATGCATCTACAAGGGCAAAACTCCTTTAAAATTTCTATGCATCTATTCTCTTAAAAAAAATAAAAAATATTATTTAAAGTATATTATTATCAATAATGGTTTTTTTTAATAATTTGTACTCCCTCCGTCCCAAAATAAGTGTCCACTTTGAAAAATCAAAACATTTTATTTGATCAATTTACCAGTATAACCTTCAAGCATTAAAGTTATAAAACATATATTTTATAAACGATCACATCACTATAGTGGATCACAAGTAAAATTGGTATTTTATTCACTAACACTACAATAAAAAGTCATTCTCTTAAAAACTTGAATTCCCCAAAAGAGATTTATAATTTGAGAAGGGGGGAGTAATATATTTTTTTAGATTTGAATTTAAATAAATAATTAAACTTAAACAAATTTTTTTTATTTATAATTTACTCAAAAATCTTAATTTAGTTAAAAGAATAATAATTTGTAATTTACTAAAAAATCTTAATTTAGTTATCAATTTATTTTAGGGGTATTTTGGACATAAAATATAAATTTTAACCGACAGAGGAGTATTTATTAACGGAGAAAAGTGCAGAAAATTATTTGACACCTCAGGAGATGTTTGTCAAGAATCTGAAAACATACGTGGTTGTTTGTTAATGGCCTTTTATTTTTACATACTTTCCTTCATCAAGTAACACAACAAGCCTTGAATCCCTTCAAAAGGTTCGAATTATAAAAAAATTAAATAAAAATAAATAAATAAAACTTTAAACCCGTACAGACTTGGAAGGATTGCTTTTTCATTATTTAGTTGTTGGCTGTTGGTGCCGATCTATATAGAAGAAGGATTTTTTAGGGATAATTTGGTCTTCTCATATGTCCTTTAAATGAATATAATTATTTTTGCATCTATTCTAGGGCATTTAAGACATTAGCATCAATCCAATTTAACCTTGCTAAAAATTCAACGTTGGAGGTATTTGTTATAACTTACAAATTTAAGGAATCTAGCTGTTGTAATTTGGCAAACGGGAGGGGATCTATATTTGACATATATTGAAAGGGTCTAAGTATAATTAACCCTATATATAGTATAGGTGCATGTGAATTTATTTGGTATTTGGATTCTTTTAAGTTAGTGTTTCAATGGGCTTCTATTTTTTAATAATTCGTAGGGTCACATTTTTATGGATTAAAATAAGGACTATTATCATAAAATCCCCCAACACTTCAACATTTGTATCAAATAACCTCCACCACTATCATATTGCTCTCTGCACTATTAATTTGTCTCAAATTGTCCATCCATGCACTATTTGACTATATTAACCTTATCCTTTCAATTATTTATTTTAATTTATCTATTTCACGGACAATAACAAAGCAACAATAGAAAAGAAAAAATAACACATGCACTAACAAATATTTTCATCACCTTCAATATAATGTAGACCCATTTCCTTTTAAATAAAAAATATTAATAGTAATGTAGACCTATTTTTTTTAAAATTAAATATTATTTTAATTTCGGATTGAGGCTAAATATGAGTTTATTATAAAACTAAATATACTCATTTTTGTTATTGCGTGGTACTAAAGCCATATTATTATTATTTTCAAAATTTACACAATCCTAATTTTTATTTAAAAGGAAATGAGTCTACATTACTATTAATATTTTTGATGAAAAATAATTATGAATTAAATTATTGAATAATTTTATATTGAAGGTGATAAAAATATTTGTTAGTGCATGTATTTTTTTTTCTTTTCTACTATTGTTTTGTTATTATCCTTGAAATAGAGAAATTAAAATAAGTAATTAAAATTTTAAGATTCATATCTAGTCATTTAACATAGTCAAATAGTGTAGGAAGTGACAATTTGAGACAAATTAATAGTGAAGGGGGCAATATGATAGTGGTGGAGGTTGTTTGATATAAATATCAAAGTATTGGGGGTTTTATGACAATAGTGCTTAAAATAATTTATAACGTCATAAGTGTCATTTTAGTTTTTCAAAATCTGATTTTAAATAATGTTTTGAGGACTGCTAACTACAGTAACATATGTGAATGTAGAATCACCACTCCTGATTGGTATATTATTTTGAGTTTGTTTTTGTATAAACTAACTTAATTAATGTTTTTGGAGTGTGCACATTTGTTTAGATTTGTTATGCTTTTATGACAAATCTCCTATAATGGACTCTACGTACTTATCGATTTAGATAATGGACTTTATATACTTATCAATTTATTAGATGTATAACTCAATACATTTTTATCATTTTTTATGAATAAATATAATATATTTTTATAAAACTTAACATTTTTATCTTTCAAAAATAAAATATTTATGATATATTCCTTTACTTAAATATACAAGGAAGTATAATGATTATAGAAATAAAAGAATCTAAATCGTGATTGAATTGGTAAATTAAAGAATTTTATAGTTGAGAAAGACTTAAGAGACCAATTTGCTATATATAGATGATAGATCATATCCTCTGCATATGGCCAAAAAAGAGTATATACATTATTGATTTATTCAGTTCACAATAATATACATGAGGATATAACAAAATACTATCAATAATGCATATACTTACAATTCATAAAACTAATTTGATAGAATTTTTTTGAGTTATACGTGAGGATATACTTGCGTAATAAAAACAAAATACTATCAATGGATATAATTATTATTCAAAAAAATTAATAGTAAAATTTTGAGTTACATATCTGATCCAAATGATAAATACCTATATTTTATTATCAGAACAAAAATATATTATAAAAATTAATAAAACTTTATTGAGTTATACATCTAAACTGATAAGTACATAGAGTCCATTATCATTACCAAAATGAAAAAATTTGTCATAAAACCATTACAATTTTATTATCAAAATAAAAATATATTATAAGAATTAATAAGATTTATTAAGATATACATCTAAACTGATAAGTACATAGAACCCAAAACAAAAATAAGAAAATTTATCATAAAACTATAACAAATTCAAACAAAACAAACACATTCCAAAAACATTAATTAGATTAGTTTATAAAAAAAATAAAGTCAAAATAATACATCAATCAAGAGTGCGACTGTGCTTTTACAGTCGCATATGCTCGATTTGTGTACATACCATATTGAACAAAAACGATTCACATCAGCAAACATAGAAGATTTGCATACACAACAGTTTCCATTTATTTGAATTGCCCTGTAAGATGAGGAAAGTTTTGTTGAGCAATACAAAAACACGTTTGCAGTAGAGTACAAAATATTAGGGTAAAATGCAGAAAATCCCTCTAAAGTATCATCCTTTTGCAATTAACCTCCTGAATTATAAATAACTCCCTTGAACTATCAATTTATTGTAAATAACCCCGATTTTATACTAAAAGACTATTTTATCATTCTTCTTAAATTTATCTATTGTTTGAATTATAACAATATTTTTTTCTCTTATTTAAAATATTAATAATACCTTTCACCTTAATTATATTAGAGTAAATACCTCCTCAAATGAAAAATAAAAAATTATAACTTGTAATTACTTTTGTAAATAATTAAGTTGATACTATCTAGTTTTATTTAAACAATAAATTATATTATCTTAAGTTTAATTTTTTTTGCCGTAAAATAAAATTTTCTTTTCATAAAAAAATTTCATAAGACCTTAAATTACTTAAATAATAGACACTTTTTTTTCTCATGCTATATTCACAAAGTGTGTTAACTTAAGATTTAATCATTTTTTAAAAATTTATATTAAAATCACCTAAAAGCATGATTTAATTAATTAATTTAAAAATTATGTGTTTGTTTATGAATATTTGAGTGAAGAATATGCTATCAAATTAGTGTTAATTAGTTCATAATCTATGTTAATAAGAAATGCATTAAGCTTAGTTCAATAAGAAAAGGGTGTTTTGGTCATTTATGAAAAAAATTGAAGACAATGGGAGCATTTTGCAACAAATTGATATAATTTAGAGGGTTTGTTGCACTTTTTATAGTTCAGGGGTTTATTGCATTTTACCCCAAAATATTATTATATCAAGTACAATAGTCTTATATACATTTAGAATGATGAATGTTTGTAATGATACGTGTAAACCCGTTCAGAGAGGCCGAACGAATCTTTACCTTTGTAATTTAAACAGAAGCTACGAAAAGAATAAATGGCAAGAAGAAAATAGAAAAATTCAAGAATCAGCAAATATTGGAGTAATTTCGGGGTCCCTTTTCCCTTTTTTTTTTTTCTTTCTTTTATACATGAAATCTGGTTTTACCCACATGAATGAGTTTTAATACATATTAAAGACAATATCTACATTAATTTGAGTTTTAATGTTTATTAGAAACTGCTATAATAAAACTTTATGTCAGTTTTGATTATATATATTTGAAACGGTCATTTCCTTAATAGCTTCAACCTGAAATGGGCTTATATTTTCTGTTTGGGCTTTGTTTTCTATTAGGGCTTTAAATCAAGTATGCTGATCCAGTGTGAATCTTTGCATGATGGGCCTGATGTAAAAATGGGCCTACACTTTGCCCCCAATTCCCAAGCCCATTTCATTTTTGAAATAGGGTGGGAATTCGAAGAGCCATGTGTAACTGCCACTTTCCTTGTTTCCTTCAATATTTCTTCTCCATTTACAAGAGCAGATTCACTCCATTTGAAGACGATTCCCAGCAAAGAACTTCTTGAGGTTAGTTTTTTCTCTTTCGTCCTTCACATTTCTTTCATTAATCAAGAGCATCATGAGTAGCGATAGTAGCCGAACCCCTTCTCTGGAAGTGGTTGTTGATGATGCCCCTGTTATTTCTTCCTCTGAGGTTGCCCCCAATTTGATTGAACCAAAATCCCAGAAACTTTCCCAAAAACAATTACGTAAATTATCTTTAGCCGATAGGTGCCGAATTGAATTTGATATACCAAAGGATGTTTTGATTTCTGAGTATTCTTCTGATTTAAACTTCAAAACTTACAAAGAAGTTGAACCGGGCGAAGTCTTGTTCTCTGCACATCACTTGGCCATTCTTAGATTTCCTTTGCATCCGTTCTATCATTATATCCTTTTTTCTTTAGGACTTGCCCCTTTGCAAGTAAATCCTAATTTCTTCAGGGTTCTATCTGTTATGCTCGTTCTGAATCACGAACGAGGTTTGAACCTAGATTTGGGTGATCTTTTGCTTTGTTATAAAGTCGATCAGATCAGAAAAAACTCTGGTCGGTACCATCTGCACCCCCATTCAACTTTGAAACTTTGTGAAGGTAATCCTTCTTCTGAGAAGGAGTGGAAAGATAAGATGGTGAAAATTGGGGGAAATTGGAGGGTGGATGCGTCCGGCCCATATCCTCTGCCAAGGACCTTCGGTATATGTAAGAAACTGAAGTGTGGATTCAAAAATCCTGGCAAGTGTATTTTTCGTACTTTACAAATTTCGCCTGCTTTACTTTGATCTTCGTACTTGTTTGTTTGTTGATTGTATGCCCATGATTTGTATACAGTTGAACGCGTTGAATATCTGAACGAGAAAGTATTCGCATCTCTTCCGTCCAGCAAGTCACTTTTGACTTCCAAAAATTTGAAATTGATCGCTGCTAGTGCTTCGGAGGCTACTATCATGGAAATTCCGGTCACAGCCTCCAAGCGTGCTGTAGCACAAAAATCTACTCCCCCAGTCAGCTCCACATCTGATAAAGGAAAAAGGCAAGTGGTCGATTTGACCGAAGATCCGAGGAAGACGAGGGGACATCTGAATAGGTCGAACGCCGATGATAGTGGCAACGCTCCCAAAAAGTTGCTGCTGGGCCCCCCTTCTGAACATGTCAAAAGAGATGACTCTGAAAAGCATGAGAAGCTTGTTAAGAAGGCCAGATCTGTGAGCGGCTACACTATTCCGGACTGCTACTTTCCTCCATCATTTGACCCTGAAGGTGAATGGATCCCAAAGTTCGAGAAAGGTAATGGTAGTGTTCTTAATCGCCGAACGTTGGCAATGTCCGATCCTGATTCCTTGATGGCTCTCGCTCGTGGCATGTGGCCTCCTAAGGATGAACTCTTTCAGCAGCACGTTGATCAGAACGAGCTTCTTGCTAGGGCTCATGTTTATATTCTAGAGGTACCAAAGTTGTTTTTTTTTTTTTTACAAACATTTCTTATCTTTTCAGTCTGTGTTCAATGTTCTAGCTCTCTGTAAGGCTGTGGAAATGGGAGAGTATAAGAGAAAGAGCATTGATGATGCATACCTCCGAGCTGACAAATGCGCCATGTTGGCTGAAAAGCAGAATAAAATCTTGGAGCTTGAGGTGGAGAGCTTAAAGAAACTCCATTAGAAGGAATCTGATCGGAATGCTGAGCTGACTAAGCAGATCCATAATCTTGAAACTTCTAATGCCGTTCTGAAGACGGGTTTAGAAATTTGCCGAAGGGGAGGTTTGGACATGCACCGGAGATATGTGAACATCTTTGACATAAAGTTCTGTGATGGGTTCAGATTTTGCTTTGACCAAATGTCATTAGATCCATCTGCCCGTACATATGATAATCCGGCCGCCCATGATGCAGCTTGCGGAATCGTTCACCCATATAAAGAGCCTGAGTCTTCCCAAGATGAAAAAGATTTAGCTCAATTTATTTTGCATGGGATCATTCCGTCCGAACGACCAGAGTCTGTTGCTGCTGAAAATGAAGTGTCAGCTGAACCTTCGATTCCTGCTTCAGAGAGCCAGCAGCCGCCTACCGATGATATTAATCCCCCAACTTCTTGATTAGAAGTTTCTATCTTTGAACAATTTTTGTTTTTTTTTTTTTTTTGGGTCTTGTAAAATTACATATGTTTTTTATGCTCCTGTGGTGAGCGTTTTTTGGACAAGTTTTTGAAATAGCAATGGTGTGCTCTGACTTTTTCGAACAGGATGACACTTAAGGTGCATAAATATTTTCCGAACAAATGACACTGTTGTGCATTATATATTTTTGAACAGGATTGCACTAAGGTGCATAGATATTTTTTGAACAAATTGCATTGTTGTGCATTATATATTTTTGAACAGGATTGCATTAAGGTGCATAGATATTTTCTGAACGGATTGCACTGTTGTGCATTATATATTTTTGAACAGGATTATGCGTTCTTTTGAACACAACCGTTTTTTATGCGTATCTATATACGTCTTTGTGAAAGCAAGAAATTGGTGCCATCTTCATGATGGTCTTTTGTCTAGTTGGCTTATGTATTTTGGCCAAGTTTTTTCACTTGGGCTTTTCCTTCTTCCTTTTATTTTTATTTTTTTTTATTAGTTTGAACAAAAATATGAGAAGATATGAATAATATCTTTATTGATTCGAAATGGATCTTATCATAAAATGGTCAACATAAATTTTATTGAAAATACCTTTTCAGGTGTATAGCATTCTAAGCTCGTTCGATTTGTTTTCCATCCTAATCAGCCAATCTGTAGGCACCTTTCCCGATCACTTCTGTTATTGTGTACGGCCCGTCCCATGTGGGATCCAGTTTGTTTGATCTGCTAGCCAGCACCCTTAATACTTGATCGCCAACTTGAAATGATCTTGGTTTCACTTTCTTGTTATAACTCCTCATTACCCTTTGTTGATATTCTGTAAGTCTTATTGAGGCCATTTCCCTTTTTTCATCTATGAGATTACCTTCGATTTTTAGAATTTCTTCGTTATGTTCAGGATCGAATAGATGAGTTCTTGTTGTGGGGACTTCCAACTCAATTGGGATTACCGCCTCGACTCTGTACGCCATAGCGAATGGAGTCATCCCGGTTGGCTTGCGAGGTGTCGTTCGGTAGCTCCCGAGGACCCTCTGTAATTCGTCTAACCATCGTCCTTTTCCTTCGATCCCCTCCAATTTTCTTTTAATCCCGAAAAAAATCGTTCTGTTCGTTATCTCAACTTGTCCATTAGCTTGTGGATAGCTGACAGACGATAAATTCTAATTGATGTCGTACTCGTCCAATAACGCCCGAACGTATTGATTGTCCAGATTTATGCCGTTGTCCATCATTATGTATTTTGGCACTCCAAACCTGTAGATTATATGATTCAAAATAAAATCTATCACTTGAGTGTGAGTGATTCTTACATAAGTTTTTGCTTCCACCCATTTAGTGAAATAATCTGTTGTCAAAAGCACATGCTTTTGATTTGATGCTGCCCTTGTTAATGGTCCGACCGCATCCATTCCCCATCGTGCGAACGGAACAGGTGAGGCCATTGCTGTGAGAAACTCTGATGGTTGATGGATTATATGCGCATGTCTCTGACATTTGTCACACCTTTTTGCGTATTCCTCCGCGTCCCGGATCATGTACGGCCAGAAATATCCTTATGTTACTACTCTATGAGATAAAGATCTTCCACCAACATGACTTCCACAAGTTCCATCGTGCAACTGCTTGAGTACCTCTTGTGCTTCAGATGGTGTCAAACATCGCAGATAGGGCCCATTTGTCGATCGGCGATATAGATAGCCATCGATCACTGAATATTTGGTAGATGTTGCTCTTATTTTCCCTGATTCCCGCCGATCCTCAGGTAGAACGCCGATCAATAAATACTCAAGGATTGGATCGATCCAACTTGGCTCATACGGGATCACGCATACTTCCTTCTTTTTCCCAATCGAAGGGGTGAATAATTCATCCACCGGAATTAATCTGACCATATCGTCTCCTGCTGAGGATGCTTGATTTGCTACATGATCGGCCCCATGATTTTTTGTCCTTGGAATTTGTTTAAAAGTGACTACCTGAAAGTTTCGCATTTCTTCCTGAACGACATTTTTATACTGCAACATCCTTTCCTCACTTGTATTATAACGTCCTGTGATTTGATTCACAACTAACTGGGAATCGCTGAACACAGTCAATTCTTTGATCTCGAGCTCCTTTATTAACCTTAACCCTGCCAAAACGACTTCGTACTCAGCCTCATTGTTTGAACTGCCAAAGGACAGTTTGATCGACTGCTGCAATTTGGTGCCTTCTGGGGATATAAGTTCAATCCCCACTCCTGCCCCCAGACTATTCACTAATCCGTCTATATAAAGCAACCACCTTGGATTTACGGCGACGACTTCATCTTCAGTTGTTTCATATTCAAGGAGGAAATCCGCCACAGCTTGACCTTTTAAAGATGTTCGTGGCTCATAAGTAATATCGAACATACTCAGTTCTATTGACCACTTTGTCGTTCGTCCCGAGAAGTCAGGCTTTGACAAAATTGCTTTGATCGGAAATGTAGTTGGGATTCTGATCGGATGAGACTCGAAGTAATGTCGTAACTTTCGTTTTGCCTGAACCAATGCCAAGATGATTTTCTCTGTCTTCGAATATCTTATCTCGGCATCAAGCAATGTCTTGCTCGCATAATAAATTGGGTACCGTCTGTTTCCATCGTCTCTTACTAACGCTGAACTGACAGCGTTCGGTGAAACTGCTAAGTACAAAATCAGGGACTCATGATTTTTGGGTGTTGTAAGTATCGGCGGTTTCGCCATATAGATTTTTAGCTGATCGAACGCTTTTTGCTGCTTCTCACCCCAAGCAATCATGTTCTTAGATTTCAGAACGTCAAAAAATGGCTTGCATCTATCTGATAATTTGGATATGAACCGACTAAGGGCCGCTAGTCTTCCTGTGAGTACCTGGATTTCTTTTGGGGACTCTGGTGCCTTCATCTGAATCAATGCTTGAACTTGTGCTGGACTTGCTTTGATTCCATCTTTATTAACAATGTGACCCAGGAATTGTCCGGAGGATACACCAAAAGTGCATTTTTCCGGGTTTAACTTCATTTTGTGCGATCGCAGGGATGCGAACACATCCTCCAAGTGCTTCAAATGATCATTCCCGTGTTGGCTTTTAACAACCATGTCGTCAATGTATGCCTCTAGTGTTTCTCCAATCTGGGTCTTGAAAATCTTCTCAATCAGCCGCTGATAAGTCGCACCTGCATTTTTTAGACCGAACGGCATGACCTTGTAACAATAGGTTCCCCGTTCGGTGATGAACGCTGTTTTGTCTTCATCTTTCGGGTTCATTGGGATTTGATTGTATCCCGAATAGGCATCCAGGAAGGTCAGACGTTCGAATCATGTGGTTGCGTCGATCATGCGATCAATCTTAGGTAAGGGAAAACTGTCTTTCGGACAAGCTTTATTTAAGTTGGTGAAGTCTACACACATGCGGAATTTCCCATTCTTCTTTTGTACCACGACAACGTTGGACAGCCACACCGGATAATGAACTTCTCTGATAAAACCAACATCTAGCAATCGGCTGACCTCTTCAGCTACAAACTTTCCTCGTTCGGTTCCAATCCTTCTGGGTCGTTGCCGTACGGGTTGAACGTCGGAACGAACATTTAATGTGTGCATCATGGTTCCTGGGTCAACCCCAGGCATGTCGCTGTGTTCCCAGGCGAAAACATCAATATTTGATCTCAACACATAAATCATTTTGTTCATTTCCTCAAAATTCAGCCCTCTTCCAATTCGGGTGGTCCTACCCTTGCTCCCCACGATCAGATCCACTGTGATGGTATTTTCTTCGGCCTTTACATCTTTATCAGTCTGATCCGGGAGGCTCGGTAATTGCTACAAGCTTTGTTCAGAGCCTTCGCCCTTCAAACCTCTGGATATGATGGCATAGTATTCATTCGCCACCACTTGTTCACCTTGAATATCGACAAACCCTTTTCCAGAAGGGTCAACACACCGCATCACCTGATGTAGAGTAGAAGGAAATCCTTGCATTCGATGAATCCAACCTCTACCCATTATCAGATTATAGGAGGGTTGTATATCCACCAACATGAAATTTTCCGTCAACGTTCGCTTTGCGGCTGTCACAAGCAAATTCAGGATCCCGATCGGGCAAATCCTCTTTCCATCAAAGCCTGCCAGCGGACTGGCTGTTGGTTTGATTAACTCCGTGCTGATGCCGATCTTTTCGAAAGCTAATTTGGTCAGGATGTTCGTGCTGCTACCTGGATCAACTAACACCCTTTTAATTAAACAATTTGAAACTATGACCGAAATTACCAATGTATCTTCATGTGGTAGATGCACGCGTCTTAAGTCCTCCTGAGTGAATGATATTGTTGGAATTGGGTAATTCCTAATTACATTCACCTCCCCAATCCTTCGGATCTTATTGGCATTGCGCATTCGCGAACGTTGAACCGAACGGCTCTCCTTATCCTCTTCTGGCTTCCCATGGATTGTGTCAATAATTTTTACCGGCTGTCCACCCACAATTTTATTGGGTTTCGGCCGATCAAAATTTTTGAGTCCATTGTCCACGTACTCCTTCAAATCTCCTTTGGTTATCAAGGTCTCCACCTGCCTCCTCAATTATCTGCATTCATTGGTTAAATGGCCGAAATCATTGTGGAAAACACAGTGCCTCGAACGGTCCTGCAGCTCAGGAGGCGTTTTCAGCGGAAATGGTGGGCGAAAAATACCCTTCGCCTTATTCTCGTTGTACAACTTTGCCAAAGTTGTTCGGAGTGGAGTTTCAGGTATGTCATACCTTGGCCTCCTCTCCTGCTGCCTGTACGGAGCCGATCGTTGGTTGCTCGTATTATCTGCCTTCTTGATTATCCTCTCCTTTAACTTGCTTTCCACACTGACCAATGCCGAGCGGTGACCTCTTTCTTGTTCGTCTTCTTCCAATCTCAGATATCCCTATGCCCGTGAATTCAACTGACCCATGTTGATGGGCGTTGACTTCACCAAGGATCTATGGAAGCTGGTCCCTTGTTCGATAGCCACCTTGAAAGCTTCCACTGCCGCTGGTTGGTCACAACTGGGTATCATTCCCATTTCCAAATTAAATCTGGAAAGGAAATTCTTCAACGTTTCGCCTTTCGCTTGTCTCATCGTGAACAGGTTAGAAATGGTCCTCTTCTGTTTTCTGTTTCCGAAATACTGGGCCAGGAATTTTTCCATCAGTGTTTGGAAAGAATCGATCGAACTGCCGGGCAGTTGCCTAAACCATAACAGAGCTGGGCCTGTCAGGCTTGTAGAAAAAGCCTTGCACATTAGTGCATCATCAGCCATATCGAGAGTCATCATTTGCTCCACATGAAAGAGGTGTTCAATTGGGTCTTGCGTCCCATCGAACATAATGAATTTTGGCATTCGGAATTTATCTGGTCTTCTCGTCTGTTGTATTTCGGGGCTGAACGGTGATTTAATGATTTTGGATGTCATTTCGATGGCCAGATCGGCTGGTGATTGTGTTATAAGATCTTTTACTTGTTCGTTCACGATCTTTTGAAGCCGAGTCACCATGTCGAGCGGTACTGTATGATTATTGACATTTGCTTCATTTGCGATTGGCTGGGTACGGGTATGATCTGTTGTTCGATTCGCTGAACTTGCTTCATGTTGATTGTCTTCCTCTTCAACATCGGGGACATTACGTCGTCCTGCTACAGGCAATTCTGGGTGTTCGGATTGATCTAACCTTTGCCTTAATTCTTGATTTTCTTTCTCAAGAGCCTCCAGACGCTGAAGGATAGCGGCCGTATCTCCTAGCTGTGTAATGGTTTCTCCCGCCATTTGGAATAGCTTCTGTTTTAGAAATCGAATTCCCACAGACGGCGCCAAAAAGTGTAAACCCGTTCGGAGAGGCCGAACGAATATTTACCTTTGTAATTTAAACAGAAGCTACGAAAAGAATAAATGGCAAGAAGAAAATAGAAAAATTCAAGAATCAGCAAATATTGGAGTAATTTCGGGGTCCCTTTTCCCTTTTTTTTTTCTTTCTTTTATACATGAAATCTGGTCTTACCCACATGAATGGGTTTTAATACATATTAAAGACAATATCTACATTAATTTGAGTTTTAATGTTTATTAGAAACTGCTATAATAAAACCTTATGTCAGTTTTGGTTCTATATATTTGAAACGGTCATTTCCTTAATAGCTTCAACCTGAAATGGGCTTATATTTTCTGTTTGGCCTTTGTTTTTTATTAGGGCTTTAAATCAAGTATGATGATCTAGTGTGAATCTTTGCATGATGGGCCTGATGTAAAAATGGGCCTACAATATGTTTATTGTATTTCAACTTTCAAGCTTAAAGTAATATCTTGAGGTAAATGTTGGACAGTAGAACAAGCTGACATGTGTCATCCCATCTAATAGAATAATTTTTTTGTGCATCAAATTGTCTATATGCACTAAAAATTAAATTTTTGTGTATGGGAGGATTTCAAATTTGGTGTTATTATTTTAGGTTATACAACATTTGAATTGTTTTTTACAAAAAGAAAAAAATCAGCAACTGCTGGAATAGCTCAGTTGGCTAGAGCGTGTGGCTGTTAACCACAAGGTCGGAGGTTCGAGCCCTCCTTCTAGCGGTTTAATTTTTCATTATTTTTTTTTGAAAATTAAGATATTCCTTTCTGCATTTCAGATTTTGTACAATTCAGCGGATTTAAATAGACAGTGGAACAATTATGCAACATTAACATAAAATTGCTAAAACTTTAATCTAAGGATATGGTGTTACAACTCAGCTAATATATTGTGTAGTGATATATATATATATATATATATATATTGGATTTGTATTTGTTGCAAAAGGTAGAGGTAGAAGTGGAACGTTGAGAATCAGGGATATAAATGTGAAAGATACGAGTGTTGAGAGAAGTGTCCTTTCTACCAAAAGGTTTGATGTATGTGATTGGAGGGTAGTACCCAAATCAGATGGTACAACCATTCACATGTAGTTGTAGTCATGGCCTTCACTGCCATCTCTTCGTACTCATTTGGTCTCAGTCTCCACTGTCTTTTTCACCTTAAGAGCTTCAAAATTTGTATTTAATCATTTTTTTTTTAAAATAATGATTTAAAGCACTGTTACTAACATTCAATTTGAGGTCTACTTCATTAAAGTTTTCCTTTTCCTCTGGTACTTTATTAGCCCATTAGTTGATTGACATTCAATAATTCCGCTCTAATAATTGATACGATATGTTTCGCTTTGTGCCTAACTCTCTTACTAATTAGACACAAACATATAAACACATCAGTATCTTTATACCCCGACGATGTGAGACATCGCAATATTATACATCTGGTGATGTGTTTATATATGCATATGTATCTCCAATTAGTATGAGACTTTTTGGTGATAAGCCCAAGAGCGAAATCATGTCGGCTGGGTCCAAAGCGAGCAATATCGTATCATGAATTGGAGCAGACTATTACAAATTTGTCTCGATTTTCATCAATTTAATTCTTTATTATGTGTAATTGAATTTGAATATTTTGATTTGGGTGAGTTTTGATGATTGTTGTTGAATTATGATGATCCAATTTATTGTTTGCTTTTGACCTCTTACAAAGGGGTTTAACCAACTTAAGACCGGCGGAGGCGGCGGTGAATGAAGAAATAAAGAAGAAAATGTATTTAGGGTTAGGATTCAAAGGATAATTAAGTCATTTATTATTTACTTATGGGTAATTTACATATAACCTCCTGAAGTTTCAGGATTTAATCACCAAACCCCCTGCCGTTCGCCAAACCCGTTAACATTTCAGATTTTAATCAAATACCTCCTCTAGCCAATTTCATGTCAAAATCACTTAAATGCCCTTCACATAAATTATAGTTTTACCTCTCTTTTTTGGGCATATTATATTTTCCCCCCTCTTGTTTGGATAATTACACTTTCCCCCTTTATAAATATATATATAAAAAATTTGAAAGAATTATTTAAAATTTGAACAAATATATAAAATTCGAAAAAATATAAATATATAATTCAAAATATATATATATATATATATATATATATATATAATTCAAAACAAATATATAAATTTTGAAATATATATATAATTCGTAAATTATATATTAAATTTTGAAAAAATATATAAAATTAAAAAATATATATAAATTTTGAAATATATATATAATTCAAAACAAATATATAAAATTCTAAAAAATATATATAAAATTCGGAATATATATATAAATTCAAAAACAATTATATATAATTCGAAGCAAATATATAAAATTCATAAATAATATATAAAATTTCAAAAAAAATATGTTAAAATTCGAAAAAATATATAAATTTTAAATATATATAAAATTTGAAAAAAAATATATAAAATTCGAAAAACATATATAAATTTACCCCCAAAAAAAAATAAAAAGGAAAGAAAAAGAAAATGATGATGCTAGTCTCCAAGAAGAGACAAGCAATCAACCCACTATCTTACCCTATCTCACTTCTTCTTGTCCAACTTTCACACATTTATCTCATTTTCCTTTATTTTTTAGTCCATTTAAAACAATACAATAAAAAAATAAAGATTTAAGTACACAACATAACACGTGTTCTCATTCAACCTCACGTGTCTGGTCCAAACCATACACCTTGTCACGTGCCACTCATGTGGTGACATAAAAAAATAAATTTCATTTTTCAATATATATATATATATATATATATTCAAATTTATATATATATTCTGAATTTTATATCTTTGTTTTCAAATTTTATATATTTGTTTTGAATTTTATATATTTTTTTGAAATTTAATATATATTTTTTGAAATTATATATATATATATTTGAAATTTATAATATTATTTATCAATTTTATATATTTCTTTCGAATTATATATCTATATTTTTGAATTTTAGATAGTTTTTCTAATTTTATATATTTTTTTCAAATTTTATATATATGTTTTGAATTATATATATATTTCAAAATTTATATATTTTTTCGAATTTTATAGTTTTTTGAATTTCATATTTTTTTTTTCAAAATTTAATATATTGTTTATGAATTATATATATATATTTCAAAATTTATATATTTTTTGAATTTTATATATAATATTTTTTTATAGATGAGGGAAAGTGTAATTATCCAAAAAAGAGGGGGGAAGTGTAATATGTCCAAACAAGAGGGGTGAAACTGTAATTTATGTAAGGGGGCATTTAAGTCATTTTGGCATAAAAATTGGATGGAGGGGGGCATTTGATTAAAATCTGAAATGTCAAGAGGTTTGGCGAACGACAGGGGGTTTGGTGATTAAATCCTGAAACCTCAGGGGGTTTTGTGTAACCTACCCTTTACTTATTTGGTTATAAAATATTTATATTTAGTTATAAAAAAAATCATAAAAGGACATGGGTAATTTGGTAATTCATTATTTTTAGTTACACCAATGGGTTGAGGGGGTGAAAGTATAATTATTCAATCTATAGGGGGTTAAGCTGTAATAAGCCCTATCTAAAAAGGTGAAAGTATAATTTACCCTAACAAAATAAATAGATAAAAATAAATAAAAAATTCTCTCCGTGGATGTGTTTTTTAAGTCTCATTTAAAAATATATATATATTTTTCTGTGAATCTGACAAAGAGAAAATTTGTTAAGGGTCCGTTTGGATACCTTGTTTTTTGTTTTTGTTTTTTTACTGTTTACAAGACTAAAAAAAAAAACACGTTTGGCAAACGCGTTTACTGTTCACTATTTTTTCCCCAAGAAAACTGTTTTCTGTGAATAGTGTGTAAAAGTGATGAAAACACCAAATACAACTTTTAGTTGTTTTTTGAGTTTTTTCACTGTTTAGGTGGTAAAAATAATGAAAACACCAAATTCATAAAATACAATTTTCACCAAATAAAAGTGGTGAAAACACCTTCATCCAAACGCTTTTTTGTTTTTAATTTTTTCCTGAAAAAACAAAGACAAATACAAAAACAATTTTTATATTTGAAGACAGAAAATAAATACAAAAAACAGGCTTTCCAAACACACCTAAGCATATAGTGCAACATAGAGAAAATAAGACATTATGCGACATGTATCTTCTTAGATATGAACTAAAAATAACAAGTGTGCACGTCTGCGAAGATTTTGGATACACCAACAAAATTGCAAAATGGCTCAATCCTAAATTCCTAATTTAAACTAGGCTATGCGAAATTTATATATATATATATATATATATGTCGAGGTTATATATATGAGGAAATGAATCAGTAATCAATTTATGGATTTAAAAGCTGCAATAGTAAATAATTGTACTTTAGATGGGCTTTATTACAACTTACAAGGTCGTTAGGCCGTGGCCAGATGCCTGTAAGAAAGGGCCCACTTGCAAATTAAGGCCTCAGTCCTCACTTACTACATTTGCTTATAATTTAATGTGTTATGCATAAATAAAGCCAAATCATGGTATAAAAAGATCATACTAGATAATTAATTGTATATATTATTAACATCATGATCTCCTAAATTATATAATCATTTCTCACTACTCAAATGCTTACATTCTTGCTCATGAGACCAAGATTTCCATTAAATTATAGTTATACATAGTTTTAACTTTTTTACATTTACCTTTATAAAATATAATATGATTAAACTTTATATATATAAGGATAATTTTTTTGCATTTACCTTTATAAATATAATATGATTATATTATCTATATCTATATCTATATCTATATCTATCTATACTACTATTAAAAGTGTGAATTGTTTTTGGTATTTCAGTATTTATAGTCAAAATTTCATGTGATTTTAAAATTCAATTTCTACTTGAATTATAATTACAAGATTTAATTAAATTCTATAACTCCAATCCAATTTCTACTTGAATTATAACCACAAAATTTAATTTAATTCTATAACTCCAATTCAAGTAGTATTCTATTTGGAAGAGGAAGAACTAATCCTTATTTATGTATGGATTATGTATTTAAATTTTATCACTAGAATCTAATTGAATTTTAATTGTATTAAATTATATTAAATATATAAATTAAAAATTAGATTGTGATAGAATACTAAAAGTATAGATTATTTTTTTATATTTTATTTCATTCTCTTACTATAATTTTTAAATTGTAATTAATAATCTTAATCCTAATTGGATAAAAAAATAAATAAAGAATCCCATTTGTATTTAACAATCCTAATTCTAGATAAACTATAATTAATAATTTTAATCCTAATTGTATAAGGTAACAAATGTCATGGGCAATCAAGGAGTTATTAGGCTGTTTGGAATCTTTCCTAAATTTGATTGTTATTTAAATAGGATTTCAAATGGTAACCTTGACGTCTTTTTTTAATCCTACGATTCTCACGGTTGTCTTTCAGCTCCCAATTGTAATTCTTTTATTATATTCTAATGTGTTTTAAACTTTATTATTATAATTTGTTATTTCTTTTGTGTACTTATTGATTCATCTCATAGTAGACATTTTATATTTTTTCTTTTGTTGTTGAAATTGTGATCTTACATGTTATTATTGTGTCATTATTTTGTAAATTTATATATTCATCTTTATATGGAATTTATATATTCATCTTTATATGGAATGAGTTTGAGGAAAGAGAGAATGAAAGGTATTTGGGTAATTTTGAATTTTGGTTTAGTTTTTTTATGTTGTGCAATTTATTTTATTTTACTTGTATTTATATTGTAAGTTTATATATTTTTATTTTTTAAACAGGATTTCATGTGTGCGTAGCACGTTAGTATATATAAGGGAAAATTATACAAACTATCCCTGAATTATGACCTAATTGCAGAGAGTATTCCTAACATTTGAATAATATCAGTTACTACCCCTTAGAACAGACTAAGTCAGATTTGTGCGTGAATTTACTTAAAAGCCCTTATTTTATATTATATTTTAGGGTTAATTTCAAGAAACCCCCTATACTATCCAGTTTTATCAACTAACCCCCACGGTGTCCACTTTGCCCCAAAAATTATAAATTCAAAAATATATATATATTTTTTGCAAAAAAATTATTTTTCGGAGGGAGAATATTATTTTCCAAAAGATGAATTATTTCAGAAAAAATAATATATATTTTTTGAAAAAAAAATATTTTAAAAAGAAAATCATATTTTGGAATATAGTATATATTTTTCGCAAAAAAAATATTTTTTAGAAAAGATCATATTTTGGAAGATAATAGAATCTATTTTTCGCAAAATTTTTTTTTCCGGAAAAGATCATATTTTGGAACATAATATATATTTTTCGCAAAAACAAATATTTTTCGGAAAAAAATTCATATTTTGGAACATAATAAGTACTTTTTTGCAAAAAAATCATATTTTGGAACATAATATATATTTTTTGGAAAAAATTCATATTTTGAAACATAATATATACTTTTTCGCAAAAAAAAAAAAATTCGAAAAAAAAATTCATATTTTGGAACATAATAAGTACTTTTTTGCAAAAAAATCATATTTTAGAACATAATATATATTTTTCGGAAAAATTTCATATTTTGGAACATAATATATACTTTTTCGCAAAAAAATATTTTTCAAAAAAAAAAATCATATTTTGGAACATTATATATAAATTCAAAAAAATTAGGGTATTTAACTAATTTTGTATGCAAAATTGGAACATGCAATGATATGAGGGCAAAAATGGAAGTTCACTACAAAAACAGCCTTTATTGACCAATTCTGGCGTTGACTTTGAACAAAAGGGGCTAAGTGTTACAACGGAGGTGATTTTGAAGGTAGTTTATAATATTATTGAAACGTAAGAAATATCACGTGCAATTAAATCATAATTCAGGGATAATTTATGTAATTTTCCCTATATATAAAATGATAACATGTTAGATTCTCTCCATCACACTGTCACTCAGAAAACATAACAAATTTGCTGTAAGGTAAATTCACATCAATGAAAACACCACAAAAAATGTGCTTACAACTAGAAAAAAAAAAAAGGCATTTCAAGTCAGTGAACTCAATGATTTGATTTCAGAAATTAAGATAAATTACATTTACCTCTCCTTTATTTAGTTAAAAGTTCAATAGCATCCCATAATTGATAAAAATTTCTCTTAAAACACTTTTTTTTTTCATATTCAAAACCCAATCAAACTCATTTGATGATAATGTCATTAATTTAGAATTATGAAAAATTACATTGTTCATTTAATCAAGGTATATGAAAACACTCACATTTTTAATTGTCTTTCATCTTTTCGAAGTAGTTAGAAGATGATATTTACAATTTAAAATTATGGAAATGTGTCTTCACACAAATGTAAAGATCTAACATATTTGAGTGTCTTTGAATTTGATGGAGCCTTGTTTTATGGGAGGTCATTAATAATTTTAAAAATAAAAGGGAACCTTTTGAGCTTTCAACTAGCTATAAGGGAGTTGAGTGTAATTTATCCTAAAATTTATGCCCTAAACAATCCCAATTCCTCTTGCCGACAGATCAGAAACCGAATTTGCATGCAATTCGCAAACTAGCTTAAAGTCTCATCACCCAAAACGTATGCACACAACTCATATAAATAATACGCACACAGTCACACACATACATATACATAACAACAGATACGTACAATACATTGCTTTCTCAAAACAGTTATTTTTTACTTTTTCATCTTTCACACTTGCTCTTCTTTCGTACCAATTGTATTCCTCTGCTTCTCTTGTTTTTTCTGTCTACTTATACGTACTCTCTCTCTAAAACACACACTCTCTCTCTACCCTTGCTTTCAGGCGGATAAACCGGTGTATACAGATCCAATATATATAACTGGTAAAACAAATTAATCCCAAGCTCTGTTTTCAATTTTTTTTTTTTTTTTTGATTTTGAATTACTAATTTAATCATTCCTTGGTATGCTTATGGATTGAAAATTCAAGTGGGTTTTCACCAACTTCATTTATGATGCATTTACTCTTCTTCTTACCACGCTTTCTTGCTTTGCGAGTCTTGAATTCCAACTTCTGATCTTTCTGGGAATTGGGTTCTTTGAATTGTATACTTTTCTTGCACATTTATCATCAAATTTGTGAATTTCTTTGTTGGAATTCGATTATTTTCTTGGATGATCGGTCTCTCCATTCAGTTTTGTCATCTGGGTATGTCGTAAATATACAATTCTTGACTAGATTGTTTTGTTTTCAGCTGTGTTGATCCTTTCTGTGCTTTAATTTCCATCATTTTCCGAGGTTTGAACATGATGGGTATAAATTGGGTCTGGGCTTGTATCAATTTCACAAGATGGGTTTGGTTATTCTGTAAAGTTGCTTCCTTTTGTAGGGTTTGTGGATCAGTAATTTTGGTCTTTGTTTCTGATTTCTCAATTGTTCTGATTTGATTTATATGCTTTTTCTTCTGTGAGTTTAATTAGTCTTTAATACATTTGATGTGTCAGATCTCAACCATTTTTCTAATTGTATGCATCCATGCATATATAGATATTAGATACATAAATTTCCTATAGTGTAAAGATCATGACTTATGTTAGGTCATCTGTCTTAATTTTTTGACATATCAGAATTATTGCATAGAAAAATTCATGTTCTTCCTTTTTTTCACCAATTTGGGCTAATTGTGATTGTTTTTGATTGGCAATGACTGACATTGTATATGACTGATATCTTGTATCAGTATTACAATACACAACTGAGAATGTGACTCTTTTTTTCATAGTATTTTGGAATTTAGCTTCTTGATTTCTAATTTGGTCCGGCAATTTTTTTTAAATGTTTTTTCACTATTTAGCAGAAAAAAGGAAGATTAAATGGGGGAAGGATTTGAATTTCCATGTTGGGATGAATTGTTGCCGGATGCGCTTGGGCTAATATTCAGGAACCTTTCACTTGAAGAGGTACTTACTGTGATCCCGAGGGTTTGCAAATCATGGGCAGAAGCAGTGATGGGGCCTTATTGTTGGCAAGAGATAGACATTGAGGAATGGAGTCGTCACTGCCGCTCTGAAAATGTTGATCGAATGCTTCAAATGCTGATCACAAAAAGCTGCGGTTCAGTCCGTAAGCTGTGTGTGTCTGGCCTTTCCAGTGACCCGAGTTTTTTCTTCATTGCAGACCAGTGAGTTAATTTATTTACTGCATTACTTTAAGCCTTCAATTCACATATTCGTTGTCTTTGGTAATGCAAGTTCAAAATAACGCATGACTACTAGAGAAAGATCATAACTATTCTTGCACTTTGATGATTTGAGTTATTCCTTTTTAGTATATGATAGCAGAATTATATATGCTTCATAACGGTAGAATGTATATTAGATAAGTCCAATTATAGTGATAGTTGTTTTGGTTTGATGATTTTTGTTAATGTGCACAAAAATTCCACGAGCTCATTGTACCTTTTCCCTCTTATTGTTTTCTTTTTGAGTCAAATTTAGCTTCTCATTTTCTGAATTGCTTGAGTAGGAATATGTGACAGATTCATCAAATCAATCTCTACATCCCTCTAATTATGTAGCTTAAATTTGAAATTGGGTTTTATGTTCTATTTCTATAGCTTATTTTTTTGTTGTTTTGGTTGGAAGTGCCAAGTCTCTTCGGACATTGCAGCTGCCAAGAAGTGAAATAAGTGACTCGATAGTGGAACAGATTGCAGGGAGGCTTTCTTCAATAACTTTCCTGGATTTGAGCTATTGCAGAAAGATCGGAGCCCCAGCCCTCGAGGCTATAGGAAGGCACTGTAGGTTTCTTACAGGGCTGCGTCGAACAATGCACCCACTAGAAGGGATTGACAAGCTCTCTCAAGAAGACGAGGCTCTTGCCATTGCTGCCACAATGCCCAAGCTCAAGCATCTCGAGATAGCCTACTTGCTGGTTGCGACCAAAGGCCTGCTTACAATACTTGCAAACTGCCAACAGCTCGAGTTCTTGGACATCCGAGGGTGCTGGAATGTGAACCTTGAAGAGAAGTTTCTCAAGAAATTCACAGCGCTGAAGGTGGTTGGACCCCTTGTGGATTCTTATGAGATCAACGGTTGGGACAATTGCTCTGATTACTCCGGTTCTTCTGGTTACGTGCCCTGGGGATTTGAGGCGGGTGAAATAGACGATTATTACGATGAGATATCCGATGGGTTCTGGGAAGAGGACGACCAAGATGTCGAGGATGTGGAAATGTGGTTCTACGATGGTCTTTTTGACACTTTGGATGCTGGACTTGATTGGCCCCAATCTCCTTGAGGTTTGCTTGTGTAAATGTTTGATGGATGTCTCAATGGAGTTTAGATATATATGTCACTGATCTTTGCTATGTTGTTACCAGTTCTGCTTGTGTTGCTACTTAGTTGCCCAGTATATGCTCTATATGAAAGTGTATCTGCTTTTTCTAAAGATATATCATATATGTAGTTGAATAGTATGGATATTGCAACTTTGTATACAACTCTATTTTTCTGCTGAAGAAATTTACTTATCTGCTCTCAAATGCAACAGCAGATCTTAAAATTGCTAACCAAATAGGGAGAAAAATAATGTTTCTACAGAGATGACATTTCTAAATTTTCTTTGATTGTCACCCTCTCAAACAGCAGAAAGCAAAAGGGTTAATTAAAAGGGTAAATTACTCCTTTCAGGTTTTGCATAATTATTTTCAAATTAAAGTTTGTGTAAATTTTCTCTGGCTTCCTGTTAGACTAATGTTAAAGTAATAATTTGTGTATTTACTAAAATACCCCAACTTAAGTGCATTAAATTGAAATAAATTATGTTTACTAAAATACCCTCAATTTAAGTGCTTTAAATTGAATTAATTTATGTTTTACATGTCTAATGACATTGTATCATTTAAAATACTAAAATACCATTGATTTGACACCACCCAAAAATATGAGAAAATATTACTGACATCCCTTGAGGTAAGGCCTAATTGCACGGGTACCCCTAAGTTTTTAAATATATCAGTTACTTCCTTGGAGATGTAAAATTATGAAATTACCCTCAATAAACCCCCTAGACTATTGAATTTTCACATTGCCCCACCCTAATGGATAAATTACAGTCTCACCCCCTAAAATTCTAAAAAATATTTAAAATTTAAAAATATATATATATAATTCAAATATATATATATATAAAATTTGGAAAAAATATATAAATTTTGAAAAAAAAAACATAAAAATCGAAAAAATATATAAATTTTGAAAAAACATATATAAATTTTGAAATATATATAAAATTCAATATATATATATAAAATTCCGAAAAAACATATAAATTTCGAAATATATATCTAATTCGAAATAAATATATAAAATTCGAAAAAGATATATAAATTTTGAAATATATATATAAAATTCCGAAAAAACATATAAATTTTGAAAAAACATATATAAATTTCGAAATATATATCTAATTCAAAATAAATATATAAAATTCTGAAAAAACATATAAATTTTGAAAAACATATATAAATTTCGAAATATATATATCTAATTCAAAATAAATATATAAATTTTGAAATATATATATATATATATATATATATATATATATAAAATTTGAAACAAATATATAAATTCGAAAATATATATTTAAAATTAGAAAAAATATATAAAATTCGTAAAAAATATATAAATTCGAAATGAGTTAATTTGCAAATTCAAATATGCATATATTTGAAAAGGCTACATTACAGGAAGGTGTTCCAATGTTTATTGTGCAGAGGATGAGAAGTCTATCAAATCATAAACACTTTTTTTTCTAATAGATATGATGGTGTAAATGCAGAAAAATTACACAATAGTAATTGGAATAAAAATTGGATCCTCTCTCATTCATCAAAGTCATGTATTTATACACAATTATGAAAGATGGGTCAAACCCATGTACCCAAGTCCATTAATCCCTTAAATCAGGGGATTTGATAAACATTCACCTTTTTTGGACTCTTTATTCTATACTTATACTATTCCTTATCTTGTAGATCACTCAACTTCCAGAACTTTCCATAGGCCCATTTGTTTTTGGCCCACTTGTTTCCATCCGGCTTCGGCCCATCAGTCGCCGGCCCATCAGTCCTATGACCCATCTCTGTTGGGCCATGGATTTTTTGACTATTACACAGGCCCCTGAGGTTATGGGCTTGATATCCTTTTTTAAAGCCCATGACCTAATAAATGTAATTACATATGTATATATACACTAGTAGCTTTTATAGGGAATGAAAATAATGAGTTGGCATGCCATCATTATCCATTTAATGATATACCAAAACATGAGGCCATCACTCCCTCAAATCACGCACCATGACGGCTTTGGCGTGCCCTTCGGACTTCGTGCATCCTTTTGGCTTCCTTCTCTCTTTCTATAAAAACCTACACTTCTTCACTTCACATCTCATTTCATACTTTGCAATTTCTCTGCTCTTGTCTCGTTCTTCTTTAGCTCTTCATTACTGGATTTTATTTCTTTGCCATTGCCGCCCTTTCCGTCGTTCATTTCAGATCCATAAAAAACCTGCTGCTACTCAAAGCTTCTGTGACTCTTCTTTCACCAACTAAGTAAGTCGATCGGTTTTCTTCTCTTCTTCTTTCTTTAATTTTCATTTCTACCTCCTTCTGTCTCTTCTACCTTTCTTAACATCATGTCCGATAGTGATGATACCCGGTCAGTAGAGGAAGTAGTTATGTCCTCTACTTCGGGCACTAACCCTACTAGTAGTGACAGTCCTAATTCCACCCGTAAAAGAACTAGAAACACAACTCCTCAAAGTACTGACCTACCGGGTTCATCAATGCCCGAACCTGTGAATCCCAAGCCTTCTGAACCATTTGTCGTGACCTCACTTAAGAGAGTCAGACTGGAAGTAGACGTTAAACACCTTCGGGCTGAAACCCAAGTTCCTGGGGATGTTGACGTATCCCCCTATCCCGGTTATTTAGATTTTACCCAGAGTCAGGGACTAGCACCCGGTAGCATTCTGCTATCTGCGTCTCATCTTAGGGTTTTAAGGTTTCCCCTACACCCCTTCTTTCACTACGCATTTTTTATGCTAGGGTTGCATCCTCTTCAACTGAACCCGAACAGCCTTAGGATCATGTCCATGCTCTTGTTGTACAATAGGGATATGGACCTTAATCTAGGTTTAGCCGACCTTCTCCTCTGTTATTTTTTCCAAAATGCCAGAGTGAGTAAGGGTAGATACAATCTTTTCCCTTTCCAGGGTCGTAGCATATGTACCGATACTGAAAATTCGGATAAAGGATGGAAGGAAAGGATGGTAGTAATGAGTGGCAACTGGTCTTACCCCTTTTCATGCATATTCCCGATCCCAAGAGTCTTTGGTGCCATCCGTCCGCCCATCTACCGTGCCCTTCATAAAGTATCTTGCCTTTGTGAACACTGCAATCTTTATCGGGGAGACTATGCTTATAAATTCATGGGTTACGAAGATAGGGACCTTCCCCTTACTTTCATAAAACAACGCATAGGCCTCCTAAAAACCCATATCTGGGGAAAAGCCCGATCGACTACTCACTTGCTGACTCCGGAAAATCTTGAATCGATTTCTAATTTGGGCGCTGCTGTTGATAGGATGGACTTGCCCGACAAACCCATGTCTACCAGAATCCCTCAAGTTCCCGAAGGGATTACCCTTGTTGATGTTGTGCCACTATCAACAGCACCGCCTTCGACTTCGGTACCTCCTACCGCGCAGAGTTCGGCAGCGCCATCAGCGCAGAACCCTGGAGCTCCACCCCCGTTTCCTGTAAACCCTCCGACTGTCAGGACCCGATCCAGTACAACTGGTGGAGTGGCTAATAAGAGGGCCAGGACATAAGTTGATAATGTTTCCTCAAGCAAAACTCCCGTTGTTTCTGAATCATCCCAGACTTTGATTCCCTGGGAGCCGAAATTCCTGCTGCCAGATGGGACTCCGGTTTGTGCTGACCAAATCACTCTTAATCAGCTAGAAGCTCTCCGGGCTATGGCCAAAGGGATCTGGACACCAGCTGATAGGGTCGCCCAGACCAAAATCACCAGAACTGATCTGGCAAAGAGGACTTCAATAATGGTCATGGATGTAAAAAAGTTTGTTTCATTATTTTGTACTTAGCTTATTTGTTGCTCATCCTTTTGTGTAATAATCAATTTTCTACTGTGCAGCTTCTCTACGGCGTTTGACATCAAAGAAATGGCCAATATGCGAGCCCAAATAAAGCAGAATGACACCCACCGGGTTTCTCTAGTCAAAGAGGCGGATGGCCTTCGCCAGACCGTTTCTAAACAGAAGACTATTTTGGAAACCAGTGAAGCGGAGAGGCGAGCCCTGACTGCCGAAAAGCTGGTTCTGGCTGTCGAGCTGGAAAAAGCGAGGGAATATGCCAAGAAGATGGCAGCCGAAAAGGCTGAGTCAGATAAACTCCTGGCAGAATCAGAGAAGCTTCTGTCCCTTGAACGGGAAAAAGTAGAAGTGTGCCGACTGGGAGGTCTTGACATGTACAAAAGATACAGTGTTATTTGTGACATCCGAGCGGTTAGGGCATGAAATGGAGCATATCCCTCTGGAATCTCGGGAATTCAAAACCGCAGAGGAATTCGACGCCCATATGGGAGTGCCTGTGCCCTACGAAAACCCTCTTGCCTCTGAGAACGAGAAGCGTTTCGCTGCCATCCTGAAGGGGGAAGAGTATCATCCTCCTGATCAGTAGTTTAGGCAATTTTATTTGTTTTTGTTTCCCTTCTGAAAGGGAACTTTTTGTATTTCAACTTATTTATTTAATGAAAATAATTTTTCCTCATCTTCAGCATTCATTCTGTTCTTATTACATCTGTAGTGTTTGCACTTTATCTTTTTATGAAACAATTGAGCCTTATGGTATCTGGCCCCTGAGGCTCTGCCATTATCCTTTTGGCCAATTCAAATCATGTTTTGAAGTCAATACTTAGGAAAATTTTTCATAAACATGAAGCCTTCGGTCATTTGGCCCCTGAGGCTTGATTTCATCCTCTGGTTAGTTCAAATCAGGTTTGGAACTCAAACACTTTAGGAAATTTTTAATAAACATGAAGCCTTCGACCATATGGCCCCTGAGGCTTGATTTCATCCTCTGGTTAGTTCAAATTAGGTTTGAACTCAAACACTTAGGAAAATTTTAATAAAAAATTGAGCCTTCGGGCATTTGGCCCCTGAGGCTAGCTTTTATCCTCTGGTTAGTTCAAATCAGGTTTGAACTTAAACACTTAGGAATATTCTTAATGAAAAATTGAGCCTTCGGGCATTTGACTCCTGAGGCTAGCTTTTATCCTCTGGTTAGTTCAAATCAGGTTTAAACTCAAACACTTATGAATATTTTTAATGAAAAATTGAGCCTTCGGGCATTTGGCCCCTGAGGCTAGCTTTTATCCTCTGGTTAGTTCAAATCAGGTTTGAACTCAAACACTTAGAAATATTCTTAATGAAAAATTGAGCCTTCGGGCATTTGGCCCCTGAGGCTAGATATTGTCCTCTGGTTAGTTCAAATCAGGTTTGAACTCAAACACTTAGGAATATTTTTATTCGAGCACGGAGCACTTGTATAAAAGTAGAATGCATTTTTATTGAAATGAACTTTGAAAATTGTGAAGCAGAGGTGCCGGACATCGGGCACAGATGCTTTATAAAAGGGGCGCCATAGTAAGACACAACTTTATTCTTTAACAAGAAAGGTAACTATCTAAGGATAATACCTCTTTAACCGATAAGCATTCTGAGAGTTGGACTCAAGGCGGCCTGTCTCGTTCTTCCAAACCCGATAAACACCGAGCCCGATAACCTCAACCACCGTGTAAGGTCCCTCCCATGTTTCTCGTAATTTGCCTACAATCTCAATCTTCCTTCTGAGTACCATATCGCCTACTTGAAATTCCCTTATTTTGACTTTCTGATTGAAGCGTGCCCGGACTTGTTGCTGATAGGCGGCCAGTCTTATCCCGGCAGCTTCCCTTCTTTCTTCCAAGAGGTCCAGATCATGGGCCAGGTGCTGATTGTTCGGCTCTTCTTCCCATGCTTGGCTCCTTAAATTAGGAACCCTTAGCTCGGTCGGAATAACCGCTTTTGCCCCATAAGCCATGGCAAAAGGAGTCTCTCCCTTTGGCTGCCTCGGAGTAGTCCGATAGGACCACAACACCTCAGGCAGTTTTTCCAACCATGCCCCTTTTGCGTCCTCAAGTTTTTTTCTCAGTGTGTCAAAAATGGTTCTGTTTGTCCTTTCGGCTTGTCTATTCCCCTATGGATAACCGACAGAATAAGTGTTTTGATTGATCCCATGCTTTGTCAGGAATGCTTGAACCTTTCTGTTATCCAGGTTGGTACCATTGTCCATCATTATGGTTCGGGGTAGACCGAATCTACAGATGATGTGGCTCCAGATGAACTTTATAACATGGCTACCAGTTATGGTGGGATATGTTTCGGCTTCCACCCATTTGATAAAATAATCGATAACCAAGAGAACATGCGTGGTACATCGTATTGTCTGCGGGAGAGGACCCACAATATCCATACCCCATCGGGCAAAGGGGTGAGGAACAATTGTTGGGTTCAAGAGCTCTGGCGGTGGATGAATGGCATCTCCGTGAAACTGACACTTTTTGCAATGTCGGGTGTAGATCTCAGCATCCCATGCTAAATAGGGCCAGAAGTACCCCTGGGTAAGAACTTTATGAGCTAGGGACCTTCCTCCGGAATGATTGCCACAAGCTCCTGCATGAATCTCTTCCATGACCGCCGAAGCCTCGGAGGGGGTGAGACATCTCAAGTACGGTCCGGAAAAAGACTTCCGGTACAGTTGGCCGTTGTAGAGGGCATATCTGGATGTCTTCATTCTTATCTTCCGGGCTTCTGATTTTAACTTAGGTAATGTACCAAATCTCAAATAATCCAATATCGGGTCCATCCAACTCGGTTCCCATGGGATAACCATTACTTCTTCGAGGGGTTCCAAGCTGGATCGGGCGATAAAGTCTATTGGTACATTGCGATTCATACTTTCTCTTGCCGTGGAGGCTTGGTTAGCCAGATGATCTACTACGGAATTATCTCCTCTGGGAATCTGTTTAAAGTTTATTTGCTGGAATCCCTCGGCCTCCCTTAGAACCAAATTCTTGTAAGCTTCCATCTTCGGCTCTCGGGTTTCAAATTCCCTTTTTAACTGTCTTACGACCAACTGGGAATCACTTCGAACCTCTGCTTTTTGCACTTGAAGGCTTCAGGCCAACTGAATTCCTGCAAGAAGGGCCTCGTACTCGGCTTCATTGTTAGAGGCTGGAAATTCGAGTCGAATGGATTGCTGGATTTTAGTACCATCCGGTGTTACGAGTACTACTCCGATCCCTGCTCCGTTGATGTTGGATGATCCGTCCACGAACACGAACCATAATCCAGGCTCACCTTCTTCTACGGAGTCAGCAGTTTCTGTTTCCAATAGGAAGTCAGCTACTGCCTGTCCTTTGATGACCGTTCAGGGGACATAAGTTATGTCCAAAATCCCGAATTCAATCGCCCATTTTGATACTCTCCCGGATAACTCAGGTTTCGCCATTATGGATCTAATCGGAGTTAAAGTATGAACTATGATCGGATGTGTTTCAAAGTAGTGCCGAAGGCGTCACTTAGCATTGATCAGTGACAGTACCAGATTCTCCTGCTTTGAATAACGGGTTTCTGCATCATCAAGGGCTTTGTTGGTGTAGAAGACTGGTGTTTGGTACCCTTTACCCTCCTTGACCAGAGCGGCGCTGGTAGATGTTGCTGATATGGCCAAATACAGGTGCAACGACTCATCAATTTCTGGGGTTGTCAGTATCGGGGGCTTCACCATGTAACTTTTAAGTTTTTTCAGGGCCTCCGCTTGCTCTGGCCCCCAGACTTCTCCTTTTGTCGCCTTTATTGCTTGAAAGAACGGCCTACACCGATCGGTTAACCGAGAGATGAAACGACTAAGGGCCGCTATTCTTCCGGTTAGTACCTGGATCTCCTTCCAGGACTTTGGCTCCGATGTCTCTACGAGGGCTTTGACTTGCGTCGGGCTAGCTTGTATTCCCGTCCGATCAACTATGTGCCCGAAAAACTGGCCTGAGGACACCCCGAAAGAACACTTGGAGGGGTTGAGCTTCATATTGTACCTCCTGAGGGTGTCGAACACCTGCTGCAGATCAGTCAGGTGGTCTCCTTTTACCTTGTTTTTTACCACCGTGTCATCGATGGTGGACCCCATCATTCCTTGGAACACCTTTTTGACCAACCTTTGATAGGTATCACCTGCATTCTTTAGTCCAAAAGGCATAACTGTGTAACAATATGTACCTGATTCAGTGATGAAGGCAGTCTTTTCCTGGTCTTCTGGGTTCATTCTGATCTGGTTGTACCCAGAGTATGCATATAGAAAACTCAGGCGTTCGAAACCCGCGGTGGCATCTACTATCTGATCGATTTTTGGTAAAGGGAAATAGTCTTTCGGGCAGGCTTTGTTCATATTGGTGAAGTCTACACATACCCTCCATTTGTCGTTTTTCTTCTGGACCACCACAACATTCGCCAACCAGGAAGGATATTGGACTTCCTTTATGAATCCTGTTTGAAGGAGTCGATCAACCTCTTCAGCTATGATCTGATTTTGATGGGCCCCCATTCGCCTTTGTTTCTGCTTCACAGGCTTTGCGCTGGGATCCACATTGAGGGAGTGTTGGGTTATCGACGGGTCGATACTGGTCATGTCCATATGGCTCCATGCGAATATGTCAGCGTTAGAACGGAGAAGGGACTCAATTTCCCCTTTTTCTTGGGGACTGAGGCCTGAACCAATATAAGTCAATCTTTCGGGACGATCGGGGCAAATTTGAACCTCAAGAAGGGGTTCAACTGCTATTGGTGACCCCGAACTGCCCTCCTGTAATTGGTATTTGTCATCGGATGTCGCCTTGGATTGTGATCCTTGTTCTGGTTCTGCCTTTCTTTTTAGACTTTTCATGGTGACAACATAACACTCCTTTGTTGTTACCTGATCGCCCCTGATATCGATTACGTCAACTCCGTTTGGGTCAATACACCGCATGACCTGATGCATGGTAGAAGGGACTCCGTGCATACGATGGATCCATCCCCTTCCCATGAGGAGATTATAGGAAGATTTGACATCTACCACCACAAAAGTCTCTCGGAGCGTGCGCCTTGTTGCCGTTACTGGTAGTTGGATTTCCCCCACTGGTTCCACTCTTCTGCCATCAAATCCTGCTATCGGGCTTCTGGAAGGGACTATTTCCTGGGGGCTGATTTCCAATTTCTCAAAGGCCCACTTGGTGATAATGTTGGCACTGCTTCCTGGATCGACCATTACCCTCTTGATCAAGCAGTTGGAGACCATGAGGGAGATAACCAGGGGGTCGTCATGAGGTGTCTGAATATTCCGCATATCTGCAGAGGTGAAAATAATCCGGGCATCCTCTTTCGGGCCTCGGAACTCGGTGACTTCCCCAACCCTTCGCAATTTATGGGCTTGCCGTATCTGTAATCTACGGGCTTCCTCCGCTTCTGATTGACTGGGCCCTCCATGGACCATGTGAATGACCCACACGGGTTGTCCCATAGCTCCATTGGCAGGAGCATGCGACGCTTGATCTGATCGGACTCCTTCCTTGGCAACATACTCGGTCAGTTCTCCTTTTGCTATCATGGCTTCCACCTGCCTCCTGAGGCTTCTGCATTCGTTGGCGTGGTGCCCGTATTCTCCATGGAAGGCATAATGTCTTGACATATCTATCTGATCCATCGGCTATCTGATGGGTGGTGGTGACCGATAGATTCCCTTGCCCTTTGTCTCCTGATACAACTTTTCCAGTGTCACTTTCAGGGGGGTGACCTTCTCCTCAAACCTTGGGCGTTTCTCTGGGACCGGGGAAAGAGCATGAGGAGCGCTCAGTCGCTTCTGATCTGGTGCCCGATCCTTTACCCTGGAAGGTTCGGATGCCATTGCCTCTACTGTTGCAAAGGTGGTCATTCTCTGTCGTATGGCCAACTCTTCTTCTATTCGGAGGTGCCCCTGTGCCCTGGAATTTAGCTCTCCAATGTCCGCAGGTGGCCTTTTGACCAGGGACTGATGGAACTTGGTTCCCGGGATCAGGGCCATTCTGAAGGCTTCGACAGCTGAGTGTTGATCGCAATTGTCAATTGAGGACATCTCTACGTTGAATTGTGATACAAAACTTTTCAGGGATTCGCCCTTCTCTTGAATCATGGTGAACAGACTGGAGATAGTCTTCTTCTGTCTTTTGTTACCGAAATACTGGGCAATAAACAACTCGCAGAGTCTGAGCCAACTTCCGATCGATCGGGGTGGTTGATTTCTGAACCACAGGGGGGCTGCTTCGGTTAGACTGGTGGGGAAGACTTTGCAAAGTAAGGCCTCGTTCTCGTTGTAAATATTCATCTTGGTATGAACGTGGTAGATGTGCTATGTTGGATCTTTCGTACCATCGAACAGGGTGAACTTTGGTAGTCTGAACCTCTCCGGATAGGGCACACTGGTGATCGAGATGGTGAATGGTGTCTGAACGGCGTTTATGGATGCCTCGGATGCCAGATCGATTGGGGTCTGTACCTTCAGATCCTTAAGCACGTCCCGCTGGAATCTGGACATGATTTCCTCCAGCTTTTTCATGGTCAGGACCTCTTCGGGGTTACGTACCCCAAGAACTTGTAGGGACGACTCCGCGTGCTCTTCACGTTCATTATGGGATCGAACGGGGAAATCGTCCTTGTCGGTCTGGCAGCCTATAGATCGTTCATGCTGGCCGGATTGCTCGTCGTTATGAACCTCATGTGCGTTCTGCAGTTGAGCCAGTTTTGCCACTAGTTCAACGTTCTGCCTCTCAAATTCGGCAACCCTTTCCTCTAGGGCTCGTTTGATCGGATCTTCTGGATTCTGGCCTCCGTTTGGAGGTAAATCGGTCTGCTGAGAGCGGGTGATCGCCATTGATAGTAAGAATCTTAGCTTTTTTGTAAAGAGTGGGAAGCTTATTGAAAAAAGATTTCAATAATAGAGCGTTCCCACAGACGGCGTCAATTGTGTAAATGCAGAAAAATTACATAATAGTAATTGGAATAAAAATTGGATCCTCTCTCATTCATCAAAGTCATGTATTTATACACAATTATGGAAGATGGGTCAAACCCATGTACCCAAGTCCATTAATCCCTTAAATCAGGGGATTTGATAAACACTCACCTTTTTTGGACTCTTTATTCTAGACTTAAACTATTCCTTGTCTTGTAGATCACTCAACTTCCAGAACTTTCCATAGGCCCATTTGTTTTTGGCCCACTTGTTTCCATCCGGCTTCGGCCCATCAGTCTCTGGTCCATCAGTCCTATGACCTATCTTTGTTGGGCCATGAATTTTTTTAATATTACAGATGGGTTATGCTAGCTATTATGCAGTTTTTTGCTTGGAAGATTGAACCATCAAATTTTCAAATTATATAAATATTTTTTTCTAAATTTATATGTTTTACAAAATTTATATATATTTTTCGAATATATATATTTTAATTAAATATATATATATTTCGAATTTTATATATTTGTTTCGAATTATATATATATATTTTGAAATTTATATATGTTTTTCAAAATTTATACATTTTTTCAGAATTTTATATATTTTTTCCGAATTTTGTTTATTTTTTCTTATTTTATATATTTATTTCTAATTTTATATATATATTTCAAATTTTATTTATGTTTTTTGAAATTTATATATTTTTTCAATTTTTTATATTTTTTTCAAAATTTATATATATTTTCCAAATTTTTATATATTTTTTCAAATTATATATATTCAAATTTTATATATTTTTTAAAATTTTAAATATTTTTTTGAATTTTAGGGGGTAAAATTATAATTTACCCATTGGGGTGGGGGGCAATGTGAAATTCAATAATTTAATGGGTAAATTGTAATATGAATTTGAGGGGTATTTAGGGTACTTTACCCTTTTGACCGCGTTGACTTTGGATGGAGGGGCGAAAGTGATAGAAAAAGCTAACCATAGAAAGGTAACTGATACATTTCAAAACTAAGGAGTACCGCATGCAATGAGTTTGAGGTAAGGGATATTTTCCCCCCAAAATATCATTATCACTTCCCAAACAACCATGGCCACACATTTTTCTTTCTCAAAAACATTAATATGAGACTAATATTGGTTAGTGATGTTATTTTAATAAATTTTGTCACTCTTAAGGGTATTTTTGGATTTTAATATTTATGTTGTTTTTTGATTTAGTAAATTTAATTGTCATTTGGCAGCATGGTACCCAAAGTTGAGTCAACGGAACCTCAAGGGAGGTTGAAAATTATATTTTAAATTTTTTAATTTGAGAGTAATTATATAAAAGCTCAGGGGAGGTCAGAGTAATTTACCCTAATTAAAATGACCAAAAATGACTAAAATAAAAGCTGGTATTCAGAAATGGTCCCAGTTCACATGGTTATGAGCTTCTATTGCCTTCAAGAGTACAACCGGACCATCTCAATTGCTTCCAAAATTTCTTTTCACTTTTTGCCCTCCCTTTTTCTTGTTTTTTGCAATGAAAATTAAATATGTTCTGATTATTTGTGAACAAATTATCTAATTTTTTTATTCTTTAAGGATTAAGGAATGTTTGAATATAGTTAAATATTTTCTTTGATCACGTGTCTTGTGATCTATTCAGTATTAGTTTAAAGGGTCCCACTTTCATATATGAATGATGGGTGCATGACATATTTGAATTACTTAATAAGATTCATGCTGATTCAAATAAAATAGATAATGACTTTATTGAGTTGATTACAGTGGAGAGCTTTTAATGTAGTCCTTCATTTCGATTTTTACACCATAAGAAGATTTCTGAAGGCTACAAGAACAAACAAATAAGACACACCCCTGGCCATGTATATATATATATATATATATATCTCAGAAGGAAATCTCCCGTGGGCCATTTGAGAGAGAGAGAGAGAGATGCCAAACCTGTGACTCATTTTGTACACTGAAAGTAAATTCTTACAATAGGAAGCTTGTTGTCTGTATTTGGTTGGCTTTACGAAAGATGAGGAAGAAGATGCCTTTTGGATAGATATCACATAAGCCTCTCATTGAAAATGGACAACAGATCTTTAACTTTTCTGTGCCAAACATGAATTATCTCTGCGTACCTCAACAACACAACTGGCCTCACCATTGTGTAGGGACACTTGTATGATGCAGCTCTTATTAGTCCTTACATACCCTCAGAAAATCTTGAAATTACAGTTATTAGTATTGTATCATGTATCATGTATGTATCACAAGAGTGATGTGATATATCAGTGGCTATTGGTGTTGGAATAACATCACATGGTTCATGGTTAATGACACATTTGAATATGAGTAAGTCAAGTAATTAGACTTAACAAAAGCAAATTCATATATATATATATATATATATTGACCTTACGAAGTTGCAAATTTTAAGAAGTAATCCAAAAGAAAATAAGGTTTTCACTTTTCAGTGCCACTGGCAAGATGAAACTTTTTCAAACACCCCATATAAAAAATGAATTAAAAGCATGCTTCACAATCCCGGTTATGGTTACAATGTATCGGATTCTGTCGATATCGGTGTTAATATGAATATTGAAATAAAAATATCGGCGTTAAATAACAGTATGACACATTTCATGGTTACATTAACTATCAATATCGAAAAAACCTGCCTCAATAGTCAATAGAACCCAATAACTGCAATCAGCATGCATACATATGCATGTTCATCACATGAATAATCCAAAAATAGCACCTACCAGATTTCAATTACCTTTTTTTGTTCAATCACATTGGGACATGAAAACTCTATCTAAAAAAGTTTAAGCAAAAGTTGCAAAACGCTACTAATGTTTTACAATATTCTACTGAAAGCACGAAATGTGTGCATTACCTCCATCGTTGCAAAAGATTTCCGTTTATGGCTGCTAAGAGTAACAATCACACGCTCTACTGAATAGATTCCAGAAACTGCAAGGATGTATTCAACCGGATTCATTAAACCTTAGGCCAGAACTGATGACCTAGAATTTAAAAATTAGATCGATATACATCTTCATCTTCAATTACAGGTGGTATAGTCCATGTTCCAAGAGACGGTCCAGATATTTTACCACCTATAAAAATCAAATATAGTCGGATCATGTTCTGAAAAATTAGACAGCTTTAAAAGAGAGAGGAAGTGTGCATAATTGAAAGCAAAAAGTTGCTGCTGTTTTGATATGAATATAAAAGGATTCGTGTATGGCACAAGCCTCCGTTAAGTCAACGAGCCTTGTATGAACCCCGCATGAATCACCAACCAAAAGTTTACCTTCTCTTGTGGCTTCTTCACATCGTAGCCGGCAATTAATGGACAGTTTGGGATCCAAAGCTTCTAATAAGTGTTCGTACTTCTCTTCAGCCTCAGTTATGTACTTTGCCTACAGAATCAGAATACCAATTTTCCATTAGTCCTAAAGCTTTTCAATGACTATTAGAACTTGAAAGTTCAGGTTCGAATACAAACAAATAATTAAAAGATTGACACTAAGGGGTTCCTAAAAACAAACAAAATTTGAACATATTATTGGGTTGAGTTGAGTTCAGGTATCCAAAATGTTTGATCCCAACACCCACTATAGGACAGAGACTATTAAAATTGTTAGGAATTCTGCCCATGCCCACAATTTCATATTTCACCTTAATCAACCTCCACGAATACATTCAGAAACATCTTTGTTACATGAGCTCCTTAACTTATTAAGTACCAATGTAGGATAAAACCTACTAAGCACCTACTAAATGTAAATAATCATTCAAGCTTACTATATATAAACACACGAAGGCTACTAATTCCTTTTATTACATCATTCCTTGAGTAGGGTAGAGTGGTCGTATAGAATACTATGTGTTATGTGAAACAACACCATTTTATCCTCAGAAATATTTCACGGTTATGAATATTTAACTTATAATCATATGCTTTTGGGTTTGAAATTTTGATAAATCCGGCACATATAGTAACTGTGTAGTATATCCAACCACAAAGAATGGTTGATCTGAACGGTTATGAATATTTAGCTTATAATCATGCTTTTGGGTTTGAAATCTGGATAAATCCGGCAGCTGATGCACATATAGTAACCGTGTAGTATATCCGACCACAAAGAATGGTTGCTGTGTCTTTGAGAAAGAGAATGATGGTGAAAAACCACTTTTCCTGCTTTTTCTTTTCAGTACCAGTCCAAAATTGATCCAAGTTGATATGTGCCCAATGAGTGAAATAAATTTCAAGCCGTGATATTTACAAGACATACCAAAATAAACTACTCGTACTCACCAGCATAGTTGGTGCTGTGGAAGTTCCATATATTCTGACAAACATACGCAAAATATTAAAATTATTCTCCAACACATCATCCTACAGAAGAGAACACAATATGTTATATCCATGAGAGGACAAACTAGTCAAAAAGGAAAGGGGAGAGGAAAAAAACTGAGATTGGGGAACTCCTGACTCACCTCATAGTCAAACCTACATCATGATGGCGTCATCTTGTCATAACCAAACACAATCTCATGCTTCACATTTGCATAAAAAAATTGAAAAAAAAAATGTAGTTAATTATCCACCAGAAACGGAACCCATAAACAATTACGCCCAAAGCAGCAAAGCATGACAAGGAGTGGGCATGCAAACATCACAATTCAAATGCAAAAGACGACTCACTCTCTTTTTCTATTATAAAAGTGGACTTCTTTTTCTTTTTACAGCCTATATGTGTTGGCTATCCACATAGAATAATTATCATAAGTTCATGAGGGCTGCGATGTTGTGGCCCGAATATAGTTTTGGTCTCTTTGGCTGAAAACTTTTAACCTGTTTTTTCTCTTGCAGCTCATGGGCCCTGTTTGGCACTAACCTGTAAGCCAGTAATACAATGACACCTACGTTTTGGATTGCACTAACGAGAGAACACTGAAAATTGCAGGAGAGAGAGAGAGAAAGCTAGAATTTGGGGGTTGAGACTAGTAATCTCCGATTTTCTCAGAAGAAATCTTTTTGCAGATCTTCATGTGGACATAAGCTTAACAAACCACGTAAATATCTGTGGGGGTGGTGTGTGTACTACTCTGTCGTGATCCTTGGCTCGAAGTTGGTACAGGGTATTAGTTGGGTGGCGTGTGTACTACACAAGCAACTTCCATACAATTTCAATCTATTTCTTTTATTACATAGTGCATAACACTGGAGTGTCAAAAAGGCTATACACAACCCTTGCTGTGTAGAATATCTATATGAAATAATAAAATAAGAATAAACATTAATGGAATTGGAAGGAAATAAATTAGTTGACTACTAAGAGAAGGAAAGTACTTACAAATCATCGGATACCTCGACAAGGAATTCAGAGATTGATAGGAATTCCATATGCAATTCATTCACCTTCAAAACAGCTTCACGGATAACAAATTAAAATGGGATAATATAACATTTCAAACAAACTGAAGAAAGAAAAAGGACTTACTCCATCACATAAGGTTACAATATCACTGAAAATTTTCTCTTATGTTACAACAGAAAAATTACACTATCATGCTAGACCATTTTATTAAGAAATTAGTTGCACAAATTTGGAAGTGAAAATTCCATTACTGAGTGGCTCTTGCTTTATGAGGTGCCGGAGAAGACTAGAGACAAACCAAAACTTCGGTATTATTTAGACAAAATGGCTGCTTTCGGACTCCATACAATCTAATTGACCTAATAACTCCACTAAATTTTTTTGGTGTATTTCATTTGAATTCCTTTGTCACATAGGATACAACTGGCTTGAACCATTTTCCCCTGCTCCAATCTAGCTCCCTATCTTTTTATAGCATGACATTCCAGATCAAATGCTTATCTCATTCCTAAGCAAAAAAATAAAAGAAATCTACCAAAAGGTGAACAGAGATTTACCTTTTCCCCTCTAAGCTGATACAATAGAAGATTCAGCACCCGATAATCAAAGGATTTCAGATGAATAGCTCTTATCACATCTTCAATGATAATCTGTGGAATAAAACATCTTTTTATATCGACCTTTCTTACTTTCCACATAATGTCATCAAGTATAATTTTGCAAATACCAATGGAACACAGGAATGTTTTTAAAACGGCAGTTATCCCAGTTTTTCTAATTTCACAGAGAGAATAGGGAAAAGTGCAGAAATATTTAAGAAGTATACTAGAAATCTATCAATTAAAGAATAATTAAAAGCGTGTCAAAATCAGTTTGCTAATATTTTATTTATTTGAATAAAATTGTGTCTACCTGTGGTACAACGATAACAATATGAAGCCACATATCCTTTCACCAAGAGAAAAAAAAGAAATCAATTTGCTTACTTTGAATTCTATGTGTAGTTACCAGGCTACCAGCATATCTACATCTCACCAAAGTAAAGTCCATCTTACAAGCAAATGTAGTGTTTATTAGGATGCAGGATTCTGCTTTCTGTATCATGTATTTTAAACTAGAGTCTCTTGCTGGTAAGTACCCTAAGTTTATAATATAATTAATTCTTTATTAGCCGTATGATTAATAGCATCATCATCTAATGGTGGAGAGATTTTCCCAATAATCTGCATCTTCCATGTCACTCTCTCCGAGAGAGTACATGGAGGAGCAAATTGCAGAAATTATGCTGCTAATTATGGTCTTACATGTGAAACAGCAAGGAGCATGTCACTCATCACGAACAAAGTATAAGCTTGAATTTTATTTCAGAATCCAGTTTGGCACAATATAATTATGTATGCTCTTGCATACCTACTGCTTCTCAGTGTGACGCCAAGTCAGCAGTTAGATTTTCACATGCTTTTCTATTTTTAGACTGGAAGAATCCCCAATCCGTTCGGTATTTAAATCCCCATGCATATTCATAGTGTAAGTTTCTCCCTAACTCCAGCAATCTAGATAATTAGAGGTTTTTACTATAAACTGTTAAATGATTGAAGCTACTCTTTCCTGCTTATTAATAAGATTCACGGCTTTTCACAAGTAAAAATCTAGAAACATAAAATACAATTATGGTGAAATGTAACCAGGTTGGACAATTAAGATGCTGATTTCAGCAAAAGAGAATATTGTGACATCTACCTCCTTTTTGCTTGTCAGTGCACAGCAGAGCTTTCTTTCAAGAGCCCAATATTCTTCCCCAGACCTAAACTCTTCTCTTATCCTGAACCCATAAAGAACAAGCAGATGAACAAAAATAATAGGCAAATTTTCACAAGTTTTCACACTACTTTTTGAAAAGACTGTTCATAAGAAAAAGACTGGACCGTTCTGTCAAAAGTCCATGATGTGCAAGTTGAACAACGAGAGGTCTAAAAGGATCTGCTCCGAACAGTTCCATGAACTTGACAATCCAGCTCTGGTTAGCTTTCTGCATCTGTTAAAATTATATGGGCCAAGTAAGAGTCAAGGAACTGTTTAAAATAATTTTATATAATGTATGTGTATAGATTACCGCATCAGATCCTTTTCCTACAATTGGAACTCCAGTTGCTGGAAATTGCAGTAGTTTCTCGTTTAAATTATCCAACTGATCACAAAAAAACATAAGATTGCTAAGAATGAAGGAACAAAAACAATCAGGTAGCTCTTGGTTCACATTATAATGTTGGAACTGGTTGACACATGATACATCTTAATGTTGCACTGCCTTTGAACTATTTAGAAGAAGAAAGATAATTAAGGTGTCTAACCTCAAAAAGGGTTGTTCGATTTTTCTATAGGTTTAGAAAGAGGGGAAATGGTGCATGAACATAGGTTGGCTAGGCAGTAGGCATATTGTCTCAGTATAATTCAAATTACGGTTTAATAAATTTAATCAAGAAGGATTCACCAAATCTTCATTTAATACAAAAATAAAAAAATTTGAGATCTTTGCCACCTTGTTTACCTGATAAATATAACATTCTGTAAATGACAGTGTTGGGAGATATCTGAATACTGATTGGGGCTTATGAACATCCATTTCGTGAAACATAAAATAAGATCTGCACTGTAAATATGAGAGACAATCACCAATTGGAAGAATTCTGCTTAATGTGATAATCTCCGCAAACATGAAAATGTGAACTTATTTGTATTTCACCGATGCTCATCTATGAAAGCTCCTAACAAAGAAGAAAGAACGATGGTATAACGGCAGCAGATGATTGAAGAAGGTAATCCATTGATGATATTTTATCATGCAAACTCAAGAATAATGAACATGTTACAGACAAGAGAGAACCAAAAGGAAGAGGGGGAGGGGGGGGGGGGGGAATCATCAAGCCATTCTGTGTTGGAAAGGAGAAATGTTAGTTTTTAGATTCATAATCAAAAGAGCCTACTTTAGTCCACTAGATGGTACCCCGTGAACCAGATTCTCATATTTCAAGCAGAGATGAATTTGATACTCAGCTTGCCGCACTAATTCACCAAGATAATTATATTAAATATAAATATTTTACAAAACTAAGAAACAAACTTCATGGCGATTGAGGAATGCTTTGACATCACTAAGAAATTGTTTGAACTGACACTTGATAAAAAAATAGGATTGAAAAAATAAACAAAAAAAGGGGAATTGAAAATTTTGCAGCTACTTCGGAAAATTCATCTACTGTATTTAATACAAAAGTTTGCCCAAAATTATTAACCAGAAAGAGAAATAGGACAATCTATTGGGTTTATAATCTTATTATTTTGAAATAAACCCACATATGCAGTATTAAGCAGGGTGTCAAGAGTTATGGACTAAAAGCTTTTGTTTTTTATATTATTTAAACAGTGGTTGCTCTCATACTTGAAATCGTGTTTTCACACTTCTCAAACCAAGAAATGACTCCCCTCTATTTTTAAAATGTATGAAGAAAATACTTAAGTTTCTAAAAACATTGTGGACCCGTTTTGAATATAATGTAACACTAAATCCTATTCAGTATAAACATCCACTAAAGATGGAAACTGGTTTAAGCACCTGGATATTATTATTCTAGTACAGTCACTGGGGGAGCTATGCACACGGGATTCTTAAATAGTTAAGTCAGTATGTGCATAAGTACAACCAAAACTACAACATATTTCCAAAAGTTCCCATGGTCTATCTATCACCATCTCAATTAAAGTACAAAAGACATTGCTTACAAAATCTTCTAGGGTAGAGTTTGCCCGTTGCATTGCATCCAGCCCAACCATAGCCATGTCTTCAAAATTAGTTTCTGATGAAGAACCTACTTCATTGTCATGAAAAATAGGCGTGGTATTTTCAGGTTGTTCATTTCCTGAAAGAAAATTAGAGTTGAGAACAAATATTATTGAGAAAATAATGTTAAGCCAAGTACAGCAAACCAACCAGTTTCTCAAGAAATAGTTAAGACAGTAAACGCCCAATTATTTGTTTCCTTATTAAATATCTCAAACAGTATTTCTACGATAATAGGTTCCCTGGAACAACCACCGTGATTGTTTTCCGAATATATATCTACCTTCCCCACCAAGCCAAAGCAGAGCTTCCTCGAGAAAAGGAGCCGAGATCTGTCAAACAAAAGACTTTAGTACACCAATTGCATCCTCTGATTGTCACAGAAGCAGGAGCAAAATCAGAACAAGCAGTATTTACCTTGGACATATGCTCAGAAATCAATTGGCACTTCATATCCATGTCAAGTTCACCGCAGGGTTGTAACTTCAACATGCCATTAATGAAAAAAATAAAGGATTAACAAATAATGAAAAATGCTTTATTTGCTTCTTCTTGTTCAGAAGAAAGGGAGAGACACCACAAGACTCAACATTTGATACATGATATTAACATTTTTTATGTTGGACAATGAAACTAAATGTTTGACCATGTCCGAGTTAAGAACTAGTTACAAGCGCTCCCATATACAACGCGATAGAGAGAGAGATGCGTGAATACATTGGAGACACCAAAGTACATATGACATCTTATAAGTTCTCCTATGAAGGTATTCTTGAAATAAATGAAATTTTTGTAAGGATATATTAGTGTTGTGGATTATTTTGTAAATTGAATAATAGGGTAACAACATAAAAACTAGATGGTTTTGAAAGAAAGAAAAAAAAAACATAATTAAGGGTTTGCTTGATAAAATCACTTGGAGAGGTATGTAGAAATATAAAGAGATTTCTCATAATTATAGTAAAACAATGCATGTGAATTGTTTCACTTTCTTTTTCACTTAGCGAGAAGTTGGAAGACCAAGAATAAGGCTGTTCAACAGTTTCACCAGTACTATCTTCATACTTTCAAATATAAGATAGGTTGCCACTATATTCAGAACTCCAAACTTGGCCTATCGTGTATTTGTGACCTAATGGAGAGACCAAAACAAAATGAATAAAAAATTCTCCATTTAACTATCGCAGATTCTAGCTCTTGATTTGCTCCTATGAAATAGTACTATCTAATTTTTGCCATTTGTTGAAGTGTACCTTGGCAACAAAAAAAGCTTAATTTCAATGATTTCTAGCAAATGGTTTGTACTCTCACAAGTCCAACACGCGGATACTTGCTGTATCCAGGCCGATAACATAATGTGGGTACCCACGAAAAGTTTGTCCACAACAAGTCACCAAATACATTGGTGCTAGTGATTTTATTAAGCAATGCAATATACTACAGGAGAAAAGCATGACATCTTTACTTGTGACTAAGTGTTCTTCTCAGCCACTCCTACAAACAGCTATGAATCTGAACTCCAACATTCCTACAATTCTGTCTCTTCGCCTTTCAGAAGGTACTCAATGGTACAAAATTGAGATTTTTAAACTCAGGTTATTCAAAGGTTGGCTCGTGAAACCTTTCCCTACACTTTATGCAAAGCTAAACCGAACCCCAAAATAAAACTATTTGACATACTCTTGTGAATTGAAAAATGATTTATAATTCAATCTAAAAATTACAGGTTGGACATAAATACATGTATCTGTGCAGCTGTGCTTCAATTTCAAACATACCCAAAAAAAAAAAAAAAAAAAAAAAAAGTAATAGTAATAGGCTAATAGCAATGACAATTGATAGGTGAAATGCATTAAAACCAATTCAAATCTTAAAAATAAAAAAAAAGGGGATGAATGTGGAAGAATAAAGATGTATTGGGGTAAAAATAAAAAGAAGAAAGGGTTACCAAAAAGAGGATGAGATTGGCGAGGAAGCGATCGGAGTGGGCATTTGTGATTGAAGAATCGGTGAAGCCGCGTGAGTTCATCAACAGTATAGTCCTCTGTACTTGTTCCAGCTTCCTTAGTCCTTCCATTTCAATACCCCCACTCGGTCTCTCTTACTCACTCTCACTATGCTTTCAACTCCAATCGGTAACCAAGGTCAAAACACACTTCTTCTTTCTCTTTCAAAAATCGAAAAATTGAAAAGATTAGCAATTTATATATTTTTTTACACCATTAAATTTAGGGCAAATTGCAGTTTGACCCCTTCAAAATATAATATATTACACCCGCATATCATTTAAAACCCCTCCGACAAATTTCCAACACGGTCAACGCTTACGTCAGCAGTTGACCAGGGGTGAATTGAGTATAACATTCTCACTTATTTGTGAATATATTTTGTCCATCCAAATATAATGTGTATATAAGTAATTTCACACTTCCGGTCATTTGAAATTTTGAATTGAATGTCGATCAACTAAAAGAGTTCAAATTATAATTGGGCAAATGGCGCAAAACCCTCCTTATAGTTTGGAAAGTGTAGAGAAAACTCCCCTTATGATTTCTAAACCCCCCTATACTTTGAAAAAGGAGTCAATGGTATCTTGCTACACACTACCATCTTCATTTCTATCTCGCTCTCGAGTTCGCCAAGCTTAGTCCTTTTGTGTAGTGCTTGTGAAGCATCTGAGTTGGAGTGAGAATTAAGCTTTCATTACTAGAGAGAAAAGTCTAGAGAGAGGTCCAGCCAACAAAAAGTCCCTTATCCTCTTCCCTTGACCTCCTTTTATAGGGCAAGGAAAATGGAGTTAGTGATGTCATTGTGACATCACCTTTGGGTTAAAACCAATTAAAAGAGATTAATTTTTCAATTAATCATAAAGTGATGTACGAGAGTCAAAATGACAAATTCATCTCTCGAGTCAGATCGAGAATCAACCCGACGAAACCAAGTACCTCCTCGGATCCCAGTAATGACTGAGTCATGCTCTCAACTCAGTCTTCAATTAGATGACGTGACGTATGCCACATGTCCGTTGAATGTTCGTCGTTTAACCAAACTGTGTGGACTATCCGATGATGTGGCGTTGTCATGTGGATCGAGATATGAGACCATCTACAGATAAAAAAGTCATTTCACAAATCCGATCACTTGAATTCAACTAGAGAGGATGAAATTGTAATTTTTCAAACGACAAGAGGTGCGAGTATAATATAACATATCTCGAGAGGGTCAAATTGTAATTTATCCTCAAAGTAATTAAGTATAGGAAAAACCAACTCGTGTTAATATAACATGTAAGTGTAATTTTCATGACCATTCTTAACTTAATAATGGAGTAATTTTTCTTGCCTTCTTCAGAAGAGTTGTTTTAATCTTGAATCATATAATCATTACTTTTTGTACTCATACCGAGTTAGAAAACCTAAATTAATAAGTAAAACCCATTCAATGTTAGAATTATACCCAAAATCAAGTTCAAAAGTCCTCTTATACTTTGGAGTTGCGTAAAAGGAAGAAAAAAAAAAGTTAAAAAATAACACTTTTCATGCAATGAAACTGCAAACAGAGAAGATGCTATCTCACCTTATATATTGAAAGCTGAAGGTTTTAAGCTCCCAGAGAATGGAAAGATTTCATGTATCAGTTGTGGACCATGAAGTGATCTTAATACCACCATTGTCCAGGTAAAAAGTAAAAAACTAAACCAACATTACAGAGTTGAACCATAACAATCCTACTATTGAGCGAAAAAGAAAAAAATTCTGTAAGGTACATATGATTATAATTTGTGACCACCACCAGTCATACAAGGCTGACCCTACAAAATTCCCCCACTGTATCCTTTACAACACCATACACAAGTGTTACAGAAGCACAAACAAGAACAACATGATATTGGTACAGTGCCATTATTAATTAAAGCGCAACACATTTAACTTTCTCCTCTTTTTCCTTTGTTGTATTTCCTTCTCCCTCATAGACAACAAATTCAACAAAATGGACAAATCATCCCTGCCCGGAGTATATGATTTATTACACTACGACGGAAACACCAACAAGCAGCAAATCCAAATCCAGTTGCCATGGACAGAACGAGATAGACTAGCTTGCTTTCAACTTTGAAGAAGATGAACAAACCCCATCTAGATTAAATGGCCTTCAAACCTAGATTCCGTCATTCTTGGCTTCCATTTGCCCAGCCAAAGCCTCAATTTGGCCAGATTCAATGTGGTTTATCTTGTCTACAGGTGAATTACTTGTTTCAGTGGCTTTCCGATCATGATTAGGTCCCCGCTTCTCCCATAACTTTCCAGACTTCCCGATTGCGAGAATAAGTTCAAGTTGTTTTTCCTGCTGCTCCTTCAGATAAGGACTCAATAAAATACAAGTCAGGTTATCACCTTCAGATTGCATTCGGAGGATATACTTAATATATAAATATACAAATAACTGCCACTGAACATGATTTAGACACCTGAAATTCTTGAAACATTTTTCAACAATATTTTCTTATGGTTTCACCCGCTATACTATCACACTTTTAGAAACTACAAAACACAATAGTATTTTAGGATACTTCCTTGAACCAGGCCATGCTATTTTTTAAAGTCCATATCTAGGACATAAGTTGCTGTTAATAAGTTACTACCCGAAACAATTATGATCAAACCATCTTCAAATGACACCTGAATCACTTTACAGTGACTAATGAAAAGTACTAAAATACTTTAATCTAGTGTGCACCACACCCTTGTTTAGCATTTCACTGAACATGCACAGAGTTTCTGATCAAGGCATCTACAAGTGAAACCTAAGCTGGTTTTCAGTGCCTATTCTCATACTACATATCATGGTCTATTTATCTATCTGAAACAAAAAGTTTGCAGATGAAATGTGACAAATATCAATGGTCTTCTCCCAGTGAAATTGTTAAAAGAACTTAGGAAGGTGAGAATATGAAGTTGCATGTACCTGCATTGCCAACAGAACCTTTTGGATTTCACCAAGCTCCTTTTCCAGAATGTCCTCTTGCACTGCTAATGCGCGAGTGGCCTCTGAATTCTTCTGAGCCAAAGCTGCAGTCTTGACACATAAACAGAAAGTTAGAAGTTCTTAAAAATGAATATCTTGGAATAGAAGTTACAAGCATAGTTTCCAGATAGAGGAAGATGCAGTTAATCATTATTGCAATGCCTTAACCCAGTAATTGGGATCAGCAACATAATTCCTTCTCCACATCTTCAACCTGGTAAAAGTTCATGGCCTCAGCATAGGAGCATAAAGGTCTTCTTCTTTGTCCTTCTAAAATAGCACATTCAGCTCACAAATAAGTCGGATCTCCTATGTCAACATAGTTGTTCTTCTCAAGCACGTCCAAACAATCTTAAGTACTACTCTTTTGGTTGATTGACTAATTGAGCTATCCACAATGTCTCTTTAGAAATTTTTGTTAGCTGGGAGTTCTAAGTCCTGGAAATTTTATTCAATAATTAGTAGAAGAATCTCTTCATCTCCACTAATAAATGTTAGAAGTTTTGAGAGGGATAAGGGTACGGTTTTGATCTTACTGTTAATAAAAAGATGTGTTTGAATTTTGAACAGAAGTCATTAAAGAAAACCTGGCAGGGAATTAAATAGTGCTTTATACCGGACACATTCAAAGCCTATGGTTAAGCAGTGATTAATACCATCCCTCTCCCAGAACCACCCATTGACAGCAGGAACATAAGACTCCAATTTATTTTATAGAACTGTGAAAGGGAACACCCATATGTAGTTCCTGGAATCCAAACAAGGTACAAATAGAATAACCCTATAAATGAGAACTTATTAATAATTCTCATTTCTGATTTTGTTTTACCTACTGCAATCAAAACTCAATTATTTTTTATTCTTTTGGCAAGGACTGACTCGTCAATTAAGACATCTCTAAGCAATTATTACTTTTCTGTAACCAACTAGTATATCTTAGTTGAAAAATATTATACTCTGGTGAAGGACAGAAAGATCAGCAATCCTTCAAAATAAAGAAAAAGAAGAAAGGTCATCTATATAAAGTGAAGCTAGAAATTCCAACTACTCTGGCACCTCCACTCTAAGCAGCAAATACACTTCAATGAGAGGTAAATGGCCCCTCATAAGAACATAAGCCCTTTGTTATCAAGGGGGGAAAAGCACCTTTTATTTGACTGACCTAAGGATCCACCAATCTTCACCACAGAAGAAAACACATACAAGATCTTATCAGAAAGTGACAACAATGCCGTGGATTAAGAGAACTCAATCTGACTCGTTCCATCCTACCACCACATAATACTTCCCCTGGACTGTACAAGTTTTAATAACGTCAAAAGGTGGTCAACTGCAACCCTCCACCGCCCTCATCCCCCACGGGCCACAACAACCCAAAACAATAAAATAAAGAACTCCCCAACCCAAACCCCCCTCACCGCTAGAGACTGTTGGAACATACTGCTCCAACTGACTGCATAGAACTGTGGATTTTGAACACAAATTATTAGGTCCTGGATTTACAAATTAATTAAGTACTAACAAAATTACATGACCAAATAAAAACATATACTACTATTTGTCATTTCTAATTTTGTTTCACTGCACGTTTCAAGCACAAATTCTTTCTCTTTTGCAAGTACTTTCCACACATCTATTCTACCACTCCAATTTCTACAAGTACCTATTGTTTTTATAAGCACCTAAGCAAAGCTTTTTAAAACATATAACAATTAAATACATAAAAGAAGGATATGATATCCTTCAAAAACGTAAAAATGGAAGAAAAGCCCACGATACAACCATAAACTTGTAAATCACAAAGCAAGGCCCACCATAGGAACTAGTAATAAGTTCCTCGTTTAGCCAACTAATGAACGACTCAAAAATTAATATGAATCGAAAACGTATCAAAAGGTGTCAACATGCAATAGGCTAAAAGATCACAATACAAACCTTCCCAGCACCAGATTGGAATCATCCTCAATCAAACGATGACGTGAGTTCAAGGAAACACCACTAAGACCTTCCGAGAAAGGGGAAATCTAAACCTCAAATGGCATCTACAACAAATATCTTACGAACAACCCATAATACTTTTACAGTTACGTTACTCTTATTGCAGCACAGTTACCAACAAACACCCCAAGCAAATATCTGCACCTCAAACATAATCTCAAAAAAACTCAAGATTATCCCCTACCCATAATATTTAACCCTATCTCCCCGCTGATAAAACAAAACAAGAAAAGAAAAACAAAATGACTTCAACTCTATGTATTTCTTCTTAGACAAATTCTCATCCCCGTGATCAATAATCAAATACCATCTCTTAATGATCCACCAACTTCAAAGTGTGACTCAACATAGCGGGAAACAAAGCCACTCTATAAGAAAGATCAGAATAGCCACAGGATATTATATAGCATGAGAAACAAACTAACCATCGCATCTTTAACAATTAACTAAGTAATTAAACAAGCCCCGTTTATCATGTCACACATCCTAGGGTCACAAGTCTAATACAATACAATATAATTATACATATAATATTTCTTCCAGTAAGTTCCTCAGGTTCACAAGTCTAACTCAAAACAGTGATTATACATACGTATAACATATGCATATAATATCTTCCCAAAATGTTCATGGTCTTTATCAATTATCCTCAAATCACACTACATTTAACAAGAAACCGGAAAAGGGTATTGAATGCCATAAATTATTATTATTTTTTTGAATGTTAAGATACTCACACACCACACACCCACAACATGAGCCCAATGGGGCTTGAACCCAAGACCTCTCCCAAATTTGGGGAGGAATGGTGATGCCACTAGACCACTAGGCCATAAATTATTATTACCTCGGCAATGGGATCTTTCATAGACTTCCTTGTAACTCGAAACCGAATCCCCAACTTCTCAAGCTGCCTCGACAAAACCCTAATAATGGTGGCCGAGCTCCGAAGGTCCTCCTCCAATTTCTCAATCCTCCCCACCAAATTAACACCGGAACCCCCCGGTTTCGAATCGTCCACACACACCCTCCTCCACTGCCGCCGCCGAATCGAAGCACCAATCGCCACCGCACTCACCAACAGCACAAACTGCCACACAACAACCCTATTCCCCAACCACACCATTACCGGCTTCTGCGAGCTCGAAATCACCGAATTGGCAACAAACGCTATCGAAATAGCCGCTGACGATACAAGGCATAAGAGCTCAGCGATTGAGAGAAAAGCATCGAAATCGAAAGTGTCAGTACTATCTGGTTTCTCTAGGGTTGCGTCTGATTCGTAGACTCTGAGAGGCCATTGGTGGGTGCGAAAAGAGATGAAATTATTGAGTTTTGGTGATTTGGGATTCGAAATTTGAAAATGTGGAGGGTTTGGGAAGTGTATGGGGTGAATTGAGAGGTGGAGTAAATTAGGGTTTTTGGGAGGAGTGAAATGGGGGATTGTGAAGAATGGTAAGCTAGAGGTTTGGGATGTGAGTAACATTGTGTTGGTGGTGGTGGTGGTTCTGATCCTAGGGTTTTGATTGATTGGATTGGATTGTTGAAGACATGGTTTTAGGGCTTTTGATTTTGGGTGTGGAAGAAATAAGTACCCACCTGCTTCAATTTAGCTTCGGAGTGACTGTGTGTGTTTGTGTGAGAGAGAGAGACGATATGTCCAATGTTGGCGCCGATGAGTTTATAACTCTATATGGGCCAACGTCACTGTTTCCTTTTATGATGTCACTATTTTAGATTTTTATGCTGAATTTTTACATTTTATTTTTTATTATATTAGTTGAGTCTAACTAGCTCTATTATATTTCAAATCTTAAATCCAAACCGGATTATTCTTAGGAATACTAACTAGTATTGTTCAGTTGCTCACTAACATCTCTTCTCATTTAATTCTTTTTATTTTGTTTTTAATGGTACTTTATTTTATTTTATTTTCTCATAACTTATTATAACTTGACAAAAATACCACAGATATCTCTCTCTCTCTCTATATATATATTAATTTTCTCCCCTATAATTGTTTAAAACAACCTCGAGTGCTTCTTCTTTTTATATAAATCATTATATATAAAATTCATTGTGAGTTTTTTTTTTCACTTTTTCATTTAAAACTCTCATATACGATTAACAAATATTGATTTTCTAGTTTATTTTTCAATTTAATTTGTTTATCTATGTAATTCATTTGCAGGGGTTAACGGTAAAGAAAAATATGGAACAATCTCGGGTGAGACACAGAACATTAAGGCCATGTTTGGTAGGCGGTCTAGTCTGATCTTGTTTAGATCCTGAACTTAAAAGTCTGTTTGGTAAGCGGTTTGATCTGATGGTCATGGTCTCACAAACATTAAACCAGATCATATTTGGTAAAACATTCTAGTCTGATCTTTTCGCTTTTAAAAAATAAAATTATTTTATTTATTATTTTTTCATTTATGAATATATTTTATTAATTTATATTATTAATTATTCATTTATATATTAATTTATAAATATATTCTATTAATTTATTTTTTATTATTTAATTATTTAATTCATTTAATTTACTATTATTTCATTATTTAATTCATTTAATTTATTATTATTATATTATTATGTTTATTCATTTATTTATTTTTATTATTATTATGTATTATTTAATTCATTTTGTTTATTATTCATTATTTTTATTTTATTTTTAGGGTAATTTGCAGCCACATCCCCTGAGGTTTGCATCTATTCCACCTAGATGCAGATTTTCGGAATTTTGACACAAACACCCCTGAGGTTTGATTTTCCTTGCCATGACACCCCAAATGACGAAAATACCCTTCACAAAATTCCAAAATATTAAGAGTAATGTGAAATGACCTTTATGCCCCAACCCCAAATATATAAAATTTCGAAAAACATATATATAAATTCAAAAATATATATAAAATTCGAAAAAATGTATAAAATTCGAAAACAAATATTTAAATTTTGAAAAAAATATATAAATTTTGAAAAATATATATAACTTTCAAAAAATATATATAAAATAAATATATATATATATATATAAAATTCGAAAATATATATATATTTTGAAAAATATTTAAATTCGAATATATATATTTCAAAATATATATATAAAATTCAAAAAATTATATAATTTTGATAAACATATATAAATTTCAAAATATATAAAAAAAATTCAAAAAAATATATAAAATTTGAAATATATATATAATTCGAAAATATATATATAAAATTTGAAAAATATATAAACTCGAATATATATATATATTTCAAAAAAAAAACAAAAAAAATCAAAAAATATATATTTTCAAAAACAAAATTCAAAAAATTATATAATTTCGGAAAACATATATAAATTTCAAAAAATATGTATATTGTTTTTTATATATATATATTTTAAATTATATATATATATATATATAGATTTCAAATTTTATATATTTTTTGAAATTTATATATGTTTTTCGAAATTATATAATTTTTTGAATTTTGGTTTTGAAAATATATATATTTTTAATTTTTTAATTTTTTTTGAAATATATATATTCGAATTTATATATTTTTCAAATTATATATATATATTTCAAATTTTATATATTTTTTGAAATTTATATATGTTTTTCGAAATTATATAATTTTTTGAATTTTGGTTTTGAAAAAATATATATTTTGAATTTTTTATTATTTTTTGAAATATATATATTCGAATTTATATATTTTTCAAATTATATATATATATATTTTCGAATTATATATATATTTCAAATTTTATATATATTTTGAAATTTATATATGTTTTTCGAAATTATATAATTTTTTGAATTTTGGTTTTGAAAATATATATATTTTGAATTTTTTATTTTTTTTTGAAATATATATATATATATATTCGAATTTATATATTTTTCAAATTATATATATATATTTTCGAATTATATATATTTCAAATTTTATATATATTTTTGAATTTTTTATATATTTTTTGAAATTTATACATGTTTTTCGAAATTATATAATTTTTTTAATTTTGGTTTTGAAAATATATATATTTTGAATTTTTTATTTTTTTTGAAATATATATATATATATATTCGAATTTATATATTTTTCAAATTATATATATATATTTTCGAATTATATATATATTTCAAATTTTATATATATTTTTGAATTTTTGATATATATTTTGAAATTTATATATGTTTTTCGAAATTATATAATTTTTTTGAATTTTTTATATATATTTTTCGAAATTTATATATTTTATTCTAATTTTATATATTTTTTTCAAATTTTAAATATTTGTTTTCGAATTTTATACATTTTTTTGAATTTTATATATTTTTTTGAATTTATATATATGTTTTTCAAAATTTTATATATTTGAGGTTGGGGCATAAATGTCATTTCACATTACCCTTAATATTTTGGAATTTCGTGAAGGGTATTTACGTCATTTGGGGTGTCATGACAAACAAAACCAAACATCAGGGGGTGTTTGTGTCAAAATTCCGAGAATCTGCATCTAGGTGGAATAGATGCAAACCTCATGGGGTGTGGCTGCAAATTACTCTTATTTTTAAATATGTTCTATTTAATTTCTTATTTATATTATTAATTAATTAATATTATTTATTCATTTTTAATTATTTATAAATATATTTTATTATTTATTAATTAATTAATTATTATATATTATTTAATTCATTTATTATTATTATTTTTATGTATTATTTAATTTATTTTGTATATTATTATTTTTATTCAATTTTGGTTTTTGGTGGTCTTAATCGTTGGTCTCAAAAATCTGATTTTGGTTACCAAGACCAGAACATGTGGAGCCACCAAAAAAATTGGTTCCAAAAATATCACATTTGGTTCAATTTGGTCTGGTTCCAAATTTCGAGACCAGTCCAAACAAACATGGTCTGATCTCTGAAAACCAAGATCATACCAAACCAGGTGGAACCATAACCACCTACCAAAGCCTAAAGGAAAAGTCACATGGTTCCTTTTTTTTTTGAGAAATAAAAAAAAAATGTCACAAGGTTGCACGCAGAAGAACTGAACTGAGCTGAGCTGCACTAATTTTTAACCATGTTCCCTGACCTATCAAACAGTAATAACCAGCACTCAGATTCACCAAACCAGCAAGTTCTTGACGAATCCAACATTGATACTAACGTATTTACAAAACATTGTCACAAAAAAATCATGCATGTCTTTCACAATTATTTTTACCTTCACTATAATAGCGACATCAACCGAAGTTTGTTCTTCTAAGGTAGGCTAATAAGAGAGATCAATGCCAGATAACCAGAAAGTAATGTCTTGAACAATGACTACACTGTGCGGGTTTAGCTCTGAGTTGAAAGTACGATAAGCACCCAGACTATCAGCGCCCTAGTTATGCAAAATAGGACTATAGAAACATACCAGCAATACAACAACATTTCACAAGAATGGCGGAAACAGATGCTAAACAAATACAGGGTATTATTTTCCAAGTATTGCCAGCAAATAAGAAGTCTACAATGCAAGCTCATATTTTAATGTCCATATCTCCCCTCCAGAGAGACAGCTGAAAATTCATATATATAGTCATAATACAAATAAACTGAAGAAATTCTATTGTCCGGTTTGAAAGCCAAACGTCTTGTTTGCATCCATCCTTTCAGTAATAGGGCATGTACCGCATTGACCTCCTGAACCTGGGTACCTTCCTGTAGGAGGTTACAATAAAAATGGGAAAATGATCATTTATCTTGCTCAGAATTCAAATACAGGGCCCAAAATGGGGAGACTAAAAGAAACTCACCCGTATCCATAGGGGGAGTATAAATAAGGAGGTACATAAGGCCTCCTGAATCCATACCCCACGTAAGGGTTGAAACGCCTTCCCCGGAATTGCTTCATCCCAGGAACATTAGTCCTTTTAGCATTAATCTGCAGACATTTATGCATTGAAAGAATCTTATAATGAAGTGATAGTTAGAGGTGAAAAAGGACACGACAATTTCATTAGCTGTAATGATATGATCCATCATTGCTCATTGGGGCTCAAAACTTTAAGGTTTTAAATATAGTCCATCTTTACCAGAGGCTTTCAGACAAGTTGGCACTAACCAAAGATTTACATAATTTGCGTCTCTCAGTCACCACGAGGCATTCAAGAAGTTCAGCACCAATCAAACAATTTTAATACATTCCTACACACATATACAGACGTATGCGTGCATGCATGCATGCCGTGTATGTATTAGGTAAAGAGATTAAAAACGTTACCTTCAATTGGCGGCCATGTAATTCAGATTCATTCAGAGAGAGGGCCTCCTGAACAGCCTCTACTTCAAGGAATTCAACATATGCAAAACCCTTTGGCTGGCCAAACTTATCAGTCAGAATGGTTACTCTGTTTACGGTACCACATGATTGGAAATGCTGCTGAACCTCTTCAGGGGTGCATGCATAGTCCACCTGCACGACAAGATTCAATAAACAAGATCCTAGTTGAATATTTTTTTTTACTAATCTCCATGCATTCCTCTCAAGTACTATGAAATAAGGTACACACCAATTAATAGGGAAAGCAAGGCACAGAAGGATTTATAAATTAACAGCCGAGCTTTTTTCCTTCTATTTTAATACATAAATGTATTTTTATAATAGAATTCGCTGCAGCCTTCTGCCTATCCATATATTCCAGATACTTCACCAGAAATTTCTCATGTAGGCGCCCTTCAAACAATTATCTCACAAGTCACACCTATCACCTGAAGGCGCATGCAAGCATGCCAAAATTCTACAATAACGAATATAATAATAATAATAATAGTGAAAAAAGAGAGTTGATGAAAATATTTTTTAACGATGGTGCATGCATCACTTCGCTCACATCAACAATATTCATAGCATGTTCTGAGGTTGATATCTCAATAATTATATTTCAAAAACTTTTCCCAATGAATGAAAAACAATATCTAAGCCAATCCAAACAGCCTGGGGAAGGTTTAGATAAATTGAGTTGGGAATTTGCAACCATAAATGGCTTTCAAATTCCGTGTGAAATCAAATTAAGAACCACTGACCAGAGACCTAAGATATTGCTCAATGCAGGGAATCCACAACCCCCATCACTTATGATGATAACAACAACGGGTATCTTCTGTTGAACAAGTTTTTACATTGTATTCAAAGAATAAGGCCACAGGTAAACAGTGATTGAGAACCTCACCACATCCGGCTTAACAACTAGACATATCTGACACTTCAACATCCACTTTGACAAGCATCAATCAAGCTCAGCAACAAAGATTGCATAACACCGATTCACCTTTCCTCTTCAAAAGAGACTGACCTGTCCTCTTGCAAGACTGTATTGAACTTGAAGAAACCTAATTCGTATACTTTTTTCTCCTTCACAAAAGCATCCCTTGACATGAAATTTTCCAACGAAGGTACAAAGCTCTACTTCATTCAAAAAGAGAAAAAAAGAGTACAGAATATAATAGCTTATGTTTGCTATTTCACATATTTCATACATTTCACTACTGCTTTCATCACTCCTTTTTTTTCTTTTTCTTTTTTGTCTTCCTTTCTTTTTCCTTTTTTCTTTTCAATCTTTCTTTCTTGCTGTTTTTCTTCTCTTTTTTTTCCACCCAAATATTCCTCTGATTCTTTTTTTTTTTTGTCTTTTTTTCTTTCTTTTTTTTTGGGACTTTTCGCCCTTTGATTTTCAAATTACTTCTTTTTTTACCTCTAATTCTAACACTCAGGTTTCAATATGCAGGTGCAGTTTTTCACTTGCATCCAAAGAAAAGCTTATAAGGAACCAACATGGGTTCCTTGTATTATCAAAACAAAGGATCAAGCCTATTCGGAATCAGCATTAACTCCTCCCATCATCAAAACAAAGAACAATAATTCCAGCACTGTTCAAGAATATGACCCTGCGACCATAGTAAGACGTAAAGTCAAACCATGACTCTAAGTTGGGAAGTACCCAGATCCACATGAACACGGTCATTAAAAAGAGTAATATAGAGAGGCATAGACAGTAAGAAAAACATTATAGAACACTACTTATAAAAACTTGGGAATCAAGACTATATTCTGTACACATAAACCCTGATTTACAAGATACATCAACTACTAGAAGAAAACATTTCACTTTAGCAGCATTAAATTTAAAATGCAAAATAATTAAACGCCGGAAGCAGAATAGTTTCATTTTTTGCAATACCAATTTTACATGCTTCCTGGTATCCCAACAGCCCATATGAATGTGAAAAGGTGGAAAAAAAATACCCAACTTTACATTCTAATTTGTCTGATTGAATTGAGTATCAATGTGATTGGTTGATATTTTGTTAGCAATATTTTTTGGAATATTTAATGGCCATCTCAAATGTTTACCCATTGTCCAAACATAGTACACAAGGTTCCATCTCTAGATCAGCATAACATTAATCATATGGGGACTATGACAAACACAACAGATTTATGATTGTTAACTGACAATAGGATTTGAAATCATATCCAGGTTGTTCAAATCCAGTACGGATTCCACAAAATTGTGACCGGAATTACTGATTTGATCTGATCCCACAAACATCCAAGGTGGATAGGATCTTGTGGGATACTTATAAGATTGCTGGAATCATAAGATCAGAAGTCAATTTCTGATTGTTTAGAGCATATCTTAACCCTAAACTCCTTATCGCTTCCTTCTAAATAAAAAAGGACCGGAAACACAAATATTCTAAAACCAAGTGATGAAGGACTGAGCAAGGCCCGTGACCTTGAAGCCCACATGACCCATGCATACTATTGGAGACGTGGGAAAGAAATATGACTTTAGGAATATTTTATTGCTTTATGGTTATTTTAGTACTTTCACTTTCACTTTTAGTATTATTTGTTATTTTAATTACATTAGTTATTACTTTTATTTAGGTTTGAGTTGCCTATAAAAGGCTTTGATGTAGCAGACATCGTCAGTTTTGGAGTTTTTGGTGAATATTGATAATATCTTCTCTCTGTGCTTCGTCTCAGTCTTATCTTAAAAACTTCTTCAAGATAAAACATGCCAAGAATTTTGGAATTTTCCATATCATCAATAAATTGGTACCTAATGTATATTTCTTTGACTGGTTATTAGATATTAGTAGTAATTCAATTTTTGATGTGGAGTATTTGTTATCTAACCAAGACACCTTTGAGCCTCTTATTGTATTGGCAAGTGATCCTACAGATGGAATCATATTTCCCTTGACTCAAACATTAGTTCTTTCATCTCTCCCGTCACATTATTTGGATTGCATAGAGAAGTTTCGTGATTGTTAGAATTATGCCTCTCATCATGGAGATATTATGAATTTTTTTGTCCATTGGAAAACTCACCGAGTCAGAGATACTGTATGGAGTCCAAACAATAGAAATTATGGTGAGTTAGCTATACCTATGTTTTTATTCTACGGAGGAGAGTTCTGCTCAACTGGGCGAGAATGATGAAGGACCAAACAAGGCCCATGACCTTGAAGCTTACATGACTCATGCATACTATTGGAGAGGTGGGAAATAAAGATGACTTTAGGAATATTTTATTGTTTTAGGGTTATTTTAGTACTTTTACTTTTAGTATTATTTTTTATTTTACTTATATTGGTTATTACTTTTATTTAGAGTTTGAGTTGCTTATAAAAGACTTTGATGTAACAGACATCGTCAATTTTGGAATTTTTGGTGAATAATGATAATATCTTCTCTCTGTGACTTATCTTCGTCTCTTTCTTCTCTCTTGTTCTTGCTCTTGCTCTTCTCACCCCAAATTCTATCTCTTCTCTCTTTCTCATCTTTTTCTCTCTCCTCTTCCTTTCTATTGGTTCTACATCACCAAGACCCACTAATTGTCCACTCCCACACTATAATGTGTGTGTGTATATATATATATATATTCTCTCATTTTAACTTTGTAACGCTTCTTCGATTCTGCTTTCAAGTACTAAATTACAATATCAACTCATTTAAGCCACTTGATATCTCATTTTTTATAGTGTAAGTACGGATTTGTTTTCCTTTTTTTCTTTTTTTTTTTTGATTGCTTGTTTTGTTAAGATGTTTAACAAGAAGGTAACCATTATGATCTAAAACACTGCTTCAACCTTCAAGAGAATACCACCCTTGTAAACAAAAGGAGAGAGCAGACGTGAATGTGACTGAATCTTGTCAGGCAATGAATAAAAGCACAGAATCCCTAGAAAAGGCAAAGCATCGAAACAGAAGAAAGCACTCTGGTTCTCACATTACCAACAAAGATTGATCGTGAATCAACCTCCTCTCTGCTTGCCTGAGTAGCAGCTGCACTAGCAGGATCTGTATAAATCATAAATCAAATTAGGAGGAAAAATCAGAAGGAAAATTTAGGAGAATAACTTATGAATTATGTATTGCACTTTAAATCACTTAAAAAAGTAGCATATTAGGAATGCCTTGGAAAGTCAAGACTAGCCAATACGACCGTATAGAAAAGTGCCTACATTAGTTAAACAGTTGAAAAAGAAGGTTTTATTAATTATATGGTATAACCATAAAAATAGGGACTAGCTGATTTTGCTCCTGCTCACCATTCCTTCAGGTCGCTCATATTCACACTAGAAGTACAAATTACAGATTCAGATAACCTTCTCCAGAAGATCATACGCAGAACAAGTGCAATGTTATCAGCATGCTTGCCAACACACGGGTCCATGTTTAAAAAAGGTTCAAACCCAGGCCACCAACTTCTGAAATCCTAAAAACGCCCAAGAGATCTTCAAAGCTCACTCCTCGAGCAAAAGTTCAAAAACATATTCAGATAGTAGGATGATGATATTCACCAATAAGGAAAGTGGTAAATGACATATTAGTAAGCCATGAATTCTTTTCAGGAAAACAATCCTTCAATCTTAATCCTCGAGAAAAACTTCAATAATGTTTTCAGATATTAGGATATTATTCATCAATGAAAAAAGTGGTAAACAACATATTATTAAGCAATGAATTCTTTTCAGGCAAACAAATTTGACATAGAGAAGGAATTTCAAAATAATTCTCCATTCCCCCAAAAAATATGCCAAAAAGTTCATCAAAATATACAAATTGTTGTCTGAATTTTCTTTTATTTTTATTAAGAAAATAATAAGAATTTAAAAATAGTGTATACAAGGAAAAGTTATCTGCAAATAAAGAGAAAATAATAAAATTGCAATGTATGTGAATTAGTATTACAAAAAGATGGTCCAAAAATAAGAGAAAAAACTAGTACCGGCAGAGCCTCTTGTCACCAATCAAAGGCACCCAAAGTAAACCGGCGGCAGGATCACTACACAAATTTACTTTGAGTAATTCTTCTTATAATCAATTTATATCTTTAGATTCTCATTAAGAATAAAATTAAAAAGATATTTGTCCCAGCTCATTGGTTAATTCTTCTTATAAATGCTTCGGTTTTAGATGGGACAGAAATCTTTTCCACGAGAATCAAAACTCTAAAGATAAGCAAATAATTTCTCTAAGCGGGCAGGTTGGCTTTCACATTTGTGTGTTGGCATCATGGGATGTATGAGATCAAAAGACTGGCAGTGTGCCAAGTTGATTGGTGGGTAATAGATACAAGGGAAGAAGAAAAAAAGATAGTTTAAAACGCATGGATTATTTTCCCTTCAATCAATTACAGTATGCACCAACTTACCCTCTATTAGAAAGATCGTAAACCACTTCCTAAGGAAAAGATTGCTTAAATCTAGAAAAAAGCCCATCTATATAGTACTCATTCATGACACAATGCTAATAAATCACAGGAGTAAACGAAGACATAAAGTCATCAATGAGATGAATCAGGAATCAACCGGATAGCAATTACCACACACCCACAACAAGCTCCTTTAGTAGAATTTACCCAATTGGCAAATTCAAAAGAAAAGTGTGTGTGTGTGTGTGTGTGTATATATATAACATACAGATATAACCATCCCAGTAGTGTCTATTTTCAAGACAATTGCCCCTATGTGTGTGGATAGACTTATATATATTTGCCCCAAGTAGGGTTTAGGTTCACCACAATGCCAGGACTTAAAGAGCACCAGCTCGGCAATTCAACAAACAGGTAAAAGTCATAAATATATATATATATATATACATACACACATTAATAGAGAACGAATTGAAGGTCTGAAGGGTTGGGAAGGCAAAAAATGAAGAAAGGAAGAGAAAAGAAACCTTGAACAGCGCCCATTTCCTTCTCGACTTTGGCCTGCATTTCACGAAGAGCAGCGGCTTCATCCTCCATCTCCTTCAATCGTTTCTTCATCTCATCTAGCTCCTGCATTCCAGAGACAATCGATTATCCGATCCGATCACTAGGGTTTTTCGCAAATATATATAGATATATAATGTATAGATATAGATATAGAGAGTGAATATAGAGGACCTTAACGGCGTCATCATCGGGGGCAGACATGTCGACGTCGGCGTTGTTAGGGTCCAACTCTCCTTCCACGTCTGGGATTTCCCCTCCGTACACCTCATGTTCCTCTTCCTCCATTTCTCTCTCTCCCTTGCTCCACCCACACTCGAGACGATTGATTCTAATCTCCTCTCTCTCTATACTTATATGACCATTAAACGGCGTCGCATAAGGGCGTGAAGTTTTACTTTAGGGTAAATACCACTTACACCCCCTCTGATTTGCCTATATCCCAGTTACACCCCCTATACTATGGTATATCCCAGTTACACCCCCTCAGTTTTGATTCCGTGTATCGAACACCCCCCTCCGTTAGTCAACCGTTAATTGTTGACCGTTATGTGATGATGTCATCAGTAAAAAGGTGATAAATGATCTATTTTGCCCCTTGTAGTCAAATGACTTATTTAACCCCCTCCCATCATTTAATAATTTAATTTGTATTAAATTTTCAAAATATATATAAAATTCAAAAATATATATATTAAAATTTTAAAAATATTATAAATTCGAAAATAAATATAAATTTAAAAAATATATAAATTTCGAAATTATTTTTTTTTTCAAAAAAACATATTAAATTTCGAAAATAAATATAAAAATCACAAAAAAGATAAAAAATTTGAAACAAATATATAAAATTAAAACAAAACATATAAAATTCAAAAATATATATTAAATTTCAAAAAAATTATAAAATCGAAAATAAATATAAATTTTGATTTTTTTTTTTAAAAAAACAAATCTCTCTTCCCCTCTCTCTCTCACACACACACATATATATATACATATACACACACACACATATATATAAAATTCGAAATATATATATATTTAAATTCAAATATATATAATTCGAAACAAATATATAAATTTTGAAATATATATATATATATATATATAATTCATAAACAATATATTAAAATTTGAAAAATAATATATAAAATTCAAAAATATATATAAATTTTGAAATATATATATAATTCAAAACAAATATATAAAATTAAAAAAAACTATATTAAATTCGGGAAAATTATATAAATTCAAAAATATATATATATAATTCTAAAGAAATATATAAAATTCTAAATATAAATATAAAATTCATAAATAATATATTAAATTTAGAATATATATATATAATTCAAAAATATATATAAAATTTTGAAAAATTATATAAATTTTAAAAAATATATAAAATTCAAAACAAATATATAAAATTTGAAAAAAAATATATAAAATTAGAAAAAATATAAAAGATTCAAAATATATATATATTTCAAAAAATGAATTTTATTTTTTTATATCACCACGAGAGTGGTATGTGACAGGGTGTATAGTTTGGACCAGTCACACGAGGTTGAATGGGGAACCATGTCATGTTGTGCACGTAAATCTTTATTTTTGACTGTATTGTTTTAAATGGACAAAAAATTAAAAGAAAAAGAAGTAAATGTGCGAAAGTTGGAAAATACGAAGTGGGATATGGTAAGATGTTGGGTAGATTGCTTGTTTCTTCTTGGATACTAGCATTATCATTTTTTTTTTCCTTTCTATTTTTATGGGGGTAAATTTATATATGTTTTTCAAATTTTATATATTTTTCACATTTTAATATATTATTTATGAATTTTATATATTTGTTTCGAATTATATATAATGTTTTTTGAATTTATATATATATTCCAAATTTTATATAGTTTTATAATTATATATATATTTTTTCAAATTTTATATATTTGTTTTGAATTATATATATATATTTCAAATTTTATATATTTTTTTGAAATTTAATATATAGTTTACAAATTTATATATATATATTTCAAAAGGTATATATTTGTTTAGAATTATATATATATTCAAATTAAATAAATGTTTTTTCAAATTTTAAATAATTTTTTTGAATTTATATATATATATTTTTATAGAGGGGGAAAGTGTAATTATTCAAACAAGAGGGGTGAAATTATAATTTATGTGAGGGACATTTAAGTTATTTTGACATGAAAATTGGCTTGAGGGAGATATTTGATTAAAATCTGAAATGTCAGGGGATTTGGCGAACGACTGGGGGACTGGGGGTTTGGTGATTAAACCCTGAAACTTCAGGGAGTTTTGTGTAAATTACCCTATAAATAAAGGTTTAAATATGTGTAAGTAAATCTTTAATTCTTAATAAAAAAAATAAAAATAGAAATTCAAATTATAAATAGATGGGCCTCACCCCACCACAAACTTTAGGCCCAAGTAGTGATGGGCTGAGGCCCATATCGAATTGTGCTTAAGTCGGTAAAACTGCCAGCGGCAATGGGCTTCCCTCTATTTTGAGTGTTGCTCGGGCAGAACACTTGTTGACATTTTGCTACTCGGACCTTTGTGTTGTAAATCATGTGGTTAAAATGGTATAAAATTTTACGATTTTATTATAATTTTATTATGATTATACTATTTTAAAAAAATTTGGTTGTAATAATAATTTTAGTGTTAGGTCTCCATATATATAAGATCAAAAATCTTAATAATTTAGATCAAAATCCCAATATATGAGAAAATAATTAAAAGTCCAAAATCTTAATATTTTATGTTTTGAATATATTTTTGATGTATTATAAATATATCAGTATTTAGAAAATTAAATAGAATTTGTAAGAACATTTTTATAATTGGCATGGAATTCTCGATCGATCGGCAGCGCCGACATTGGAATGCGTGCGAAATGTATTGACAGAATTCTGACTCTTTGTACAAGCATATTGAGGGACATACTGGTCCATTCACAACTATTACTTGGTCCCCACATCAAATCTTTTTTGAGTGCAAGCAAAGAAATATCATTCCATAATTGAAGATTTCTAGTCCATAATTGAAGACTTATTTCTCTATAAATATGGGTAGATATTGAGAAGAGAAGATATGCTTTGAGAGCTCTGCAATTCTTTCACATAAAATATCCTTTTGCAGACAGAGATAGAGAGAAAAAAAGAATGATTGATCTTCTAGTTCTCTCTAGTTTTTTTTTGTTATTCAATTGTGCTACAACAGTTGTGATTTTTTTATGCACAATTGGATGACCTAGATATTGAAAAATCTACACACCATTTGTTGCACTGTGTGTGCTTTGATTCATAAGAAACGGAGCCGTCGGAGTAAGGAGATCGGAGTAGGAGGCTTCGTGGTAGCGCGAGTGAATCAACAACTTTTAGACGTCGAGTGATAATGACAAATCCGGAATTATTGTAAATCCCATATTCATAGAGCCTGTATAACTCTTGATTCGTAGTACATCGATACCAAATGGTATCCATGGTTTTTACTTTGAGTTTTTTCCAAGAATTTTCACGTAAAAAATCTGTGTGTTATTTTACTGCTTTTAATTATGTTATTATATTATTATTGTTTGATTAATATAATTTGATATAATTTGTTTAGAGATAGATTTTGGGAAATATTTAATTCTCCCTCCGTCCCATATTAGTTGTCCACTTACTACATTTTTCTTATCCCTAATTACTTGTCCAGATTCAAATCCCAATACACTATTATCACATACTTTCCTAAATTATCCCTCTCCACTAACTTCAAAATATAATGGACCCCACCACTAACCAAACCTTATATACATTATTAGAGGGCAAAATTGGAAACAAAAAACAATAAAAAAAATCATAGCACTATGCAATAGTGGACAAGTATACACGATTGATTGGTGGGATATGCGATCGATCATTCACAAACTATCGGTGACACAACGATTGATCGGTGGGTCAACAACACGTTTTATTATATATTGCAATAATATTTTGACTCACACATTTTTGGGTAACTATCATATCCTACGTATCACAATATTGATTTTATGACATTACTAATTGATTATTTTCAAAAGAATTTCTTTTTGTCTAGAAAATTCTTTTTAATAAAAATTAATTATTTTTATTAAAAGAAAAATATTTTTAATATAAATCCAATATTATAATTAATAATTCATCATTTTTATTAAAGATATATTTTTAATTAAAAACTATTTTATCTTTGATAAATATTATTAGTATAAGAAAAGTTTTTAATGACCTATTTATTCTGATTAAAATTAAATATTCCGTAAATAATTTTAATTGGTCATTAAATTTATAAAAAACCTATTCACCCCCTCTAGGCTTAGTTCACCGTCTTCTAGGTAATTTCAGAATTATTTATTAATAATTAGGTAAAATCTTACGATTCTACAATCCCAATTTAGATTGTTTAGATTGGCTTTTCATACGTTGTTTTTGGCTTCTTGAAGGGAAAAGCTATTTTGAACGACATTTGACAAAAATTTTAGAAGAGTTTCTGTACCTTAGAAAAACGTTTTTTAGAAGCTGGGGGTACCGGCTTCTGCTTATCTTTTTCTTCTGCGGAAAGGCAGAAGTAGAAATTATGTCAAACATGACCTTAAACTCCCGATTTTAACAACTTTGATGCAAATATGTTGTGTAGTTACATATTTGACCCTTATTAAATATTTTTGTTTAACCTTTTGAACAAATAAATTAATAAATATTTAAAGGAGCTACTTGAAAATGGATTTTATTTTGTGTTTTCTGGGGTGTGATAGTGAAACAAGCATTTTTGAAATATTTTTTTGTTGCAATTTGAATAAACTCTGTATATTTCTCTCTGTTTAGCTCTAGAGCTTCACTAGCTCCTTTTTCTTTCCTCTGTTTTGGTTTATTTTATTTTGCTTTGGCAGGTGGCTTTTGGTGCATATCTTCATCAGCTGAGTTAACATATTTAAAGGCACAAATGTATCTACAATTCAATCATGAAAAAAATATAAATAACGTACTTTTAACCGTTTGTGTAATTAATTAAATAATTTGGTTTCCATTGAAAACAGCAAAGTCAAGATTCACACACAATAAAAGATATTACACTTACTTTTCTATTGACCTTTGTCAAGTATTAGACCCTGTAAGCAAATAACATTAAGAACAACGGCTAGAATTATGAAAAGTCTCCAATACTTTGTCCAAGTCAATAGTTCTTGGCTTTGGTCCATTTGTGCTTAAATTGAAAGAGTGCTCACCAAGAAATAAAGTTGGATTTTCGTTGATTTTGACTGCAAATTTGAACATGCAGTTGAGGAAAGTTGCATGTCAAAATGATGCCATAAAATCAAGTGCTCACAAATTATTATATGTGGGTGACAACTTTTTATTATGTTAAAATTATGATAGAAATTTTGAATTGCAACCCATAAATGTTTTATGTATGTACTTATGTAGTGAAAATCACACAAAATGTTCTTCGGAAATGAAAAAAATGATATGAGATCTCGTTGGATTGTTGTTCAGTGCGAATGTCATCCATGGCATATACCCATTTGAAAGTTGTATGTATCGAAACATATTTATATGAGTGAGAGATAAGGTTAGTCATCGTGACATCAGTTTAGCTAGAATGTTGGAAACGTCGAACTCAAAATTAAAATTTATTCAAATAGCTAGCTCCAAGGTTAATATTCACTTAGTATTGTGTCCACCAGACATTCATACGAATTTACTTGCCTGCGAAAGGCATATGAAAGAGACAGTAATTAAGCTTATAGTTTGAAGTGAAATATTACAGGAAAAGTTTATGAATTTTCTTGGTGAATGTATTAAGAAGGTCATTCGGAAATTTAAATGAAACAGAAAGGCTTCATTTCCGTAGAAAATTGTTCTATCTTCATTAACCATGTAGTTGAAGCACATAAAGTCTGAAACTGGTCAACATCACATACCAATATATCAAAGTGTGGCTTTTAAGCCCTCTAAATTTTATTCCTTGTAATTTATTCACAAATAATTTAATGAATCTCACACTAGTAGACCAACAAGTCATTGGTCTTGGTCTTGATCATCAACATTGGTTAAAACTGAACCTTTGGGGAAAAAGAAAAAAATTATGTTACCATAGTAACACTTTACACTGCAAACTTACAACAAAATCAAATTTTTTTTTTTTAAAAAAGAATACTCTCCATTCTTGATTCTTGATTCATGTCAAGAAGTTGAAGTAGAATCTTCCATGTGAGTTGAGTTTCTAGGAGAAGGTCTTAGAAAAGCTCTGATCATAGGCTTATCAACAGTCTTCAATATTACCACAAACATGAACCTATAAAGGACCACCATTCCAAACAAAATACCAAGATCTACCCATTTAGAATAACCCATCTCAACTTGCCAAATATTTCTCAATATTTGGTCCCCTGTTATAGTGGGTGATCCTCCAACTTTCTCATTAGGAAATATTAGTCCTTCAAACTCATTCTTGTAAAATCCTTGATTTGCATATTTATGGAAGGCCACATAGTACATTGGGTACTTCCAAAATGGTTTGGGAAGGTCATCCGGCAATCGGAAAAAGCCTCCACTTAACATCATCACACTTTGAATTATCGCGATAGTCACAATTCCCATTCGAAAATTTGGCACTACACTTGCAACGATCATCATGAGGCTTTCGACCAACGTCACGCAGGCAAAGAGCAACAAAGCAAAGTACGCAAAGTGGTCAATACCCCTCTGAAGCCCAACAAGGTAATAGGCTATTGCTCCAGGTGCAACAGTGATTAATAACAAGTAAGGGATTGAAGAAAATGTGTTTGCAACAACAAATGGTACAACTCCATAGTGCTCATTCAATCTATCCCGCGTAAAAATCTGATTTTTAGTGAAACAAATATGTATTAGAACTCGAAATATAGTAGTTATATATTGAATGATTTATAATTAATTGCTAAGAACAAAATATATATATATATATATATACCTTCATATCCTTTACAGAAGAAGGGAATCCACCAATTGCCATAAAAGTTATAGATGCTCCAACAAACATGAGCACTGAGCCCCTAGCCTGTAAATTCAAATGTAAAATTAATGTGTTTTTTAGTTACATAGTGAATATATAAATACCAAAAAATAAAAACAAAATTATACTAGTTCAATCATGTAGTATTTCAAGTTACCTGAATTGAACCATAAGATGACCCAATGTCATGGAAAATAGTTCCCACACATAAGCACAAGGCTATATAAATTGCAAGACGAAACCAATAATATCCCAGATCGCGATACATGTTCACGAAAGATCTCCTAATAAGAATAAGGCATTGATTGATGAAGCCTGCTCGATTTTCCTTTTTCTCCGATGTTCCACCATTCTACATATTAACAAAAAAGCTCTTTGAGTACCTTCATATTCATCTATGGGGTATTTCAAATAATTTTGAATTCCACTTTAATGTTACAGTTTTAATGACTTGATTACCTGGTGGCCTATCTCATATACCCTGTGCTGAACTTGCTGGCAAGGTTGTGATGACTTGTATGACCTGACAAGATTGTTAATAACTTCCCCTGATATTGTTTTTCCACCAAGTCCCTGTTCAATGTCCTAACATAAATTAAAATGACAATAGTTAAAAATAAATAATGACTTATCACTTGTAAATAAGGATGAAGAAATAAGTGCTTACATCATCAAAGTCCTTGTTGACTGTTCTGAGATAATGATCAGATGGGTTCCTCATAGATGGACATGGGAAGCCATTTAAAGCAAAAAACTGCACCAAATTCACAATTCATTAACATCTTGATAAGTTTCTAAAAAACAAAATTATTTTGATAATTAGATTTATCTTGAAAATAAATAAATTTCTCTCATCTTAGTTAGCCAACAATATTGATAGGTTGGAATGCTTGAGTAATAAATGTGAAATTAACTTGAGGCTAATAAGTTAGCACTTATGATTGTGTTAGATTGTGATTACTATTACTTTTAGAAATGATTGAAGTCGAATTAATTTTTGTTACCTACAGATGTGATAGCGGTTGAATTAAATACTCTAAAAGGTCGTTAAAATACCGACTCATAGATAGTAGAATTGATATATAATTATTAATTACCTCATTTGCTGCTGAAATGGAACCAAAATAGATAGGTCTACCAGATGAGAGAAGGCAGAAATTGTGAAAGAGGTCAAAGACTTCACTCGTAGGTTGATGGATAGAAGCAATGACTGTCCTTCTGTCCTGTTTGGCAAGCTTGATAATGATGTTCATGATATGAAAAGAGGTTGCGCTGTCAAGGCCATTGGTAGGCTCATCTAGGAAGAGTAGTTTTGGGCGGGTCAATATCTCAATGCAAATGCTAACTCTTCTCTTTTGGCCACCACTAAGCCCACCACCAACTCTTGAGTTCATTGAAACTTGTAAGCCCATGTCTCTAATTGTGGCATCAGCTCTTTCAATCTTTTCTGATCTTGACATAGTATCAGGGAGTTGAAGTTGGGCAGAGTAATATACAACTTCTTTTATTGTTAATGTTGTAATTAATGTATCATCTTGTGCCACATATGCCTAAAAAGAGACAAAAATAATAAGGGTCTTGGTTAGAACAAGAAATTAAGTTGTGCCTAGTTTGATAAATCATAAACTAAGAAATTAACATATTACTATCATTGAGCCACAAATTAATAAAGAACGCTTATTCAAAAAAGGAAGCTACAACAAGTTTAGATTCTATGGCCCTTGGTTGGGTAGATATGGTGGAACAACCAAAATTTTCCCATTTAATCTATTAAACAAATTATTTTTAGAGATACATTACTCTGTTTTGATAATATGTCTTACATAAACAACTGGCACAAGGGAGCAATTTTTATTTTTTTTAAAATCCAGGAGTTTAACACAAATTAAAGCCTAAATTAATTCAGGTTTATTTTACTTAATATTACCCCCAGAAAAAAACCGTCTCGCATTTGACCTCAGGACCTCTACGAAATATGTATGCAAAAATTATAAAATTGGGTTCACACTCCTAACTAGTTTGTTCCATATTTAATTATTTATATGGGGTACAAATTTTACCGAAGTGCCAACGGGAAGCGATTGTTTAAGACCGTTGATCAGGATTTCTCCAGTCTGCCTCGTGTTGGAACCTAGCCTTCCTGCGAAAAAAAAGTCCATGATTAATTTATTATATATTCAAATATATGTCAAGCTTACTAGATACATGCATTCAAGATTGAGAGACTATTTGAGGCTAAGTTTGAATTCAACTTGTCCGCAATATGCCGGTTATTAGTAATGTTTTTCAGATTTAATAATTATTTAATTTTAATTAAATTCAAAATTTAGCAACAGGTAAAAATTGTCCGCTACTATAACACAAATTTGATTTTTCATTCGGAGATTTATAAATTTTAACCTGCCATTAATATATATATATATATATAATAAAATCAACATCAAAATTTTAGATGAAAGTTAAAAATTCTAAATTGTCATTAAAAATTATAGATGATATTTTTATCATTGTTTTAATAACAATCCTAACCGTCATTAAAATATTTATTTCTTGTGTGAAAAAAAAAAAAAAGCGAACCGAATGATTGCATAATGAGTATTATTTTAATTATTAGTAATATTTTTGTTTTTCTTTTGATAAATGTGAACATAACTATCATTTGAGAAAAAATACCTGCTAATGCATCAAGAAGAGTGGAGTTGCCACAGCCGGAAGGTCCCATGACGGCCAAGACCTCCCCGGGTTCGACGTATCCGGTGAGCCCCTGCAAGATAGGGCGGCGACCGCCTTCCTTGTCCGTCACCGTCACCCACAAATCCTTCCATGTCATATAAACACCACTCCCCCTTGACGGTCTCAATGGAACATCATCGAATCTAATCACCTCCTCTTCATTCCTAACCACCGGCGCCACATTTTCGATCTCCAACGATCTTTTGATCTCAGAGTCATCAACCCTATCTACCCTTAGTGACGGTGCTTCAAAATAAGGCACTACAACTTCTGTTGGAGGACTAGTAGATGGAATAGTACTATTAGTGCTAGTACTAGGACCAACATGTGGAGGAGTTAGTGTTGGCTGTGGAGGACTAGGACGAGGAGCGTTGAAATGGGCAGTGGTAAATGGGAACAAGCTTGTAATGCTGGTGTCAAATGACATGTCATCTTCCTCTGAACCATTGCTTTCTGTGTCGCTAGACTCAATACTCTCCATGCTATCACTTTTTATGGGCAGCTTTAGAAGGGTTCTCGTTGGGCTAGGGCTTGGAGTCCATCTAGGCACATAAACTGCATGATCCATGTATGCAAACACTGACGTCGATGTTTATAGAAAATATCCGAGAGAGATTACGATGGAGATGATCGGAATTCTCTCTATTTCTATTCCTGAAGAGAGAAAGAGAATGGGAGAGAGAGAGTTGTGCTTGCTAGACAATGGAAATCTTTGTTAATGAAATAATATTAATAAGAGAAAGTGAAAACTATAGAGGACATTGAGGTATATATAGGGATATAAAGGTTGTTACGTGGAATTAGAAATTAATAATAGGCTAATTTGCAGCCACACCCCTGAGGTTTGCATCTATTCCAGCTAGATGCAGATTTTCGAGATTTTGACACAAACACCCCCTGAGGTTTGGTTTTGCTTGCCATGACACCCAAATGACGAAAATATCCTTCACAAAATTCCAAAATATTAAGGGTCATGTGAAATGACCTTTATGTCCCAACCCAAAATATATAAAATTTCAAAAAATATATATATAAATTTGAAAAAATATATAAAATTTGAAAAAATGTATAAAATTCGAAAACAAATATTTAAAATTTGAAAAATATATATAAAATTAGAATAAAACATATAAATTTCGAAAAATATATATAAATTTCAAAAAATATATATAAAATCAAAAATATATATAAAATTCGAATATATATATATATATATATATATTTTGCAAAATATTTAAATTCGAATATATATATTTCAAAAAATATATATAAAATTCAAAATATATATATTTTCAAAAACAAAATTCAAAAACTTATATAATTTCGATAAAAATATATAAAATTTGAAATATATATAATTCGAAAATATATATATATATAATTTGAAAAATATATATATTTCAAATAAAAAATAAAAATGCAAAATATATATATTTTTAAAAACAAAATTCAAAAAATTATATAATTTCGAAAAACATATATAAATTTCAAAAAATATATAAAATTTGAAATATATATATAATTCAAAAATATATATATAAAATTTTAAAAATATATAAATTCGAATATATATATATTTCAAAAAACAATAAAAAATTCAAAAAATATATATTTTCCAAACCAAAATTCAAAAAATTATATAATTTCGGAAAACATATGTAAATTTCAAAAAATTATATATATATTTTTGAATTATATATATTTCAAATTTTATATATATATTTTAAATTTATATATGTTTTTCGAAATTATATAATTTTTTGAATTTTGGTTTGGAAAATATATATATATTTTGAATTTTTTATTTTTTTTGAAATATATATATATTTGAATTTATATATTTTTCAAATTATATATATATTTCAAATTTTATATATTTTTTTGAATTTTATATATATATTTTGAAATTTATATATGTGTTTCGAAATTATATAATTTTTTGAATTTTGGTTTGGAAAATATATATATTTTGAATTTTTTATTTTTTTTAAATATATATATATTCGAATTTATATATTTTTCAAATAATATATATATTTCAAATTTTATATATATTTTTGAATTTTATATATATATTTTGAAATTTATATATGTTTTTCGAAATTATATATTTTTTGAATTTTGTTTTTGAAAATATATACATTTTGAATTTTTTATTTTTTTTTGAAATATATATATTTTCGAATTTATATATATTTCAAATTATATATATATATTTTTTCGAATTATATATATTTCAAATTTTATATATTTTTTTGAATTTTTTATATATTTTTTGAAATTTATATATGTTTATCAAAATTATATAATTTTTTGAATTTTGTTTTTGAAAATATATATATTTTGAATTATATATATATATTTTGAAATATATATATTCGAATTTAAATATTTTGCAAAATATATATATTTTCGAATTTTATATATATTTTTTATTTTATATATATTTTTTGAAATTTATATATATTTTTCGAAATTTATATATTTTATTCTAATTTTATATTTTTTTTCAAAATTTAAATATTTGTTTTCGAATTTTATACATTTTTTTCGAATTTTATATATTTTTTCGAATTTATATATATGTTTTTCGAAACTTTATATATTTGAGGTTGGAGCATAAAGGTCATTTCACATTCCCTTAATATTTTGGAATTTTGTGAAGGGTATTTTCGTCATTTGGGGTGTCATGGCAAGCAAAACCAAACCTCAGGGGGTGTTTGTGTCAAAATCTCGAAAATCTACATCTAGGTGGAATAAATGCAAACCTCAGGGGTGTGGCTGCAAATTACCCTTAATAATATAACAAAAACAAATAAATCAGAGATGGGGGTTTGTTAGGAACAGAATTCCACATACGGGATTGACTGGCTTAGGGGGAAAGAATTGACCAATTAAATAAAATGAATTCAACTATATGGTGCACCCTGTAGAGCCTAGAAGTAAGCCGTCAGGCCCGTCACATTTATTCACGCGACAGACTTTTTTTTTATTTTCCTCCCTAGTCCCTGCCTTCGTGAAATTAGCTATCTCGTTCACACTCCAACCTAAATTGGTTGCGAACATTGAGTTGAAAAACTTATGGCTCGTATGGGAATTTTTTTTTTATTTATTTTTAGAATCATAAAATAAGAATAATTTTTGTTTTCATTTTTTACCCAAAAAATTAAAAACAAAAAATATGTTTGAGGTCAAAATATTTATTTATATTTTCTCTCTCACATACACACATCACCGGCTTTTTCTCTTTCTCTTCAAAAGATTAAGATTGAAGGTCGAATTGGGAGTTGAAGGTTGAAGGATTCCAGTTTCGAATTAGGGGTTAAAGTTAGGGTTTCGAATTGGAGATGGATATTGGTTGCAGGTGCTAACAGCTGATTGGGGTTTACAGGTGTGTGTATATATATATATGTGTGGTGGTGGCGTGGTGAAGGGTTGCATAATTATTTATGAAAATATTTTCTAAATTGAAAACAGAACAAATAGTAAAAAGATTTGTCAAAATATATTATGTTATCTTGAGTTTATCAAATATACAAAAATAAAAATAAGATTTTCAAATGGGCCTATATATATATATATTTTTAACAAAAAAAAAATCATTGAGTTTTTTAAAACAGATATAGAGTATATATCACATCATATTTCAAGTATATATCACATCATATTTCAACTAAATTATTGAAATAATTATATCAGTGATCACATAGTTGATGGAATCAATATATAATATTCATCATCTTCCGTGATTGGTTGAAATTTTTTAAAAACACATAGTACTCATAATTTTTTCCCAACTTGGCATACATTCCATGACATCCTTACACATCACAAACAGGGTTCATTGTGCAGAGCTTATTATATTATAAGTTATATAACGAATTCTTCTTTGGAGGCACCATTACAGTATCGTACACATACGTCACGGCTTGCCCTGAAATACTTAAAAATTTTGGAGGCTTTGGCAATGTAAAAAATGGGTCCCTCAATTGATTACGTTTAATTAATGGATTTATTTATTGGGCCTATAATAGTACTTGTGACATTAATTTTAATTTTTCTTGGATTGGGTTTAGATTTTTTTTTTTCCTTATAAATAAACATATAAGTTCGGGCCAATAGTACTATAAATCGAAAAATATATATATGGTCTCCGTTGGACCAGAGGCCTAGGACTAGCCAGGGAATAAGCCCATACACGTGTTTGATATTTAGAGGAAGTATCCGATTTTTATAAGGGTTAATTTCAAAAAATTTAATTTAATCAACTAATTTTTATTATATCTACTTTGTTCCTTATATTATTCAATTTCGTCATTATACCTCATCACTTCATATTTTGAGTCAAAATACATAAATTACCATCAATAATATAAGAGGGTTTAGTGAAATTAATCATTTAAAAAGGTTATTTTTCGAATATCAATTATATTTTTCGCAAAAATTATAAATTCAAAAATATATATATATATTTTTCGCAAAAAAAAATTATTCTTTGGAGGGAGTATATTATTTTCCAAAATATGAATTATTTTGGAAAAAATAATATATATTTTTTGCAAAAAAATTATTTTTCGAAAAAAAATCATATTTTGGAACATAATAGTATATATTTTTCACAAAAAAAAATTATTTATCAGAAAATATTATATTTTGGAACATAATAGTATATATTTTCCGCAAAAAATCATATTTTGGAACATAATATATATTTTTCGCAAAAAAAATTCATTATTTGGAACATAATAAATACTTTTTTGTAAAAAAAATATTTTTCAGAAAAAAATCATATTTTGGAACATAATATATATTTTTCGGATAAAAAAATCATATTTTGAAACATAATATGGGTGCGTTTGGATAGGGGTGTTTTCGTTTTTGTTATTATTTTTTCCACTGTTCACGGGAACAAAAACGCGTTTGGGAGCCTTTGATGGTTTTTGTTTTCGTGAACAGTAAAAAAACGTTTTCTCATTCTTAGTTCAAAATTTGAGAACACCAAAATGATATTTTTTTGTTTTCGGCACTGTTTGTTCTCAACCAAAAATAATAATAATTGTTGCAGATTCTCTAACCTTCATCTTCAACCTTCAAACCATAACCTCCAAAATTTTTTTTTTTTTTTCTTCCCGAAAATTTTTTAGACAAAATTTCCAACCAAACATGTTTTTGTTTCCGGATTACCCTTAGGACAAGAACAAGAAAATTTTTTTGTTCTCAAGAGATAAAAAACAAAAACGAAAACACTAGTTTCCAAACGCACCCTATATATTTTCCGCAAAAATATTATTTTTCAAAAAAAATTCATATTTTGGAACATAACATATATACTTTTTCGCAAAAAAATTATTTTTCGGAAAAAAAATCATGTTTTGGAATATAATATATATTTTTCGCAAAAAAATTATTTTTTGGAAAAAATCATATTTTGGAACATAATATATACTTTTTCGCAAAAAAAAAATCGGATAAAAAATCATATTTTGAAACATAATATATATTTTTCGGAAAAAATTCATATTTTGGAACATAACGTATACTTTTTCGCAAAAAAAATATTTTTCGGAAAAAAAATCATATTTTGGAACATAATATATATTTTTCGCAAAAAAATTATTTTTCAGAAAAAATCATATTTTCGGAAATATATATATATTTTGAAATTTATAATTTTTACGAAAAATAATTTTTTTAAGTGTTGATTTCACTAAACACCCTTATACTATTAAGGGAGGGTAGTTTAGACATTTTGACTCAAAATGTGAGGAGGAGGGGGCATAATGATGAAATTAGATAGTATATGGGGCAAAGTGGACACGATAGAAGTTACTTCATTAAATTGAATAGCATAGGGGAGTTTCTTGAAATTAACCATTTTTAATTGATTTTTGGGCTATTATCACGAAATCCGTGATTTCAAAAAAGATCAAATTGTCCATCTCCTATTTAGAAAATTTCGTTGACATTAATAAATTTGATCAACTTGTCCCATTTCTTACAATTTCAAACAAAACTACCCATAAAACTAGATGGGGGTTTACTAATAAATGATTTTTTTTTTTGTTTATGTCAAAATAAAAATATTAATGCCAAAATAAAAAAAAATTTGAACTATTAATTAGGGTAAAATATAAAAAAATGATATATGAAACATAAAAATATTTCAAACTACAAATAAGAATTTTTTTTCGTTTTTAACTTTGTTTTTTATATTTTACTATAAACGAAAAAAAAGAAAAGATTTCTGGCCCAAAAAGAATATTAATGCCAAAATAATATTTTTTTGGGGGAATTACCAATTAGGGTAAAATATAAAAAAAATTAAATCCGAAATATAAAAAAATAATGCATCAATATTTTTTTCGTTTATTGTAAAATATATATATAAAAAATTAAAAACGGAAAAAAAAATCTCATTTCTAGTTCAAAATATTTTTTATATTTTGTACCTATTTTTTTATTATATATTTTACCATAATTGGTAGTTCAGTTAAAAATATTGAAACATTAATTTTTTATTTGGCATAGATCAATTCTTTTTCATTTATAGTAAAATATAAAAAACAAAGTTAAAAACGAAAAAAAAAATATCATTTGTAGTTCGAAATATTTTTTATTTTTTGGACTTAATTTTTTTATATTTTACCCTAATTGGTAGATCCAAAAAAAATTAATTTGGCATTAAAAATTTTTTTCGGCATAAATCAATTTTTTTTATTTATAGTAAAAAATAAAAAAAAGTTAAAAACGAATTTTTTTTTTCTTATTTGTAGTTCAAAATATTTTTTATATTTTGAACTTAATTCTTTTATATTTTACCCTGATAGTTGCAAAAATTTTTATATTGGGATTAATATTGTTTTTTGGAATATATAAATAAAAAAAAAATTTGTTTATCAGTAAACCCCCCTCTAATTTTCGGGGCAGTTTTTTTTAAAATTGTAAAAAATAAAGCAAGTTAATCAAATTTATTAACGTCAGATAATTTTCTATATAAGAGGGTGGCATGTTGATTTTTTTGAAATCACATCAGGTTTTCTGAAAATAGTGTTGATTTTTCAATATACAAATACGGTTAGGAGAAGGTAATGAATTGGGCTGCCTTTTCCAAGTTTATATCAGTGCTATATTGGTTAACTTTAAAGCAAACCTTCCTCGCAAGCCCAGATGATATAAACAAACGCACTCATTTGCGCAATGTCTAGCGGTCTAGCCCATTTTTAACACGACATACAATACAAATGATTTTTTTTATGAAATTATGCCAGCCCAACCAAAATCTGATATGTTGGTCGTGTGAGCTCTCCTCCTCAAAGAAAAGGTGTGGTTTCAACTTTCAGGCCCTGCTTCATTTGTATTTCTAATTTTCAGAACTGTACAAAAAATCTAGTTAATTGAGTTTTCTGAAAATTTAGTTTCAGAAAATTTAATTACAAAAATGTCAAATAACTCATTTTTATTATTCAAAACAATTTTCAGTTTTTAGGAATCTAATTATTTTTTTTTGAGAAATATAAACCAAACAAGTTCAATGTCTCCCGATTTTCGTACCTTAGATATATTACCATTAGTACCTAAAGTAGGAATATTGGACTGGACTGTGGAATTCGCCAAATATTTGATAAAGTAGGAGTGCACTTGGAAAAGGGAGCCCAAAACATTCCCGTCTCCACTATTTTGTTACAACAAAGCATGGAAAAGTTTAACAATAGAAAAATAAGAAGGAAAATGATGTGGATTATTGATAATGTGGTACGACCTTACAACGGTTACAATTGATATTTTCTCGTGTTCTACATACCCTGACTCACACGATCACATATTACCAATGATGCCCGTATGTCCAACTTTATACAACCATGTTTATTCTACACAATGGCATGTTTTTTTGTTGGCAAATATACTGTGAGGCATGATCACAACAGCGAGTATTAGAAAAGTTCTAAATTCAAGTAGTTGAAGTGGGATTTTGCTTGTGAGAGGAGTTTTTAGGAGAAGGAGATAGAAAAGTTCTCATCATAGGCTTAACCTTCTCAGCAGTCTTCAAAATTGCCACAAACATGAACCTATATAGGACCACCATTCCTAGCAAAACACCAAGATCTACCCACTTGGAATAACCCATCTCAACTTGCCATATATTTCTCAATATTTGGTCCCCTGTAATGGTGGGTGGCCCTCTTGCTTGCTCATTAGGAAATGTTAGTCCTATGAACTCATTCTTGTAAAACCCTTGATTTGCATACTTGTGGAAGGCCACATAGTACATTGGGTACCTCCAAAATGGTTTTGGAAGATCATCAGGCAATCGGAAGAAGCCTCCGTTCAACATCATCACGCCTTGTATTCCTGCCCCGGTGATGATTCCCATAAGAAAATCTGGCACAATGCTCGCAACGATCATCATAAGGCTTTCGACCAACATCATGCATGCGAAGAGCAGCAGAGCGAAGTAGACAAAGTGGTCAATTCCCTTTTGAAGCCCAACAAGGTAATAAGCTATTGCTCCGGGTGCCACAGAGATCACTAGCAAGTAAGGAATGGATGAAATAGAATTTCCCACAACATATGGAACCACTCCATAGTGTCCATTTAACCTTTCTCTTGTAAAAATCTATTTTTTATTGAAAAAACATATGTATCAGTATTCACAAAAATTGTCATTTTAACACCTTTAGCTAATATATAACAATATATATAGATACCTTCATGTCCTCCACAAAAGAAGGGAACCCACCAATTGCCATAAAAGTCAAGAATGCTCCAACAAACATGAGCATTGAACCTCTAGCCTGTAAAATTCACAAGTGAATGTGTGTTAGTTATGCATGAAACGGCCAAATTATACTAGTTTAGTTGTATAGTGCTCAAAATTACCTGAATTGAACCATAAGTTGATCCAATGTCATAGAAAATAGTCCCCACACACAAGCACAAGGCGATGTAAATTGCAAGTCGAAGCCAATAATATCCCAGATCACGATACATGTTCACGAAAGATCTCCTAGTAAGAACAAGACATTGATTGATGAAGCTGGCTTGACTTCCCTTTTTCTCCAATGTTCCTCCATTCTACAAATTAAGAAACAAAATCTCTTTCATTATCTTCATTTGCATATAAATAGTGGTGACATTTAGATTATTCAAAATCTTACGATTAGATTGCGAATTAGCAACTTAAATGAATTGATTACCTGCTGGCATATGTCATGTACATGCTGTTGGACTTGTTGGCAAACTTCTGATGATTTGTATGACTTGACAAGAATGTCAATCGCTTCCACTGTGCTTGTTTTCCCACCAAATCCTTGTTCAATGTCCTTAATTCCATGATTAAAATGCATATAGTTTCAGAAATCTATTTATCTTCAATATATCAAGAGCATTTAAATGATTTATTGCTATCAAAGAATGATATTTCTAAATAAGTTCTTACAACATCAAAGTCCTTGTTGACTGTTCTGAGATAGTGATCAGATGGGTTCCTCATCGAAGGACATGGGAAACCATTTATAGCAAAAAACTGCACCAAAATCACAAAGACAACTCAATAAAAAAATATTAATGTTATATTGCCAATCATTCAAATTTATTTGTTTCATTGGTATGCAACACAAAAAACATGTCACGAATATTTATTACCTCATTTGCAGTTGAAGTGTAGCCAAAATAGATAGTCTTGCCAGAGGATAGAAGGCAAAGATTGTGGAAGAGTTCAAAGACTTCACTACTAGGTTGATGGATCGAAGCAATGATAGTCCTTCCATCCTGTTTGGCAAGTTTGATAATGCGGTTCATGACATGAAAAGAGGCTGCACTATCAAGGCCACTGGTGGGCTCATCTAGGAAGAGTAGTTTTGGGCGAGTCAAGATTTCAATGCAAATGCTAACTCTTCTCTTCTGTCCACCACTAAGCCCCTTTTTGGTCCACCCTCCAATTCTTGTGTTCACGGAATCTTGTAAGCCCATGTCTCGTATTGTGGCCTCTGCTCTTTCCTTTTTCTCTGCTCTTGACACGGTGTCCGGAAGTTGAAGCTGAGCAGAGTAATACACAGCTTCTTTTACTGTTAATGTTGTCATTAAAGTATCATCTTGTGTCACATAGGCCTTTTTCATTAACACAAAAAAAAAAAAAAAAAAAAAAACCTGGTTAGAACAAGAAATTAATTGGAATGTATTGTTATTACAGATTTTCATGTTATATATATGTTTCCTATGGTACTTGGAGTTGAGAATTGTGTATATTCAACAAATACATAATGCAAGATCACAAATCTGTGATATATATTTCCCTCCCAACCAGTATACATCTAAGATCTATCAAAATCCTTCTCTAAAAACTAGATTAATTGAGCTACCAAAAATGCCAAACCAGTTTCACATGCATAACCATTTTTTCTACACTAGGAGTCCTTCAGATATTTTCGTTTGAAATCGATATGTACAATCCTTTATTTTGTTTTGTTTTTTCCCCTTATAAAAATATTTTCTTGTTTAGTGTCTACTGTCTAGATATTACAAATAAACTGTCTCTATAAGTTCCACTACTGCTACAAGACACCTCCTTACTATGCAGAGGATCAGCTAAAATTTCTGTACCATGAGTCCACTTCTAATTTCTAAGCTATATATAGTATATATATTATATAATTGTGTATGTAAATATGTATATACATAATAATGTGTATGTATGTATCTTACCGAAGTGCCAAAAGCAAGCGATTGTTTACGACCGTTGATGAGGATTTCTCCAGTTTGCGTGGTGTTGGAACCTAGTCTTCCTGCGTGCAAAAGTCAATGTTTGATTAAATTAGGATCATTTGCATAATTGAACACGTCATGATCCGAATGTATGTCCGAGTAGACACATTCAAGACTTTAGAGACACATAGAGAATAAACCACTCCATTAATTTCCTTTCCTTGTCCACGTGTATTCGCTCCCTTATTTCTAGGTCAATTGATGTCAAAATTGTAACCAATAGCGTAGAACATATATAGTTTAGGGTAAATACCACTGACACCCCCTCAAAGATATCTTAATCCCACAAAGACCCCCTCGATATTCACTATTCCCACTCGGACCCCCTCAAAATTAAATTTTTTCCCACAAAGACCCCCTCCGTCTCCACGCCGTTAAACTGTGCCGTTAACCACCATGTGAATTATCTATTTTGCCCTCAAAATGATATAAAATGACATTCATATCCTTCTTCTTCTTTAATTTGGGCATCTCAAAACCCTAACCCTAATTTATATACATAGAGAGTTTGGAAGTGGGAAATTGGGAGAGAGATTAAAGATGGGGATTGTATATATTGCATACCCATATATACATATATATATATACTGTTATATATACCCGTGTATATATATATATATAGCTAATATATATATAGTTATTTACCCGTATATACATATATATACCCGTATATATATATGTATAGATCTATATATATATGTGTGTGTATATATGTATCTATATATGTGCGTCTGGTGTGCATGTGTGTGTGTGTGTGTGTGTGTGAGAGAGAGAGAGAGAGAGAGAGAGAGTGAGAGAATTAAAAAAAAATTAAATGTTTTTTTATTTTATATTTATTTTCGAATTTAGTATTTTTTTTTTGAAATTTAATATATATATTTTGAATTTTATATTTATTTTCAAATTTTCAAATTTTTATGTTTGTTTTTTAATTTTATAATTATTTTCGAAATTTAATATATATATTTGAATTTTTATGTTTTTTGCAATTTTTATATTTATTTTCGAAATTTAATATGTTTTTTTGAAAAAAAAATAATTTCGAAATTTATATATATTTTTAATATTATATTTATTTTCGAATTTATAATATTTTTCAAATTTTAAAATATATTTTTTCGAATTTTATATACATTTTGAAAATTTAATACAATTTTTTTTGAATTTTAAATATTTCTTTCAAATTTTATATATTATTTTTGAACTTTATAATTTAGGTATGTTTATTGAAATTTAAATATTTTTTTGAATCTATATATTTTTCCCCTTTTTATATATTTTTTTTCTAAATTTTTATATATTTTCAGATTTTAATATAATTTTTCAAAATTTTATATTTTTTTTGCATTTTCAGATTTTATATAATTTTTTTGAATTTTATAATTTATATATTTTTTCTAATATATATATATATATTTTCGTAAAATATATATATTTCGTAAAATATATATATATATATATTTTTTCGTAATATATATATATATTTTGGGCATATGGGTAATTTCATACTTTATATATTACCCTAATGTAATAAGTGAAACCTTAGGGGGTGCTACTGCAATTTACCCTTTTTTAAAATATATATCGAAGGGCAAATTAGTAATTTCACAATAAAACGTCAATAAAACTAACGGCCGTCTGTCAGAGGGGGTTCGTGTGGGAATACTCAATATCGAGGGGGTCCGTGTGGAATTATGGTATCTTTGAGGGGGTGTCGGTGGGAATAACCCTATAGTTTATGTTACGTGTAGACTTATATATATAGTAGCTGGAAGGAAAACAAAAACACAAATAAACAAAAACATAGTTTTCTTGTCGCTTCAGTAGGTAGGAAATTAAGGAAAACTGAGATGTTGAAAATGGATTTTGATTTTTAATTTATTTTTGGAGCATCAATCTAGGAAGCTAGTTCACACATGAATAAATTACTAGGTTGTTTCGGTGCATCACTACTTTGAAACATAAGATGTTTATTAGATGAATTAATTGTAATAAAAGTCAACTCCCTTTAGTTTGCATTCTTGAGGGTCTGTTTAACTTGCTTTGCACACCATGTTTTTCCTAGTTTATTATTTTTATTTTCCAGTTTTCAAACTCAATCGACACAACTCAACATGCTAAATTTCTAATTCATCGATTGAAAATCTTAAAAAATTTATCCAAAAATAATAATAAAAATTCTTATGGGCCTGTTTGGGAACCATCGTTTTTGTTTTTGTTTTGAGAACAAAAAAAAAGAATAATTCTTGTTCTTGTTTTTATTTTCTCACCCAAAAGAACAAAAACAAAAAATATATTTGAGGCAAAAAAACACACATATTCTCACACAATTTTTCCTCTCTGCCACAAATTTTTTTTTTGAAAAATTCCAAAAGGAACAAAAAAACAATTTTTTGTTGTTCCCTTGTTTTTTCTACTATTCACGAAAACAGTTTCCAAATTGAGAATATAACAAATAGTAAAAAGGGCCGCCAAACATGTTCTGTTCTCCTAAACAGTGCCAAAAAATAAAAAACAGACTAAAAACAAAGTTTTCAAACGGGGCATATATTCTCAGTCTTTAATATTAAAGATGTACTTATCATGGAGTGTCACTGTGTCCAATGGCCGAGCCAGAAAATATAGCTAGGGACCAATATAGTTTCTTATAAATTTATGCATGATTTTTTTTTTTTTGAAAGCAAATTTTATTTTTTTTAGTGAAAATCAAAGGAATTTCCATCACATAATTGAAAATTTCAAAACAATTGGAAAATGCTTGCATGGTTTACAATGAAAAACAAAATTACATGGAGATCTGATTTCATTTTTTTTAACTCCTAATTAAGAAAACCGAAATAATAATAATAATAATAATTAGCCTAGGCTGAGAAAAATACCTGCCAATGCATCAAGAAGAGTGGACTTGCCACAACCAGAAGGTCCCATGATGGCCAAGACCTCACCGGGTTCAACATAGCCGGTGAGCCCCTCCAAGATAGGGCGGCGACCGCCTTTCTTGTCCGGCACCGTCACCCACAAATCCTTCCATGTCATATATATACCACTCCCCCTTGATGATTTCAATGGAACATCATCATCAAATCTAATCACCTTCTCTTCATTTCTAACCGGGGCGACTTTTTCCATCTCCAATGATCTCTTGATCTCAGAATCATCAACCCTATCTACCCTTAGAGATGGTGCTTCCAAATGGGGTACTACAACTTGTGTGGGACTAGTAGAATTAAGTAGAGCAACATGAGATTGAGGTAGTGGTACCACTAGTTGTGGAGGACTTGTACTACTAGTTGTAGTAGTAGTTGTAGCAATACTAGAATGAGCAGTGCTAAATGGGAAGCTTGTAAAATTGGTTTCAAAGGACATGTCATGATCTTCTTCTGAGGCAAAGCTTGGTGTGTCAATACTCTCAACACTCTCTCTTTGTATTGGCTCTTTTAGAAGGGTTCTTTTTGGGCTTGTATTTGGTGTCCATCTTGGCACATTAGTTGTAGGATCCATGCTATTAATTTCTAATTCTAGAGAGAGAGAGAGGACAGAGAGTTGTGTTTGGTAGACAACGAAGAACTATATATCTAATGTTATATATAACGATAGAAGATATGAGAAGTGAAGGGCTTATATGTAGGAGTGGAATATATAGATAAGTTAGAGACAGTTGTGTGCAATAGAAAAGGAAATAGTGAAAAGATGGGAGCTAGTTGGAAATTGAAAGTTCTACGTATGAGACTGAGTGACATACGTGGAAAGAGTTGGCCACTGGAAATGTGAGAACTTGAAGAAATTTCTGTCACACGTTCAAATGTGGTGCACCTACCTCTTCCTTTCTCTTTTCGGCTCTTTGATTTTTTTTTTGAAGACCTTTCGCTGATTATCACATTTAGATCTATTGAAGTTGCTTCATTAAATTCCAAACATAAACACGTTCAGATTATAGATTAAGAACTAATTTTCTCTCACTTAAGTGTACCTACTAAGGCTATGTTTGGTGACGTTATGTTTTTTCTTTTTCCCTACGATTTCTTTTCTTTTTTTATGAAATTGAAAGTTGTGATTTGATCTACATGCATTTGGATAAAAAACAAAACATGTTTTTTTTTTTCGGAAATTCAAACAAAACATTATCAAACCATGTTTGGTAATAATGTACATCTGTTGTGAAAATTTTTCAATGCAAAAAATTGAAAATATGTTTGATAACGAAAAAAATTAAGAATTAATAAATCACATAGTATTGTTAAAAAAAGATATTTGTATTAGTGGAAGCAATATTTTAGGCCCAGATAAGCATGAAACTTAAAATCCAAAGTGAATAAATAAATAAAATAAAAATGAATGAATAAATAAATAATAAGTAAAATAAATTAATAAATTAAAGTAAATAAATAAAAAATAAAAAATTAAATAATACATTAATATAGTAATGAGTAAATAAAAATTATAATAAATAATAAATAAATAAATAAAATAAAATAAAAAGTTAAAAGTTAAAAATAAATGACATATTATAAAAATAAATAATTAAATATAAACATGAATAAATGAATAATAATAATTAATAAATAAAAAAAATAATAATAAATATATATATATAATATATATATATATACTGTATTAAATAACTTTTGATTCACCAAACATGTTTCACATGTTTCTTCTTTAAATGACGTTGTAGCCACATTTTGGAAGAAATCACAAAATGGAAGCTTTATTTCAAGCTTCCAAAACTGTTAAGGAAATCATAATTTTTGGCAACTTTGTTATGACTTTTTAAGAATATACCAAAAAGAAAACATAGTTATACCAAACACGTTTTAAACTTTGATTTTGTTTTTTCAAAAAATAAAACAGAATTTTGAAATCAGAAGCTAATTTATTCAAATATTCTTTTAAAGACCAAAAGTTATTTTTTTTTTAATTTTATCAAATACTATTCACAACATATTTTCACTCTAAAAAGTCAAAAACAACATTTGAAAAGTCATCCAATAAGAGCCAAGTCTAGTGACAAGTATTTATGTTTTTAAAATTAACTCAACAATATTTATAATAATAAAAAGGTATTTCTATAATATTAGTTCTTTTTTCCTTACAAAAGCATTAATTTTGTACCAAGCCATAAATATTTTTATAAAATTGGCAAAAGAAAATCAAGTGGCATCTTTTGTTCACAAACAACAAATTAAATTTTACCTAAAATAAACAAACAACAAATCATGAGATTTAATTTTAATTTTTTTTCAAAGCCCAACATCTTGTAAGGATTTCAATACACTATACAAAAGATAGCGTCATAGACTCGTAGTTGAGAATTGAAGATATTCAAAGTCTTTAATATCGTAATCATTCCACAAGGCTATATTATACCTATTCGGAATTTTGTAGGTACACACCAATCAAATGGTTGAATAGTATATATATATATATTATACATATATTCCACAACCATGCATGAGATGAGAGCAACACGGGCCAATCGAATATTTTGCGTTTCTTCTGGCTAACAAAGCCTACAAAGTCCCAACCTGCATATTGACAAGTACACACTAACGCACTCCACACATGTTGCACGTCCAACAAAATGTTGCTTAATACTCCATCCATTGGTCCCAAAATAAATATATTTTTTTATATATATATTTTTAAAATAAGTGTTCAATTTAAAAAATTAAAACACTTTAATCATATCAATTTACTAATTTACCCTTCATGCATTTAAATTATAAATTATTTACACAATAAACCATCACATCACTATAGTGAAACCAATGATAAAGTTAATATTTTATTCATTATCAATACAACATCTTACAAAATTGAATTCCCAAAAAAAACTTAAAAATTGAGGCAGAGGAAGTAGTTAACATTCGTATTTGGAACAAGAGCACATTACAAACATAATACTCATTTGGACCATATATATAAATTAAATTCTTCAGTGTGGAAGATTTCTAAAAATTATCAGAAAAATGTGAACAAGGAGGCATAATTTAATATGTATCACCCTTCATACTGATTTGGATTTCATAAGATACGCGTTCTCGTATAAAAATATAATAAAAAATTTATGTATAAAATTAAATAACAGAGTAAATTACACTTATTTCATTTAAGAGTTGAACAAATTACAAACTAATAACCTATTCACCCTATTATTTTGACATTATCTGAATTTTGTCCTATGTGCTCAATGGCACTCCATATTAATTTGTTATCTTTTTTTTTTGGGTAGACTAATTGACCAATTTTATAAAATTATAAATTTACAAAATATTTGTATAAAAGCTATATATTATTATGATAAACATATTACCGTCTTTTTGCACGCAAAAAATAATTTTCTAAAAACTAACCAACGCATTTATCATAAATTAAATTAATGTTAGTTTGACAAGCTCATTAGCTGATCCAATCCGATAATCTGACATATTTTTTCTTAGTTAATTCTTATTCGAATTTGTTCATTTATTGGATATCCGATATGATAATTCGATCCGATTTGATAATAACAAAAATATAAAAATTAATAAAAAATTTAAATTTTTTGTTGTTTATCTAAAAATATTAAACACCAAATTACATAGTTATTAATCAATACTTATCATACATATTCCTCACAAATATAAAAAATTAAAAAATGAAAAAAATAAATTGGAACATAATTAAATATATTATTTAATATCTATTCATTAGTGTTGCAACTCATAATCAAAAGCGCAAAGAGACTGAATGTGATGGTTCATCTCTAGTTCAGAAGAACATTTGTAGTTTGAGCAGAGAAGAATCAAAACTGGTGGAAGAGGAACAACATTCCCCAATAATTTCAGACAGGGTGGAGGAAGCCAGCCATAAATGGCCCCAGCCCCCTCAATGAATGTTCTGGTGTGGAATTGTCAGGGTGCAGGGAACCCCCTGACAATTTCCCAGTTGAGGAGGTTGGTTCACCTCCATTCCCCACCTTTAATTTGTCTTTTAGAAACAAAAAATTTGGCTGAAAAAATGGAACATATTCAAAGAAGTTTGGATGGTTTTGAATCTTTCATTGTGCTGTCAACTGGAAGGTCTGATGGAATAACCTTATTTTACTCAAATGCTTGGGATATAAAGATAATTGACTTTTCAGATAACTTGTGAAGTTAGAGACCAAGGCAATGGGGAATCTTGGTTTTTCACTGGAGTTTATACTTCATGCAATGATTGGGAAATAGCTCTCCAATGGCGGTACATTCATAGCCTTAAGTTTCAGTTTGGAACTCGGTGGGTGCTAGTTGGTGATTTCAATGCAATTACTCATATAGATGAAAAGAAAGGAGGCAGACCAAAACAAGAATGGATGCTTAAAGATTTCAAAAATTTTATCTCAGATTGTGATGTAATGGATATGGGCTATAAGGGGTTTCCATTTACCTGGTCTAATCATAGAGAATATGAAGGATTCGTAATGGTTCGACTGGATTGGGTACTATGTACTGCTGCTTGGAAAGAAAGCTTTCTGAGAAGCAAAGTTCATCATTTAAATGTTGTAGGATCTTATCACAAAGCTCTGCTACTCTGCCTAAATGAATCTCTCTCTAAGTGTAGAAAACAGTGGCATTTTGATGCGAGATTGGTGAAAATTGAGGATTTCAAATCAACAATTCAAAAAGCTTGGGAAACTCCTTTTCCGAGATCAAAGTTATTCTCTGTCAAACAGAAGCTTAAACATTGTAAGGAGACTCTGAAATCTTGGTGTAGAGGTAAGATCTATAATCCTTAAGATAAAATTAAAGAGCTACAATGTAAATTGTCAGAGATGAAAGAGCAAGAACAACCCTTTAATAAATCTGCATGTTGGAAGCTTGAAAGAGATTCGGGCAATGCTTGGAGAGAAGAGGAGATATTTTGGATGCAAAAGTCAAGAATTGAGTGGCTAAAGCATGGGGATAACAATACAAAAAAATTTCATCGGAAAACTCAAATTTGAAGGAAAAAAAATGAAATTAAGGGCTTGGAGGATGAGCACGGTGCTTGGTGTGATTCGAAAGATGAAGTTAGAAGGATTGCGGAGTCCTACTTTCAGAATCTGTTTTTTTCTCACGGTTCCGGTGAAGATTTAGAGTTCTGGGATCTGGTGCCTCACAAAGTTTTAGTAGAGATGAATGATGATCTGCTTCGTGTAGCCACGGAAGAAGAATTGAGGATAACTATTGCAGGAATGAGACCTTATAAAGCCTCTAGACCGGATGGGTTGACACCTCTATTCTTTCAAACAAATTGGAACCTGTTCAAGAAGGATCTTGTTGATGGATTTAATTATTTTTCTTAAGGAGGGTCATATGCTTAAAAGCCTCAATCATACAAATCTGTCTTTGATCCCCAAGGTAAGAAATCCGACACAAATTTCTCAATTTAGACCAATCTCTTTGTGTAATGTTACCTATAGACTTTTTTCCAAAGTGTTTGCTAATCGTTTGAAGAGTCTCCTTCCTTCAATTATTGGTGATAATCAGTCAGCTTTTGTTCCGTCTCGACTTATTCATGACAATATCATTTTAGCTCATGAGATGCTTCATGCTTTGAAAGAGAGAAAGAGTAAAAAAAGGTGTCATTTAGCTTTGAAGCTTGATATGGCTAAAGCTTATGACAGGGTGGAGTGGTTGTTCTTGGAAACGGTAATGCTGAAGTTGGGTTTCAACGAGAAATGGGTGAAGTTATTGATGGAATGCGTTGGCTTTGCAACTTTCTCGGTTCTCATAAATGGGGAGAATGGTGGTGTTTTTAAAACTTCCAGAGGTTTTAGACAAGACGACCCCATTTCACCATATCTGTTTCTTTTCTGTACTGAAGGATTTTCTCTTTTGTTACAGGAGGCTGTCCGGAAAAATCAGATAACTGGTATGGCATTGGGTCGGGGTTGTAGTCCTCTCAGCCACTTATTTTTTGCAGATGATGCCCTCCTTTTCTGTCAAGCAAATGAGAGGGAAATCACAAATCTAAAAGCTCTTTTGGACAGATATGAAAGGCTCTCTGGTCAACTTGTTAATTTCGAAAAATCAAGCATTTTCTTCAGCCCAGCTACCACTACTCAGTTAAAGAATCAAATTAGAGGAATGTTTGGAATCCGTAATGAAGAATGGATAAATAAATACCTTGGCTTGCCGTCTCTTATTGGTCGATCAAAAAATGCCACTTTTAAGTTCATTGGCGAAAAGATCTCTTCTAAAATCAATGCTCTCAAAGGTGATTTTATGTTGAAAGCTGAAGAGAGGTTCTCTTGAAATTAGTGTTTGCAGCCCTGTCTAATTACTCAATGCATTGTTTCAAGCTTCCGACATCATTTTGTAAGATTCTCCAAAGTTAGATGATGAATTTTTGGTGGAGTGGAAAGGAAAAATCATCAAAAATAAAATGGATCAGTTGGAAACAATTATGTGATTAGAAAAATAATAGGGGTTTGGGTTTCAAAGAGCTAGAAGCTTTCAACATTGCATTATTGGCTAAAACAACGTGGAGATTAGAAGCTGGAGATAATTCGCTACTTTTCAAAATTATGAAGGAAAGATATTTCTCCAGGAGCTCTTTCTTATATGCCCCTTGTAAAGCCAATGCGTCCTATGTATGGAAAAGCTTGTGTGAAGCCAAAGATGTGGTGCGAGAAGGATATAAATGGAGAATTGGAAATGGTTTCAAAGTTCGCTGCTTGGAGGATCCATGGCTGCCAGGTAATCAACATTTTAAATTAACTCTGGCAACAAATGTTTTCCCCTTTCAAACAGTGGCTGATCTGATTGACCATTCTAATCATTCATGGAAGATTGACCTTATTTTCAAATATTTCAAGCCTGATGATAGGAAAAGAATTTTACAAATCCCTTTAAAGTTTTGTCACAGGGCTGATAAAAAAATTTGGGGCGTAAATGCAAATGGTTTGTTCACTGTTAAGAGAGCTTATCAAATTGCAATTAATCTCCTGCGATCCAAGGAATTACCTTATGGAGTGGCAGAATGCAGTTCCTTTCAGGAAATAAAAAAAGGCTGGACTGATGTGTGGAAGTTGAAAACTCTGAGGAAAATTCAGTTTTTTATGTGGCAAACTCTTCATGAAAAAATTCCGGTGAATTATGGCTTAAGGCTAAGAGGAATATCGAACATTGATACTTGTCAATTGTGCGGGGAAGAAACTGAAACAGTGGATCACCTCCTTTGTAAATGCTCTGTGGCTCAAACTGTATGGAAATTAAGCCCTCTTAGATTGGATTTTCATGGGACATAGTTGATGTTATGGCAAAAAAGATGGATTACTCTCTCCCAAGAATGGAAGAAAGGTGAACAGTGGGAAGAATGTTCAAGTTTAGCTTCTTTTATTTCCTGGAATTTATGGAAAAATAAGAATGATTGGATTTTCAATGAAAAACTAAAAGAACCAACTAAAATTGTAGAAAAAGCTCTCAATGATTTCCATGATTTTGCCGATGTTAGAGGATTAGAAAAGCTGTGCTCACAAGTCGCGGAAGATGTTCATGCCCATCCAAAAGTTTGGCATCCGCCCAATGAAGGAACTTTCAAGTTGAATTTTGATGCTTCTCTTGATACAAGTAGAAATGTTTCTGGAGGAGGGTTTATATTGAGAGATCACCATGGTTATCCAATTAAGGTTGCTTTAGTTTTGGTTCCTTGCTACGGGTCCGCCATGTAGCTGAGGCTATCATGTTTCTCGAAGCTTTGAAGTTGATTTTAGTTTGGGCCTACAATGATGTTTTTATTGAAAGGGACTGTCAATCAGTCTTGAAGCTAGAGATTGTGGAAAATGTTTTGGTTCCTCTATTTGAGGAGATTAGATCATTGTCCAATCTTGTTAGGATTGCATCTTTGATATGGGTGCCTCGCTCGTGTAATGAGGCTGCACATTTTGTTTCTAGAAGAGCTCTTCTTTTGAATATCAATGATACCGATTGTGAGCATATTCCCTCAGGTCTTGTTGATATTCTGAGTTGTGATCGGTCATTTATCGCTTAGGCTTCTTTTTCTTTTTTCGTTGAATGTTTGCTTTGTTAAAAAAAAAAAAAATTAACACAGTTAGTGATTTTTGTATATATCCAAACCACAAATACCACCTTACTATTAGGAGATGATGATGAAAAATAAAATAAATAATAATTGATCATTATTTAATAAATTATAAATTTGAGTTGCTAAATTATATATTTTTTAAATTTATTGCTTCCCTAGCATTATATGTATATAAACGATGAAGGAAGGTAGGATTAGAAAGATTTTTCAATACTAAATTATTTGTTTGACGTTCATTTGTACAATATTATTTTAATTGATAAATATGGTATAAAAGAATTCCTCTCACTAGAAGAATGAATATTTTCTTTCTTCAACTAATTAATTATTTTCTTGTTAGAAATTTTAGTTATTTATTTTATTTTATTTTGTTTTTAATTTAATATTCGAAGTAGTGATCTTCAATAAGAATCAAACTAGATATCACTTAAAAATTAATCGAATTGGCTAGAAAAAACTACATTTTTTTTGGGTAAATAAATGGTTAATTAAAGAAGAAAAATAAATGTACAAGTGACGGGCCTTGCAAAGCAAAAAGCCCAAGAAAAATGAGAAAGAGAAAAAGCAAACAAAAAAGGTATAGACAATCCCCAAATCAAACAAAACAAAGCCCCTACCAAATTTAAAGAATAAAAATACTTCAAACACTGGCAACGGCATCGTCATCACCAAATCAGAAACAACCTCTGAACAAAACCCTCAAGAAAAAGATGCCATCATAACATACACAAGAATATGTTACCAGCACTACCAGGTGATTCAGACTACTCATTTACACCTTAATAATTCTGGACTCTAGTTTCTCATAATTATTTGAAAAAATAATTCAATAAATTTCATACAAAGCAGACCAACTAGTCATTGGTCTTGAACATCAAGTTTTCTTTTACACTTAAACCTTGCAAGAAAAAATAGAATGAAATGAACTCAATTGGTTACACCTTTAGTAACACTTTACACTGCAAAGTTACAATGAAATTAATTGAAAAGACACTCTTCATTTTTTATTGATCGGAAGATGTTGAAGCATGATCTTCCACATGAGTTGAGTTCTTAGGAGAAGGGGTTAGAAGAGCTCTGATTATAGGCTTGACCTTCTCAGTAGTCTTCAAGATTACCACAAACATCAACCTATAAAGTACCACCATTCCTAGCAAAACACCAAGATCTACCCACTTGGAATAACCCATCTCAACTTGCCAAATATTTCTCAATATTTGATCCCCTGTGATAGTCGAAGGCCCTCCTGCTTGCTCATTAGGGAATGTTAGTCCTATGAATTCATTCTTGTAAAACCCTTGATTTGCATATTTATGGAATGCCACATAGTACATTGGGTACCTCCAAAATGGCTTGGGAAGATCGTCTGGCAATCGGAAGAAGCCTCCGTTCAACATCATTACGCCTTGTATTCCTGCCCCGGTGATGATTCCCATAAGAAAATCTGGCACGATACTTGCAACGATCATCATAAGGCTTTCGACCAACATCATGCATGCGAAGAGTAGCAGAGCGAAGTAGACAAAGTGGTCAATTCCCTTTTGAAGCCCAACAAGGTAATAAGCCATTGCCCCGGGTATCACAGAGATCATTAACAAGTAAGGAATCGAAGAAAATGTGTTCCCCGCAACATATGAAACCACTCCATAGTGTCCATTTAATCTTTCTCTTGTAAAAATCTGGTTTTCATTAGAAAAAACTTAATCAGTATTATTCACATTAAGTTAACAATATAACAAATAAACTATAATTTTTCAACAAAAGTGTACATAACAAATAGATACCTTCATGTCCTCCACAAAGGAAGGGAAACCCCCAATTGCCATAAATGTCAAGAATGCTCCAACAAACATGAGCATTGAACCTCTGTCAATAAATGCAATGTGTCTTTGTTAGTTACATAAATCATAAGCAAAAAATATTAAGTAATACTGGTTGAGTCATGTAGTATTCAAGGTTACCTGAATTGAGCCATAGGTTGATCCAATGTCATAGAAAATAGTCCCCACACACAAGCACAATGCAATGTAAATTACAAGACGAAGCCAATAGTAACCCAAATCGCGATACATATTCACGAAAGATCTCCTAGTAAGAACAACACATTGATTTATGAAGCCGGCTTGACTTCGCTTCTTCTCCAATGTTCCTCCATTCTACATATTTATTCAAAAAACTCTTTCAATACCATCATTTGCAATCAATATTGGGATATTTATATTAGATTAAATTCTATATATGTCTAGATTGTAACTTGATGACTTGATTACCTGTTGGCATATGTCATATACACGACGTTGAACTTGTTGGCAAGCTTCCGATGACTTATATGACTTAACAAGAGTGTCAATAACTTCCAGTGTGCTTGTTTTTCCACCAAGTCCTTGTTCAATATCCTAACATAATTAAAAGAGATACACTTTAAGAAATGTATTATTTTTGAATGATAAAGTACATTCTACATAACAAGTGCAAATAAATAAATTATTGATAACAAAGAATGATATAATGAAGCAAGTACTTACAACATCAAAGTCCTTGTTGACAGTTCTAAGGTAGTGATCAGATGGGTTCCTCATTGAAGGACAAGGGAATCCATTTAAAGCAAAAAACTGCATCAAAATCACAAAGCAATTCAATAACAACTTCATATGTGTATATATATAGTTAAACAAATAAAATTAAACATTAAAACCGATTCAGACATAATAGCATTATATAGTCTATGACTATTAATTACCTCATTTGCTGCTGAAGTGGAGCCAAAATAGATAGTCCTTCCAGAGGAAAGAAGGCAAAGATTGTGAAAGAGTTCAAAGACTTCACTACTAGGTTGATGGATAGAAGCAACGATGGTCCTTCCGTCCTGTTTGGCAAGTTTGATAATGCGGTTCATGACATGGAAAGAGGCTGCACTATCAAGGCCACTGGTGGGCTCGTCCAGGAAGAGAAGCTTTGGGCGGGTCAATATCTCAATGCAAATGCTAACCCGTCTTTTTTGGCCACCACTAAGTCCCTTTTTGGTCCAACCACCAATTCTTGTGTTCATTGAATCTTGCAAGCCCATGTCTCTTATGGTAACTTCAGCTCTTTCCTTCTTTTCTGATCTTGACATAGTATCAGGAAGTTGAAGTTGAGCAGAGTAGTACACAGCTTCTTTTACTGTTAATGTTGTCATTAATGTATCATCTTGAGTGACATAGGCCTATACACACAGAAAAAAAATGGACTTGGTTAGAACAAAAAATCAATTGGTAAGCATGTTTAAAGAAGGTTCAAAAGTATTTAAAATGGTTAGACATGCTTGAACAGTTGTGTAATCTAGTTACATCTGCCTAGTCAGATGTGAAAAAACACGTAAAATAAAAAATCATTGTACACAATTTTATTTTATTTTTATGTTTTTGAGAAAATTACAAAAACATGAACTTTGGAATTTCTTTTTACATTTACATGAAGTCAAACTTTGTAAATTTCAAATACACGAATTCTTCAAAAATGATGGACATGAAACCATACTGTTCATTTTTCTCAAATGTCCTATTTTTGCGTTTGACTATAGCATATATATTATATATATTCATTTTTGTATTTTTATATACACAAATATAAATGTAAAATAATATGTACACAGTATAATTTTCAAATATCTTACCGAGGTGCCAAAGGCAAGCGACTGTTTACGACCGTTGATCAGGATCTCTCCGGTTTGCCTCGTGTTGGAACCCAGTCTTCCTGTAAAAAGTCAATTTGATTAGCATCATTTGTATATATATGCTTCAAGTGACACGTCATCATTCTAAGTTTCTATATATATAGAGTATATTGAAGAAGTACTTGATAGACCGGGCCAAAATTATTTTAAGAAACCACTTGCATTAATTTCCTTGTCCACGCGCACTGACCCTAATTAAATTTATTAGGTCAATATAAGTCAAAGTTGTAGCCCTATAACATAAAGCCTTAACTTTGAATACGTCAAACAACAAAAACATTGTTTTCATTATCAAATAATAAGAAATTAATGAAAACAAAACCTTTTTAAAATAAAATATCGATTTGTAACTTATTATTCCAAGCATCAAGTCTAGGAGACTAGGACCTAGCCCGCTTGGATGATTTTTTTTTTGCCGTTTCCCTCCTAAATACTGAGAAAAATAAGAAGATGTTTATTTTATTAATAACATAAATAAATTGTAAAAAAAAATTCCAATCGTTTTGGTACAGATACACCAACTATATAAAATTATTAGAACTTCATAATTTTTTTCTTTTCTTTTTATCGCAATTCTAAAACAAGTTGGTTCTCATTTCATTAAATAACCTTGTAAACCAACATTAGAAACAACTAATGTGTATACATATCATTTAATCATTAGAAAATGTGAACAGAACAAAGAAATCACCTGCCAAAGTATCAAGAAGAGTGGACTTGCCACAACCGGAAGGTCCCATGATGGCCAAGGCTTGGCCTGGTTCTACGTAGCCGGTGAGCCCCTGCAAGATAGGGCGGCGACCACCGTCACCCACAAGTCCTTCCATGTAATATAAACACCACTCCCCCTTGAAGTTCTCAATGGAACATCATCATCAAATCTAATCACCTTCTCTTCATTTCTAACCGGGGCGACTTTTTCCATCTCCAACGATCTCTTGATCTCATAATCATCAACCTTATCGACCCTCAGAGATGGTGCTTGAAAATGGGGCACTACTAGCTGTAGCACTTGTGGAGGACTAGTGGAACCACCAGTAGTAGTAGTATTATTAGGACCAACATGAGGATGATAAAGTGGTGGTACTACTTGTTGTGACGGACTAGTACTACTACTAGTAGTAGAACTACTTGAAGCAGTGCTAAAAGGGAAGCTTGTAAATTTGGTGGCAAAGGACATGTCATCTTCCTCTGAGACAATGCTTTCTGTGTCAATACTATCAACACTGTCCTTTCTCATGGGCTCTTTTAGAATGGGTCTTGTGGGGCTAGGGCTTGGTGTCCATCTAGGCACATGAATTGCAGGATCCATATATGCTAGTGTGTGTGTTTTGGCTATGGGAGTAAAAGAGAGAGCTGTGTGCTTGCTATGTTATGTTATAAACTTGTAACACAATATGCAATGAATAGCAGTGTATGCAATGAAAAATGAAGGGCACCTATGAGTGGTATTTATAGAGATGTAGTGATAGTTGTGTAGAATATAAAAAGTAACATTCAAATGTGGACACTAAAGTTCCACATGCGACTGACTGACTTGGCTCAAGGTTTGACCACTTAAAGTGGGACTAAATAATAGAGATTCCTCTCTCACCTTCGTGTACTGTTCCTTCTCGTTTCTCTTTTTGGCTCTTCGTAGTTGTTATGTGGTAAATGGTACTCATGGATGATTTTATATATTTTTTAGTTTCAGTTTTTAATTGTTATACGCGTTACAAAAAAATTCAATTTTTTTAATGACACAATTTCCATATGGCCTCATACCATCAAAAGTACTGCAAACTATAGCTTAAAAAATGAAAGGAAAAATGGCATTCTTTATTATACATTTTGCACAAAAAAATCATTTTACATGGAATATTGGCCTCATAAATATAGTGATTAAATAAGATGCTCAAGTCAAGTATGAAATGATTAAATTATCTAACTTAAAAACTGTACTATTTTAAATAAATACATGTATTACATATGATTTGTTGACCAATTAATTATAAATATAAAAGATTAATTTCATTTACATCCCCTAAGGTTTATTTTTATTTCAATCACCCCCCTCAGATTTAAGAATCTTCATTTATACCCCTTATTTTTACTTATACACATCATTTACACCCCCTTATACCATGAAATCACCTTAAAATTTTAATTTAATATCTAAATCACCCTCAATATTGAATTAAGTAGTGTTTGGAAACAAATACTCCCTATTTTATCAATTTGACCCCTCCCTCAATGTTGACACACTTGTCGCCGCCGCCCCTACCACTGTCATCGCCGCAATAGGGGTATTATATATATATTTATATATGTATGTATTTATATATATGTGCATAGAAGGGGTTGGGCAACATGGGGAAGGGGTATTTTTAGATGTATATTTATATGTGTATGTGTGCGCGCAGAAGGGGTTGGGCGGCGAGGGGTATTTATAGATGTATATATATATATATATGTGTGTGTATATATATTTATTTATATATATGTGTGTATTTATATATGTGTGTGTGTGCAGATGTGTAAATGAAGGGGGGGTTGCTAGTAGGGAGCGGCGGGTGGTGGTTGGGGGTGACTGTAAAGCTAGCAAAATGAGATACAACACTAATACGACATGAATTAAAAGGGTTAAAGTTGAAGTTGTATAAGGGTCGACTCAAGCATGACACGAGAATATAAGGGTAACCCGAACACGACACATTTGACACGATTATATTTATTTTTATTTTTTTCTCATCTCTAATTGGTCATGGGTTGAAATATATCAATAAACTATTCCTGAATCGTGTCAAATTCAATTTAATTTTGCTGATAATAGGTTAAATAGTTTGTTTTGTGTTGGATTGTGTCAAATTTAATTTAATATATTATAATAAATAGACTAAATAGATTACATGGGTCGACACGGATAACCTGTAGGTTGGGTTAGGGTTGAGCTTATTTGACACGTATATTAACCAGATCTTTTTCGACCCGATATGAACACAACCCACCGACACGAATTGTCAGCCCTAGGGGTGAGGGTTGGCTGTTTGGATATATAGTTATGGTTGGATATAAAATTAACAATATTTTAGGATTAAATTGATATAGGTGATGTTTGATTTAAGAGTCTTTTATACATTTCATACCATTATGAGGTGTGATTGAAATTAAAACAAATATCTGGGAGTGTAAATGAAACAAACCCATATAAATATTGCAATTAGAGGACCAATTCCAACAGGTGGCAGAAAATAAAATAGTTGTAAATTCAGTCATGCTTTTTCTTATTGATCAATAAAATAAGTTGGTCAACACGGGGATTTCTACACTTCAAAATAAAATTACGCAAAGTGCATAATTTGAATGCTCCCGGTGATATATATATGGATCCCACTATTCTACTATACCCTTATTGTATGCCACATTTTTTTTTCTTGACAAAAACCAAAAATTATACAGAAGAAAAATATGAGTTCACTATTTAAGTATGAATCACCGTAAGTTTAAAAACCTCACATAGATGGAACCTCAACAGATTTAAGTACGAATTTTTTCTAATATAGACTGGGATTTATTTAAGTTCATAAAATAATACAGGAAAAAAATATGAGTTCACTATTCTTTTTTTTTTTGAAAATATGAGTTCACTATTCTAGGGAAACTATGTCAGTAATTCAATAAATATGCATATATGAGCCGATCAAGTAGGTTAATTTTCCAAACCAATTAAAATATGTATTTGATGCACTCATGTTGAGTCCATTTGTATTTAGTGGCTTGAATTAATGTTAGCATATTAAAATATCTTGTTCTGGAAAATCTATGCGTGCCGAAGTAGATTGACATTTGACACAAAAACATGTACATTCAGTTTTTCGATGGAGAGGATATTTTTTGGCCAAGTTTTTCTAGTACAGAAGCATTAATTTTATATCACTGGACCATGAATTTTCATTAAATGAGATGTAGATTGTTTTACTGATTAGTCAGAGAAATTTAATTATATATATTAACAAACAACAAATGATAAATCCGAAATTCCTATTACTGGTAATTTAAAGCCTAACAGATAGCAAGTACACTAATGCAGATATATATGATTATTTTTTCTAATAGTGCTATGGTTGATATATTCAAAGTCTTCTTATGGTTAATGATTTCAGAAGTATCTTGATTTGACTATTATGTTATACCAATTCGAAATATTCATAGTTATACACCAATCAATGGATTGCATGGTATATATTAAATTCTTTAGCCATGATAGCAACATAAACAAACATTTTCTATTTCTACCAAAAAAAGTCCCAATCTGCACATTGTACTCGTACTCTAGTACCCACCGACTAATTTAACCTACAATATCTTACGCGTCCTACAAAATGTAGTCTAATACCTAGCATACTTATTTTGAACAGGAGCATGCATATGAGATTACTAATTATACTCTTTTTTTTTTCTTTCTTTTTTTCTTTCGGTAACCGGGATGATTCAGATCAGCTTACGCACATTTCGACTAATCCCTAAGGCCCTAAAATTAACGATCGGGTAAACCTCCAATGACCAAACATACTAATTATACTTATCTCGATTGTATAAATTAAAGTTTTCATTGTGTGAAAATTTTCAACTAAATCATAGTGTACAATTTTTTCTATAGATAATGTTGTAACCGTAACCGCTAATAACTGCTATCATAATCCTAACTGATATTGCGACATTCAACCAAAAAGTCTCCATTTATGCATGTACTTTGGAAATATTATCAATACTTCTTATGAGTGCAAAATGGGATCAAAGGGTATATCCAACATAATGTGATTTAAATTAGTCATTTACGCCTTAATTCAGAAACTCTAGTTACTTGTAATTATTTGAAAAAATAATTAAATAAATTTCACACTAGTAGACCAACTAGCCATTGGTCTCATTATCAAATTTTCTTACACTTAACCTTCCAATGTAAAAATAAATAAAAGAAAAAGCAGTAACTCTTTACACTTGCAAACTTCCAATAAAATTAATGGAAAAAAATTCTTCATTTTTAATTCATCTCAGGATGTTGAAGCATGATCTTCCACATGAATTGAATTCTTAGGAGAAGGGGTTAGAAGAGCTCTGATTATAGGCTTAACCTTCTCAGTAGTCTTCAAGATTACCACAAACATGAACCTATAAAGTACCACCATTCCTAGCAGTACACCAAGATCAACCCACTTAGAATAACCCATCTCAACTTGCCAAATATTTCTCAATATTTGGTCCCCTGTGATAGTTGGAGGTCCTCCTGCTTGCTCATTAGGAAATGTTAGTCCTATGAACTCATTCTTGTAAAATCCTTGATTTGCATATTTATGGAATGCCACATAGTACATTGGGTACCTCCAAAATGGCTTGGGAAGATCATCAGGCAATCGGAAGAAGCCTCCGTTTAACATCATCACCCCTTGAATTCCTGCCCCGGTGATAATTCCCATTAGAAAATCTGGCACGATGCTTGCAACGATCATCATAAGGCTTTCGACCAACATCATGCAAGCGAAGAGTAGCAGAGCGAAGTAGACAAAGTGGTCAATTCCCTTTTGAAGCCCAACAAGGTAATAAGCCATTGCTCCGGGTATTACAGAGATCATTAACAAGTAAGGAATCGAAGAAAATGTGTTCCCCGCAACATATGAAACCACTCCATAGTGTCCATTTAATCTTTCTCTTGTAAAAATCTGATTTTCATTAAAAAAACATATGTATCAGTATTCATATAGAGTTATTAATATAACAAATTAAGTATAGTTGCTCCATAACAGTAGATTGGTACCTTCATGTCCTCTACAAATGAAGGGAATCCACCAATTGCCATAAAAGTCAAGAATGCTCCAACAAACATGAGCATTGAACCTCTAGCCTGTCAATATATGAAATGTTTTGTTTGTTAGTTACATAATTGATAAATAACACACAATCAAATTATACTAGTTGAGTGACTTGAGTTGTATAGTATTCAAGGTTACCTGAATGGAACCATAGGTTGATCCAATGTCATAGAAAATAGTCCCCACACACAAGCACAAGGCAATATAAATTGCAAGACGAAGCCAATAGTAGCCCAAATCGCGATACATGTTCACAAAAGATCTCCTAGTAAGAACAAGACATTGATTGATGAAGCCGGCTTGACTTCCCTTCTTCTCTAGTGTTCCTCCATTCTACAGATTTAGCAAAAAAAAAAAAAACCTTTTAATACCTTCATGTGCATTTCATATTGAGACATAACTAATACTAAAATCTATATTTGCAGTATACTTAGTGACATGATTAATTACCTGTTGGCATATGTCATATACACGGCGTTGAACTTGCTGGCAAGCTTCTGATGACTTGTATGACTTAACAAGAGTGTCGATAACTTCTACTGTGCTTGTTTTTGCACCAAGTCCTTGTTCAATGTCCTAACATAAGTAAAATGATATAGTTTAAGAAACATATTTTTTGTGAATGATAAAGTACTTTCTACATATTAAGTGCAAGTAATTAAATGTTGGAGAACAATGAGTGATATAATGAAATAAGTACTTACAACATCAAAGTCCTTATTGACTGTTCTGAGGTAATGATCAGATGGGTTCCTCATTGAAGGACAAGGGAAACCATTTATAGCAAAAAACTGCACCAAAACCAAAAAAGCAATTCAATAACAATTTCATTGATAAATAAATAAATAAAATAAAAAATTTGTACTAATTAATTCAGACATATTAGCATTCCTCTATTTCTATTAATTACCTCATTTGCTGCTGAAGTGGAGCCAAAATAGATGGTCCTGCCAGATGAGAGAAGACAGAGATTGTGAAAGAGTTCAAAGACTTCACTGCTAGGTTGATGGATCGAAGCAACGATAGTCCTTCCGTCCTGTTTGGCAAGTTTAATAATGCGATTCATGACATGGTAAGACGCTGCACTGTCAAGGCCACTGGTGGGCTCATCTAGGAAGAGAAGCTTTGGGCGGGTCAAGATTTCAATGCAAATGCTAACTCTTCTTTTTTGGCCACCACTAAGCCCCTTTTTGGTCCAACCACCAATTCTTGTGTTCATGGAATCTTGTAAGCCCATGTCTTTTATTGTGGCCTCTGCTCTTTCCTTCTTTTCTGATTTTGACATGGTATCAGGAAGTTGAAGTTGAGCAGAATAGTATACAGCTTCTTTTACTGTTAATGTTGTCATTAACGTATCATCTTGTGTCACATAGGCCTATGCAAAAAAGAAAAAGGAAAAAGAGGGGCTTGGTTAGAACAAGAAATTAATTGTGGATATGAATGTTTAAAGACTGTTCAAAAGTTTTAAAATTGTTAAATATGAATGCATGTATGTGAATTATTATTAGATTCTAACCAGTCTGATAACTAGTTTTAAAAAAATCTAAAATTACATATCAATTTACACACTATTAAACATTTTTTTATTCATTTGTTGTTTAAGTTGTTTGAAATTACAAAAAACGTACATGAAGTCAGACTTTTTAATTAATTATCTCTCACTTTAATACAAAAAATTAATTGTTATTCAGCTTGATTCGCATGATAGTGTCATAGCTGGAATAATTTTAGTGCACTGATCTATAGTGTGTGTATATATATATATCCAAACACAAGATTTATGATGGATGTATGAGTTCCCAATTTCTTACCGAAGTGCCAAAGGCAAGCGATTGTTTACGACCGTTGATAAGGATTTCTCCGGTTTGTCTAGTGTTAGAACCTAGTCTTCCTGTAAAAAGTCAAATTCATTAGCATGATTTGTATATACGATCATTCAACAGTTTATACACGAACCCAATGGGTGGTAGAGTTGAAAAAAGATAATGACTTAGTATTTCAACAAATATTAGATTTTATGTTTAATTCTTGTTAATTATAATTTTATTTGGGTCACTAAAAATTCATCCAATCATTAATTTTACGGCCCTGAAAACAGACCCGGATATTACAATTATAAAAAAAAAAAAAAAAAAAAAAAAAAAACTTTATACACCAGGCCAAATGAATTTAAGAAACCACTTGCACTAAATTCATTGTCCACGTACACTGACCCTTATTAATTTATTAGGTCAAAATACAAGTCAAAGTTGTAGCCTATAATAATGAAACGTAACTTGTTATCCCAAGCATCAAGTGTAGGACCTTGTCCGCATTGGATGAATTGCTAGGTTCGTTTCCGTCTTAAATACTGAGAAACATAAGAAGATGTTTATTTTATTGTGTTAATAAATTAAGCAATTGGAACAAAATTTAAATCCTTTTAGCAAATACACCAACTTATTAAAATTAGAAGGACTTCATAATAATTATTATTATTATTTATTTTTTTGTTTATTGCGATTCTATAACAAGTTGGTTTTCTATTCATTAAATAATCATGTAAACCAACATTATACACAATCATTAGAAAATGAAATTTAATAATGATAAGCTGAGAAATATACCTGCCAATGTATCAAGAAGAGTTGACTTGCCACAACCGGAAGGTCCCATGATGGCCAAGGCCTGGCCAGGTTCGACATAGCCGGTGAGCCCCTGCAAAATAGGGCGGCGACCGCCATTTTTGTCCGGCACCGTCACCCACAAATCCTTCCATGTAATATAAACACCACTACCCCTTGATGATTTCAATGGAACATCATCATCAAATCTAATCACCTTCTCTTCATTTCTAACTGGGACGACTTTTTCCATCTCCAACGATCTCTTGATCTCAGAATCATCAACCTTATAGACCCTCAGAGATGGTGCTTGAAAATGGGGCACTACTAGTGGTAGCACTTGTGGAGGACTAGTTGAACCACTAGTAGTAGTAGTATTATTAGGACCAACATGAGGATGATAAGGTAGTACAGGTGATACTAGTTGTGGTGGACTAGTACTAGTAGAACTACCTGAAGCAGTGCTAAAAGGGAAGCTTGTAAATTTGGTGGCAAAGGAAATGTCATCTTCCTCTGAGACAATGCTTTCTGTGTCAATGCTCTCCATGCTCTCACTTTTTATGGGCACCTTCAGAAGGGTTCTTGTTGGGCTAGGGCTTGGTGTCCATCTAGGCACGTGAATTGCAGGATCCATATATAGCTACTGAGTGTGTGTGTTTTGTGTGTGTATTTGTATGTGTTTTGGCAAAGGAGGGAGAAAGAGAGAATTTGTGCTTGCTAATTTATGTTATAAACTTGTAACACAACTTGTATGCAATGAAAAATGAAGGGCACCTGTGAGTGGGTATTTATAGAGATGTAGTGAAAGTTGTGTAGAATGTAAGAGGAATTATTCAAATGTGGACACTACAAGTTCCACATGCGACTGACTGACTTGGCTCAAGGTTTGACCCACTCAAAGTGGGACTAAATAATAGAGATTCCTCTCTCACCTCCGTGTGCTTGAGGTACTCATGGTCGATTTTATATATTTGTTAGTTTCATTTTTTAATTGTTATACGCGTTACAAAAAAAATCAATTTTTTTAATGACACAATTTCCATATGGCCTCATACCATCAAAAGTACTGCAAACTATAGGTTAAAAAATGAAAGGAAAATGGCATTCTTTATTGGGAAAATGGCGTTAAACATCCCTATTATTAAAGTGTGTGAAAAATCCTTCTACGGTTTCTAAACATCCCTATATTTTACAAAAAGTGCAAATAACCTCCTCCAAATCTTTTTTTGGTGACCGAGAAGGGATTTTCAGCACATTTCTGAAATTATAAGGATGTTTTTGCGTTCGTCACGTGACTGAATTCCGGCAAATAAAAATGAACGGAACAATGCTAAGGGGTCAAAGTGCATACTTTTGAAATTGTAATAGGGATTATTTGCACAAAAATGAACTAGAGAAATTTTTTGCACACTTTTAAAATCATAAGGGTATTTAGCGCGATTTGCCTATTCTTTATTATAAATTTTGCACAAAAAAATCAATTTACATGGAATATTGGCCCATAAATATAGTGATTAAATTAGATGCTAAAGTCAAGTATGACAAGAGTAAGTTTTCTTACTTAGGGCTGTTTGAAAAGTGATTTTGGCCCAATTTGTCTAGGTTTTGCCTGTTTTTCAGATCAGATCAGAAAGATCAGACCATTTATCAAACAGAATTTCAATCAACACTAAAATCAAATCAAATCAAATCAAACAAAACCAGTCCAGACCAGACCAGACCTCTTTTCAAACAGGCCCTTAACAATTGTACTAATTTTAAATAAATACATGTATTACCTATGATTTGTTGACCACTTAATTATAAATATAATGGTTAATTTCATTTACATCTTCTAAGATTTATTTTTATTTCAATCATACCATTCAAGTTTGAGAAACTTTATTTACACACGTTATTTCTACTTCTATAAATTATTTACACCCCCTATATAATGATATCATCCTGAAATTTTAATTTAATACATAAACTACCCTAAATATTGAATTAAGAAGTGTTTGGAAACAAGTACTCCCTATTTTATCAATTTGACCTCTCCCTCAATGTTAACACACTTGCCACCGCACTAGGGGTATTTATATATATATATATATATATATTTGGGTGAATGGCGCAAAACACCCATATACTATCCAAAATATGCGTGAAACCCCATTCTAGTTTTAAAACACCATATACTTTACAAAATGTATGCTTTGACTCTTTTAGATTATTGTGCATTTACTTTTATATCCTTAAAATGTTATTTTATAATTTAATGAAAATACATGTTACTTGTGAAAAGACGGAGAAGCCCTTGATTTGACCCCCTCCTATCTCACTCCACCTTTGGTCAAAATCAGAACTTCTTTCTCCTCTTCTGATAAAAATCAAACCCACATTTAGGTATGTGTATATATACATATATGTATACAACACTTCTTTCTCTATCTAGATCGCGATCTTCTTCTATTGTTAGTTCGTATGTATTTCAATGTCTAGGGGTAGGGTTTTCCCTATGGATTGAAAATCGAAGGAAAAGATTATGGAAAAGCCAGTGATGTATCAGTTCTATGTTCATAGTATCAATTATCTAGGGTTGTCTTCTTTTCATTTTCATTTTTTTTCCAGTTATTTTGCAATTTATGTCCTTTGGCTCAATTTCAGTGGAGCTTTATACCCAATATATTGTACGGTACTGAAATTTCATTGTTATGTTCTTTTGGCTTTGTTTTATGGCTTCAGCATATGCCTGGTTTTCTGATTGAGAGCTAGGAAAAATGAATTAAGCATTTTTATCAGTAATTTTGTGCGTAACAGACTCATACTACTGTTTGGAAAAAAAATTGTAAAATAAAAGTATAAATGGGTAGCAACGGATTTAACAATCGGAATAATGGGCAGCAATTAGGCATTAAAGAACCAATTTCATGGGGCGGACCAACCGAGCAGGATGTGACCAAGACCCATGAACTTGAAAAGGTTTTACTTTTCTTCTTAGCAACTTCTCTGTTACTAGTCATAATTTGAGTATATAAATTGGAAATTTGGTTTTTCAGTTTCTAGAGGATGTTGGATTGTATGAGAGTCAATAGGAAGCTGTTAATAGGGAGGAAGTGCTTGGTGAGCCCTAGCTAGATGGAGAGGGCCCAGGAAGAACAAAGAGGAAGATAGGGGCTTTAACAGAAAGTGAGAAATAAAGATAGAAGCCATACAAAAGAGAGAAAAGCTTTGAATTTGAGGTGACCAAGTTAATGTTGCAGATCTGAAGAGAGAGAAAAGAGAGTGAAAATCAAACCTACTTGCAATATACACATGTATATCCATATAAGGGCAAGGGTATTTAGGTAATTGAATAAGGGTATTTTGGGGTTTTTTGAAAATATGTCATGTGGAACTTACGTAATTTTTTTGTGACCGAAAAAGTGGTATGAACAGTGTCATAGGGGGTGAATTTGCACACTTTTGTCAAATCATTGGGGCTTATCTGTACAAAGTGAACCGTAGAAAAATTTTCTGCACATTTTTTATAGTATTGGGGAGTTTTGCGTCATTTACTCATATATATTTATGTATGTGTGTATTTATATATATGTGTACGTAGTTGTGTGTGTGTTTTTTTTAAAAGGGGGGAGGGGAGCGAGTTATTGTTGAATATAGAATTAATAAAATTCTAAGCTTAAATTGATTTAAAGGGTGTTTGGTTTAGGGATCTTTTAGATATTTTATACCATGAGGGGTGTGATTAAAAATTTATAAACCTAAGAGATGTAATTGAAGTTAGAATAAACTTTTAGGGGTGTAAATGAAATTAATTCATATAATTATTGCAATTAGAGGACCAATTCCAACTGGTGGCAGAAAATAAAATAGTTGCAAATTCGGTCATGCTTTTTCTTATGTCAATAAAATAAGTTGCTCAACGGGGATATAATTTGAGACAAACCTCCCTCCGGTTCATAAAACTTATTTATTGTTTTAATTTTGATCAGCTTGTCACATTCTTTTTAATTTAAGACATAAATGTACCAAATAGAACCAAAGAGAATTTACTGATAAAAATAAATGGATTAACTTCACTTACACCCCTTGAAGTTTACTTTATCTTCAATCAAACGAATTTTTTTAATATATTTTACGATAAACAATATTTTTTATTTATTTATGGCTAAATAAAAAATTAATGCTGAAATATTTTTTTTGAACTACCAATTAGGAAAAAATATACAAAATTAAGTCCGAAATATAAAAAGTAAATTCTACCACTAAAAAAAATTCATCAATAATAATACTAAGAAAAATTCATTATTTAATTATTGCTCTTAATTTTTAATATATTACTATATAAATATTTTTTTAAAAACATTGAAGGGTTATATCTAATAACCATTATAAATATTACATATCTAATAATATATATATAAATTCTTATGTACAGATAGAAAAAATTTTATATATATTTTTATATTATTATCAATCAATAATTTTAATAAAATTTGATAATATAATGAAATATCTTATTTAAAATATCTTACATTTTACTCATTGTAAGCATTACATATCTAATAAATTCTATCATTATATTATCAAATTTTATAATGGAATGGGATTTTATTTGGTATTACATATCTAAATAAGATATTTTATTTTGTATTTAAATTTTTTATTTACTATGCCATTTCGTAATTGATAATAATGTTTATTACGAAATTTATTTTGTAGCTAATATATTTTATTTACTACGATACATTTCGTTACTAATAATAATATTTACCACCAAAATATTATCAAATTTTATTAAAATTATTGATTGGTAATAGTACAAAAATATATAATTTTTTTTATTCATACATAAAAATTTATATATATTTTATTATCTATGTAATACCTATAATATTTATTAGATATAACCCTTTAATGTTTTTTGAGAAATATTTATATAATAATATATTAAAAATTAAGAGCAATAATTAAATAATAGGATTTTCTTAGTATTATTATTGATGAATTTTTTTAGTGGTGGAATTTACCTTTAAATATATATTTCAAAATATTTTTGATATTTTTGAATTTTTATAGTTAAAATAAAATTATATATATTGTATATATTATTTATTTATTGTAGATTTTAAAATAATAAAAGTGCGATGATAAGTGTGATTGGTATAATGAGTAAAGTGTAGGGTTTAGGCATGTGAGTAATTTAGAGATTTCATATGAAAATTAAATTAACCAGAGGCAGTAAAGTTATTTTATGGCTCCAAGGGGTATCATTGCAATATTTTACAAATATCAGACAATGTCTCCGTTAAATTGGGCGTTGGCCATTATCTGAGTGTAATTGACCAATACCTCATAAAATATCAATATAAATTACCTTATATTATAATATTCTTTAGCTATTATGATAGCAGCATAGCCAAACAAATATTTCCTATGTGTACCCAACAATTCATATTGTACTAATTTAACCTACACACATCAATACCTTAGGCTTCCTACAAAATATACTCTAATAAGTAGCATACTTGTTCGGAACAGAAGCAGATGAGATTACTAATCATATTTAGGATAAATTATTCTGACTTCCCCTGAAATTTTACATAATTACTCTCAAATTAAAATTTGTGTAAATTTATTTTGACCACCTCTGTAAGATTAATAATACATTAACATTTTTGTGCATATTGTAAAGTACCCTTAACTTAAGTGTTTCAAACTGAAGTAATTTATGATTTGTATGTCTAATGACTTCCTATCATTTAAACTACTAAAATATCTCTCATTTGACACAACTTAAAATATCATTATTCCTTCTCATGCAAATTGGTTAGGTTATTTTGACATAATTTACTCAGTTTAAAACACTAAATTTATGTGTATTTTAGTAAATGCACAAAAAATATTAGTGTAATATTAATCTTACAGGAAAGTCAGAGTAAATTTACACAAATTTTAATTTGATAATAATTATACAAAATCTCAAGGGAGGTCACAATAATTTACCCTTTAATTTGATATGGTGGAGATAAATATAAGTCTTCATTCATTGTGTGGAAATTTCAACTATATATAGTATACAGGTTTTTCATTATTAATGTCGTTACCGTAATCGATGCTGTAACAATAAATTATGAGTTAAAGTCTATATTTATTACCGTACTTTAGAAGTGTTATAAATACTTTTTATCAGTGCAAAACGGGATCAAAAGATTTCTCCAACCAAAGGAGATTCACATTAGCCATTTACACCTTAATTCTGAAACTTTAGTTACTTGCAATTATTTGAAAAAATAATTCATTAAATTTCCCACTGGTAGACCAACTAGTCATTGGTCTCTCATCATCAACTTTTCTTACACCTTAACCTTTCAAGGTATGAAAAAAAAAAATTTGAAAAGAACTTAATTGGTTACACCTCCAGTAACACTTTACACTTGACAACTCCATATAAACATAATTGAAAAGACACTGCATCCATTGATTAAACTCAAGGTAACACTGAAGCATGATCTTCCACATGAGGTGAGTTTTTAGGAGAAGGGGTTAGAAGAGCTCTGATCATAGGCTTGACCTTCTCTGTAGTCTTCAAAATTACCACAAACATGAACCTGTAAAGGACCACCATTCCTAGCAAAACAGCAAGATCTACCCACTTAGAATAACCCATCTCAACTTGCCAAATATTTTTCAATATTTGCTCCCCTGTAATGGTGGGTGGCCCTCCTGCTTGCTCATTAGGAAATGTTAGTCCTATGAACTCATTCTTGTAAAACCCTTGATTTGCATACTTGTGGAAGGCCACATAGTACATTGGGTACCTCCAAAATGGCTTGGGAAGGTCATCTGGCAATCGGAAAAAGCCACCGTTTAACATCATCACGCCTTGAATTCCTGCCCCGGTGATGATTCCCATGAGAAAATCTGGCACGATGCTTGCAACGATCATCATAAGACTTTCGACCAACATCATGCATGCGAAGAGCAGCAGAGCGAAGTAGACAAAGTGGTCAATTCCCTTTTGAAGCCCAACAAGGTAATAAGCCATTGCTCCGGGTATCACAGAGATCATTAGTAAGTAAGGAATCGAGGATAATGTGTTCCCCACAACATATGAAACCACTCCATAGTGTCCATTTAATCTTTCTCTTGTAAAAATCTGATTTTCAATAGAAAACATATATATCAGTATTCACATAAAGTTATTAATATAAAAATCAATTAAAATTTTTCCATAACAATAGATTGATACCTTCATGTCTTCCACAAACGAAGGGAATCCACCAATTGCCATAAAAGTCAAGAATGCTCCAACAAACATGAGCATCGAACCTCTAGCCTGTCAATATGTGAAATATGTGTTTGTTAGTTACATTATGGATAAACAACATGAAATCAAATTATGTTAGTCGAGTCATATATTATTCAAGATTACCTGAATTGAGCCATATGTTGATCCAATATCATAGAAAATAGTGCCCACACACAAACACAAGGCAATGTAAATTACAAGACGAAGCCAGTAGTAACCAAGATCGCGGTACATATTCACGAAAGATCTCCTAGTAAGAACAAGACATTGATTGATAAAGCCGGCTTTACTTCCTTTTTTCTCCAATGTTCCTCCATTCTACAAATATAGCCAAAAAGCTCTTTCAATACCTTCATTTGCATTACATATTGGGACATATAGCTAACTTCAAATTCCATATTTAGATTATACTTAGTGACTAGATTAATTACCTGGTGGCATATGTCATATACGCGGCGTTGAACTTTTTGACAAGCTTCCGATGACTTGTACGACTTAACAAGAGTGTCGATAACTTCCACCGTGCTTGGTTTTGCACCAAGTCCTTGTTCAATGTCCTAACATAATTAAAAGGGATATAGTTTCAGAGACATATTTTTTGTGAATGATAGAGTACCTTCTACATATTAAGTGCAAGTAATTAAATTTTGGAGAACAAATAGTGATATAATGAAACAAGTACTTACAACGTCGAAGTCCTTATTGACTGTTCTGAGGTAATGATCAGATGGATTCCTCATTGAAGGACAAGGGAAACCATTTATAGCAAAAAACTGGACCAAAATAAATAAATAAACAATTCAATAACAATTTCATATATAGTTAAACAAAAAATTAAAATTAAAACCAATTCAGACTTAAAACATTCTTCTTTAACTATTAATTACCTCATTTGCTGCTAAAGTGGAGCCAAAATAGATGGTCTTCCCAGAGGAGAGAAGGCAGAGATTGTGAAAGAGTTCAAAGACTTCACTGCTGGGTTGATGAATAGAAGCAATGATAGTCCTTCCGTCCTGTTTGGCAAGTTTGATAATGCGGTTCATGACATGGAAAGAGGCTGCACTGTCAAGGCCACTGGTGGGCTCATCTAGGAAGAGTAGCTTTGGGCGAGTCAAAATTTCAATGCAAATGCTAACTCTTCTCTTTTGTCCACCACTAAGCCCTTTTGTCGTCCATCCACCAATTCTAGTGTTCATAGAATCTTGTAAGCCCATGTCTCTTGTTGTGGCATCTGCTCTTTCTTTCTTTTCTGATCTTGACATGGTATCAGGAAGTTGAAGTTGAGCAGAGTAATACACAGCTTCTTTTACTGTTAATGTTGTCATTAATGTATCATCTTGTGTCACATAAGCCTATACAAAAAAAAGGGGGTCTTTGTTATATTAAGAAATTAATTGTTGGTATGCATGTTTAAAGAAGGTTCAAAAGTACTTAAAATGGTTAGATCTGAAAATTACAAAAAAATAAATAATAATAAAATAAAATAAAACATGAAACTAGGAATTGCTTTTTACATTTATATGAAGTCAAACTTTTTAAATTTCAATACATGAAACCATACTGTTCATTTCTCTCAAACGACCAATTTATTCGTTTTACTCTAGAGTATATATATAAATAACTTACCGAAGTGCCAAAGGCAAGCGATTGTTTTCTACCGTTTATCAGGATCTCTCCGGTTTGCCTCGTGTTGGAACCTAGTCTTCCTGTAAAAAGTCAATTTGATTAGCATCATTTGTATATATGCCTCAAGTAACACGTCATCATTCTAAATTTATATATATATAGAGAGAGAGTATATTGAAGCCAGACATATTCAAGAAGAACTTGATAGACCGGGCCAAAATTATTTAAAGAAACCACTTGCATTAATTTCCTTTCTTCACGGGCAGAGACCCTTATTTATTAAGTCAATACAAGTCAAAGTTATTGCCTATAAGAAATTAATTAAACAAACCCTTCAGAAAAAGATATCGATTTGTAACTTGTTATCCTAAGCATCGTCTAGGACCTAGTCCGCATCGCATGAATACAGAGAAACATAAGAAGATGTTTATTTTATTGTATTAATATCATGAAATAATTGTAACAAAATTCATAATATATGCATTTTTTTTTTTATGTTTATTGCAATTCTAAAAAAGGGTTGGTTCTCATTTCATTATATAACTAGTAAACCAACATTAGAAGCAATTAATGTGAACATAACCATTAGAAAATGTGGACATAACTAATAATGATTAGCTTAAAAAATTACCTGCCAAAGTATCAAGAAGAGTTGACTTGCCCAACCGGAAGGTCCCATGATGGCCAAGGCCTGGCCGGGTTCAACGTAGCCGGTGAGCCCCTGCAAAATAGGGCGGCGGCCGCCGTTTTTGTCCGGCACTGTCACCCACAAATCCTTCCATGTAATATAAACACCACTACCCCTTGATGATTTCAATGGAACATCATCATCAAATCTAATCACCTTCTCTTCATTTCTAACCGGGGCGATTTTTTCCATCTCCAACGATCTCTTGATCTCAGAATCATCAACCATATCGACCCTCAGAGATGGTACTTGAAAATGGGGCACTACTAGTGGTAGCACTTGTGGAGGACTAGTGGAACCACTAGTAGTAGTATTATTATTAGGACCAACATGAGGATGATAAAGTGGTGGTACTACTTGTTGTGGAGGACTAGTACTAGTACTAGGAATAGAACTACTTGAAGCAGTAGTATTAGAATGTTGGGCAGTGCTAAATGGGAAGCTTGTAAATTTGGTGGCAAAGGACATGTCATCATCCTCTGAGGCAAAGCTTTCTGTGTCAATACTCTCCATGCTATCACTTTTTATGGGCACCTTTAGAAGGGTTCTTGTTGGGCTAGGGCTTGGTGTCCATCTAGGCACATGAATTGCAGGATCCATATATGCTAGTGTGTGTTTTTTTTGTGTGTGTTTTGGCAAAGGAGGGATAAAGAGAGAATTGTGCTCGCTATGTTATGTTATAAACTTGTAACACAACTTGTATGGAATGAAAAATGAAGGGCACCCATGAGTGGTATTTATAGAGATGTAGTGCAAGTTGTGTAGAATATAAAAAGTAATATTCAAATGTGGACACTAATAAGTTCCACACGCGACTGACTGACTTGGCTCAAGGTTTGACCACTCACCTTCGTGTAATGTTCCTTCTCGTTTCTATATTTGGCTATTCGTAGTTGTTACATGGATTGTAAATGGTACTCATGGTCGATTTTATATATTTATTAGTTTCATTTTTAAATTGTTATACGCGTTACATAAAATTCAAATTTTTTAATGACACAATTTCCATATGGCCACAAACCATCAATCAAAACTACTGCAAACTATAGCTCAAAAAATGAGAGGAAAATGGCATCCTTTATTATATATTTTGCACAAGACATTCAATTTACATGGAATATTGGCCCATAAATATAGTGATTAAATAAGATGCTCGAGTCAAGTATGACACATTGCTCGTGGTATTGGTCCCTTATGTTACGTATCGTCCGGTTCATAATATTTTTGAAAAATATCAATATTATTATTTAGTATCAATATTGATCCAATAATCTTTTTTGAGACCGATATTATTCGAGTTCGTTATAACAATATCGCGACCACGATCGAAATCGATCCTGCAATAGCGAACCATGGTATCACATGACTAAATTATCTTACTTAACAACTGTATTGATGTTAAGTATGAAAATACCTAAAAGATAGTAAACTAAGCCAAGGGGGATGAATAGGGTTTTTATGAAATAATTGACAAATTAAAATATTAATTACGGAACAGTCAATTTTAATTCAATTCTATAACAATATAATCCACGCAATAATAAATATAAGTGCAGAAAAAAAAGTAGAAATGACACCAATATTTTATAACAATTCTAAAACAATATATAATTCACGCAATAATAAATATAAGTGCAGAAAATAAAGTAGAAACTACACTAATATTTTTAAGTGAAAAAACCTTGAAAAAACTCCAAGTAAAAAATTACGGATACACTCAAGTATTAATGCACTATGAATCAAGAGTTATACAGGCTCTATGAAGACGGGAGTTACAATAGCACTGATCTGTCGTTCTACAATCGACGTTTGAAAGTTGTTGATTCACTCACTCTACCACGAAGCTCTCGCTTTGATCTCCGTACTCTGACGGTTCTGCTTCTCACAGATCAATGCACACACATTGCAACAGATGATATATAGATTTTTTAGAATCTAGGTCATTCAGTTGTGCATAAAAATCTCACTTGTTATAGCACAATTGGAGAAACCCAAAACAAAATAAAACTAGAAAATATATGATCACTTAATAATTTTTTCTTTCTCGAGAAGTATAAGAATTGCATAACTCTCAAAACTTGTCTTCTTTTCTCAATATCTCCTCAGATTTATAGAGAAATAATTCTTCAATTATGGAATATGAATCTCCAATTATGAAATAAGAATCTTTAATTATGGAATCAAAATTTTAAATGACATAATTTCCATATGGCCACAAACCATCAAAATTACTACAAACTATAGCTCATAACATGAGAGGAAAATGGCATTCTTTTATTATACATTTTGCACAAGACATTCAATTTACATGGAATATTGGCCCATAAATATAGGGATTAAATAAGGTGGTCAAGTCAAGTATGACACATGGTTGGTGGTATTGATCCGTTATATTGCGTATTGTTCAATTCGTAACGTTTTTAAAAAGTATCGATACAGGTATTTAATATCAATATTCATCCGATATTCTTTTTTAAAACTGATATTCTTCGAGTTTATTACACCGATTTCACAATCGCGACTAAAACCATGATATGACATGACTAAATTATCTTAATTAACAACTGTATTGATGTTAAATAAATATATGTGTATTACATTATGATTTGTTGAGCACCTAATTATAAATATAAATACTGCAATTAGATGGCAGAAAAGAAAATATTTGCAACTTCGGTCATGCTTTTTCATATTGGTCAATGAAATAAGTTGGTCAACAATGTGTTTTTTATAGTTCAAATTAAAATTACAGGAACTACATAATTTGAGTGGTCCCCATGTTGTACCACATTTATTCTAAGTACGTATCTTGTTGTTAGCACATTTGTTTTTCAAAAACCAATGAATGATATGCTAGGTTTGTAATTTTTTTGATTTTTGAAAATTAAAAATTAGAAAATTGTAAAAAAAATTGTTTGATTCAGTTTTTTTAAAATTTAGTTATAAAAATAGTTATTTTTGATAAATTATTTTTATTGCTCTAAAAAAATTGTTATATATTTTCAAAATTCTCAAGAACAGTTTTCAGAAATACATACCAAACAATCCCAAATATTTGTACAAAAGAAATTAACAAGATCTAGAGTTAAAAATATTGTTTTCTCATCAAAAAGTCAAGAAATAAAATGGATTGGATTTCATACAATGATAATTTGAAAGGCTAATATAGACCGGACTTGGAACCCTAACAACACTAGTTCCAATTTTTTTTTTTTTTTTTGGGGGGCGGGGGAAGGTGTTAAATCCTAGTTCCATATTTAAATATGAGAAAAACCTTATTTGAAAATAAAATTATATTTATTATTAAATATGAATTAGTAATAATTACATAATTTTAATAAAAATAAAGTTTTGTAATATTTAAGTGTAAATATAAAATAAATAAATAGATATAATTATTTAAATAAGTATCAAAAGTAATAAAAAAAGAAAAAAAACTTTAGAAAAACAAATAAGGATGAAGTTTATGATTTAGGCATGAGAGTAATTTAGACATTTGGCATGCAAATTAATAAAATAAAGGGTATTTATGTCATTTTATGCCTTCAAGGGATGTCATTGCAATATTTTGTAAACCTCAGGGGTGTTTCTGTTAAAAAAATATTAATCGATCCAAACGTAAGAGGGTGTCATTGCAATTTACCATAAAATAAAGGATAATTTGCAGTGACACCCCCTAAGGTTTAGGTCAATTCCACCTAGCCTCCAGTCAACGCACAAGTTTATAATGACACCCCATGAACTTTAAAAAGTCTTGCAGTGACATCCATTTAAGCCGTGAAAAGTCAGGTTTGCCTTTATTATAAATATGATTAATTTCAATAAACCTCCATCTACTATTGAATATAATCAACTAATCCATCTACTATTGAATTTCAATTACATTATCCCCCACCCTCAAACAATATATTTATAAAATTCGAAGAAAAAAAATTGAAACAAATATATAAATTTCAAATCTATATTTAAATTCGAAAACAATATATTAAATTTCAAAAAATATATAAAATTCAAACACAAAATATAAACTTCGAAAAATATATATAAAATTCAAAAAAATTATATAAAATTGAAAACAAATATATAAAATTCGAAAACATCATATAAATTTTGAAAAATATATATATAATTCAAAAATATATATATTTTTTGGAAATATATATATAAAAAATACCATTAATTGTTGTTGGATATATTTTTTTGAAATTTATATATATATTCTAAATTTATATTTTTTTGAATTTATATATTTTTTCCGAATTTTATATATATTTGTTTGAATTATATATATTCGAAATTTTTTAAAAAACATTTATATATTTTTTTGAATTTTCTATATTTGTTTGGAATTAACCAAAACCTCAGGGGGTGTCACTGCAATTTGTTTTAAAATTCGAAAATATCATATAACTTTCGAAAACATCATATCAATTTCGAATACGACATATAAATTTTGAAATATATATATATATAATTCGAGAAAAATATATATAAAAAAAAGATCATTAATTGTTGTTAGTGGTAAGTAGTTTGATTCACTTTATTAGAAAAGATATGATATTTTACCAATATATATATGTATGTATATATATATATATATGTATGTATATATATATATATTTCTCTAAATTTATTTATTTTTTTACATTTTGTTTTTCGAAATATATATATTTTAAATTTTATATATTTTTTCTAAATTTATATTTTTTTGAATTTATATTATTTTTCGAATTATATAAATATATATTTTGAATTATATATATATATATATTCGAAATTTATATATATTTTTTAATTTTATATATTTTTTGAATGTTATATAATTTTTTCAAAATTTATATTTTTGTTTTTAAATTTTATATATTTTTTGAAATTTAATAAAAAAACATTCAAATTTATATATATTTTTAAAATTTATATATTTGTTTCAAATTTTATATATATATTTCGTATTTGATATATATTTTTTGAATTTTATATATATATTGTTTGAGGGTGGGGGCAATGTGATTGAAATTGGAAAAGTATATGGGGTAATTCGGATATAAGAGGAGTTAGTTGATTAAATTAGAAAGCATAGGAGACAATCCGGACATAAGAGGAGTTAGTTGATTAAATTCAATAATATAGGAGTTTATTGAAATTAAACCTATTTATACTAAAGGCAAATCTGACTTTTCACGATTCAGATAAGTGTTACTGCAATACTTTTTAAAGTTTAGAGGGAGTCATTGTAAACTTGTGCGTTGATCGGAGATTAGGTGAAATTGTCTTAAACCTGAAGGTGTCACTGCAAATTAGCCTAAAATAAACTAGCAAATTAGGTAGGCTGATTTCCAAACCAACTAAAATATATTCGTTTGATGCACTTGTGGGGGTTCGCCGATTTTAAATGATGTGAAGATAGTTTCTACACAAGTTCGTCAGCCAAAACCACCGTATTGATGCTCTTATTACTTTTGACTTTCTTTTACAGAGAAAAATAAAAGAGAAATGAAGGAAAAGACCATGAGTACAAGCAATTGAAATATTTTCTCTCTCTAGGAATTTCTCTCCCCCCCCAAAAGTCCTCCACAAATGAACCCTCGCACCTCTATTTATAGGCGCGACCGCTCAGTAATCCTCGCGGCTTGTATTGCCACATCAGCACTAGTCTCGCGACGTGGTTCAATCATCCTCGCGGATTCCATTGCCACGTCAGCACCTGTCTCGCGACATGGTTCCTGCGTACTTAATCCGTGATATAAATACCTTGTACAGTATTATTCTACGCCCGCGATAACGGAAAACGGATTCGCGTACTCTTATGCGTAATTAATACTGCACACCATAAATACCTTTTGCACAATATCATCTCGCGCACTTAACTTCGCGAAACGGATTTATACAGTGCACCATAAATACCTTATGCGTTATCTTATGCGCGGATTTATACAGTGCACCATAAATACCTGGCAAAGTGTCATCTTGCTTTTGATTACGCGAAACGGATTCGCGTAGTCTCATAGGTCATGTTGTGCGACATGCCCCGTGATCCGCGCCTATTTCATCGCGGATCTGATTTATCCTTAGCCAAGGATGTCGTTATAGCTTTGCCGGGTTATGACCAATCATGCATGTCTTGGTCATGTCCCTGAATACTATCGGCCTCTCTAGGGTACTCTTTGCTTAGGATTGCGTAAATAAGGTCGCGACCCACTATTTACTCATCCCCAGCATTTCCCCTAGATTCCGAGTAGTACTCCCTTCGCGAGCAGCATATAGGGTTATGAGTTTCTGACGCGAGCTATAAAACACATCAGCCTCTCATACCTCCCTCTGTGCAATGCAAGCTCTCGCGTAAAACCTATATTTGGGCTATTTCCCCAAGTAATCAATTATTTGGGCCAATCTCCCAAATGATCTTTTACTTGGGCCGGTTTCCCCAAATATACCAAACCTGGGCCATATCCCAGATAAATAAAGGTTGGGTCATATCCCAGATAAATAAAGGTTGGGCCATATCCCAGATAAATAAGGGTTGCGTATCAACTTTTTCGCGAATTACCACCTTTACATTTTTTCCCCATTGCGCTTTGATACTTAGCCAAGTATTAAATCGCAATAACCTGTGACCTTGCAAATGACAGTGCCATATCTTGTTGTTTGAGGGTTGTCTTTCCCCTTGCCGATTCTCCGCTCTCTATTTTTATGGGTGAAGCATGTTTTCCGTCCTTCGCGACTATTATTTTCAATCTGCGACCCTTCTTCATCTCGCGACTATCATTTCTAATCCGTGATACTTCCTTATTTGCTTTGATGTTTTTCAGTCAAACTTATGTATGTACGGATTTCGCTTTTAACCATATCCTTGCTGCTTTTTCCAATTAGTCCATTTTTTCAGATTCGCGACTCTTTTTTAAGCGCTTGGCCAGGCGACCTTTCGCCTTCCTCGCGCATTTAATGCGCCTCTTCGGTTTTCGCGCCCATCACTTATATATTTCTGTCATGTCATTTTTGTTCCCTCACTTATATTTTCCCCAGAGCACTGTGTTTTTCTTTCATTTTGCACTCGTTTCTCATAACCTATTCCTTCTTCGCGCACACCTCCCCTTCATTTTCGAAGCTTATTCACAAGTTTACTCCACCATGACAAAAACTTCTACACCAAAACTTCTTGCACCTCCTTCCGGGATTGCTCCCTCTGTTCCTAATGTTTCAGAGTGGAAGAAAGCTCCTTTCTTAAACTCTTAAGACATATTCTGGGATTCCGCGAGAGATTTTACTTCCCCTTCTATTTCGAGTCCGCCTCTTACCCTGGATCCTGATAATGAAGCAAAAACTGCTTTTATTCCTCCACTCTCTATTCCACGCCTTCTTGTGGAGAGGGGTGACACACCCTTTTCCTTCATTGAGTATGAGGGACATGTTGCCCCCATCAGTGACTGGAAGATGTGGTCTAGTCACATTCTTACTCAAGACCGTCATCGCGCCACCTTGGCCAAGGCTGGCATTCTTGAGTCCATAGAGCTGTTTTCGGACTTCTATGTCCGTCGTGATGTGGATGCGTTGACAACTTTGATCTCGCGCTGGAGCACATTTTCCCATACCTTTGTTGCTTCTTGGGGAGAGTTCACTCCTACCATTGAAGATGTGGTGGTCCTATTTCGGCTACCTGTACTCGATTCGCGCCCTATCAAGGCGCCTCTAGTTGAGGATGAAGACAAGAATATTCTTAATCAACTTCGCGATTGTGGCAAATATGCCTGCAAGCGAGGAAGCTGGTTTGATAAGGGCGTACTTCTTCCTGAACAAGCCATATCCAGTCGCCCGAAGTTGTCCTATGCTGCCTGGTGCCACCACTTCTTTCGCGAGTATTCTCCGCGAAAACCAGCTCCAGGAGATGATCGCGAATCAGTCCCAGGTCCTCAATTTAATGGGCCTTTGGAACTCACGGGGTTTCTCGCCTATTGGCTAGATCGTTACATATTTCAAGGCAAGCCAGAGGACGGTCCCAGTCGCATGGTGTTCCTTCTAGCAGGCATGCTTTCGCGAGGTGTGCGAATTGCCTTGGCCCCACTTTTCCTTGGCACCCTGTATTCGCAGCTGGACACCCTTGCGAATGATTTCGCACGCTCATTAGGTAGGTATGATATCAGTACTCATATTTCAGCTACATTTCTTACCCTTTTTCTTTTGCGAGCGCTTCCCAAATTATGCTCCCATTCCTTCTTCCCTTTCTCCTCACTCTTTGGAAACCACCGTACCTGTTCTTTCAAAGTCGCGGGCAACCCGCTGGACTTCTCTCTCATCTTCAAAAACCTTTTCTTTATTCATTGATATATTTTCTGAATTTTCCTGGCGTCCATACGCCACCTCTTTGGAAGGTTTCTACTCTCCTGATTTTTATCCCAGGGAAGAGATAGTATCATATGATATAGCAGTAGATGATCATCTCGTTTTTGCAGCTATTACCCACAAGTGCCACATCCCTGTTTTCAGTGAGACCTTTGATACCGCCACACCCTATAACCCCTCTCGCGTAGCAAGACAATTAGGCTTTGATCAGGCTATTCCCCCTCCACTTCCTCTATACCGCGAGGATAACTTTGACAGGTGCTTCATTGCCTATCGGGAGTCAATTGAGAGAAGTGTTCGTATATTTTCTACCGTTATTTTTATTCAGCCTGGCACTCGCAGAGGTGGAGTAACTGCAGCCTATCATGAATTCTGGAAAGAACAACTTGTGTTATTTCAAAGTTTTATGGCTGAAGCTCCCCCTGTTCCTATTCCCGCTTCGATCTTTATTGGAGATCCGTCTTTAAAGCTTCGCAAGGCTAGAGCCAAGATTACTCCCAAATATCATGCTTAACCTTCACAACCTCAAAAACCCAAAACAGCGACTCGCAAGCGGTCTCATCGCGAGGAGATCCCTCTCGCGGTACCACCAAATCGCGAAGAACCTATCGCGAGGCGTCTGGTAAATATCTAAGTCTCCTCTCCTTTTTCAATACGTTATGTATTTTCTTATGTTGTTACTAACTCTTCTGTTCTTCTTACAGCGTTCCAGTGCCCAAGCTATACGTACTACCAGCGTCTCGACTGATTCATTGGACCAAGTTCCCTTATCGATTAGACTTAAAAATCTTTCCGATGCAGCGATACTGGACGATGTTCCCCTTGCGAAGAGAAAAAGGAAACTTACCAAGGTCTCGCAGACTGTTGCAGCAGTTGATTTTTCTAGCTCAGAGGAGGCCCCTTTGGTGCGAAAACATAAATCTTCGTCTGTCATTCCACCTCCTGGTACTTCCAACCTTACCTCAGAAGAGGCATCCCTGGCCGAAAGGCGGCGACTTGCCTTGGAGAAATTAAAGAACAAAAAGAAGGCTGATGCGACCTCATCGTTGCTTGACACTGTTGCTCGTGTGGTCGAGGAGATGAGGGCGGGAGATGAGGCAGAGGAGACAGAAGTCGCCAGTATACTCTCCGATTTACCCAGGACAGCGCTTTCCCAGAGTAAGCTTCAAACTTTTTCTTTAATCACCTATTTCCAGTTACTGATTCATCATTTTTAATACTTCTCTTTTATCTTTGTTTTAGGTTCTCGCGAGACCTCATCCCCGCGTGCTCTAGCCTCTCCGAGAGGTGGCCTCCATTCTGTCGCAGCATCATCTGATGATGAGGACCATCTCCCCATCAACTCATTATTCGGCCAGCCTACTCTTGAAGAGGAAACAGATGATGATACTCCCTATTCATCTCGTGATAGTGTTGTATCCGTGACCTCCACTCCAGAGGTAGATCGCGAAGTATCCTCAGATCGCGAGATTGAAGTGACCACAGCTTCTCGCGAGGCCTCGCCCAAGCTGCCTTCCATCCCAGTTTCCCCAAAGGTCGTTGATGATGGAGCAAAGGACCCAGATTTTGATGATAGGCATTTGCAGCCTCTTCGTGGTGATCTTGCATCTGAGGTTGCTGCAGCCTTCGCAGATCATCCTAGTATTGCGAGATCCATATTTGGCACCCCTCTCCCAGAAGTTGAGGGAGGCGAGGGAGGTACCTTCGCGTTTTTTCCTTTGTTCTTCTATTTGTCTTTTTAATGTCAAATCGTGATTTTAACATGTCTTTTCTCCTTCCCCCCTTTTTTTTTAGGTATAAACTCCGAAGCTCAAGATATGATTGATGAGCTACTTCATGATACTCGGGGGATTTCTGAGGGTCAGACATTGTTTCCTCCAGGTTCTCCTACTGAGACCCATATAGAGGTACCTCGATCTCCTTCTCGCAACATTGTATCAGAGCCTCGCGATCTTGCTCGCGTGATTGCTACAGATCCTCGCGACCAGGTCTCTCACGAACAAGCTTCTGCTTCTCGCGCTCCTCCCCGGGTTCCTGATTATGACACTACCTCCTTAGTGCCAGTACCTTGGCATCAGTGGTTCTGCTATCCCCGCGACATACCAGTGTTAAATCTGATAGAGGCAGCTCATCCTGAGACTTTTACTCACATGGAAGTTCATGAGCCACTCTTGCAGACAGTCCACCTCCAGCTTGTTGCAGATGTGTTCAGGACCCTTTCGGAGACTGCCATTCAGGATCTCATCCCAGATACTCTGCCAAGATGCCATGCTCGCATAAAGGACTGGAAAAAGATTGGGATGAATGTTTCTTGGTGGGAGACCCGTCTGACTATCATTCAGAGACTCTATGATCATTATCTTGTCGAGTTGAGGGGACACGAGGCTCTTCAAAGAAAACAGGCAGAAATTGCAGAGACCCGCAGACAGTTAGCACTGCTCGAGGAGGATGAGAAGAAACTACAGGATTCAGCTAAACATCTTGAGCAGGCCCGTTTCTATTTAGAGGAGCATGAAGGTTTCAAGTTATCAGATCCCATTACTCGGGATCTTTTCTAGTTCATCACTTGTATATATATTCTTGTATTTTGCTATATATCCTTGTATTTTGATAGAAATATTGACATACTTTTATATACATGGGATGTTTTGTTTGATTTTCCTTGTCCTTGTTTGAAACTTTATGCTTGATACAATTTAATCCATTTTACATTCAAAGGTCCAGTCCTCTCACGTGTGACTTCATGCTCCATTCTGTAATACCCACTGCTACTTTCACTTATAATCACATACGGCCCTTCCCACTTAGCTTCAAATTTTCTTAGCCTTTGTCCCCTCATGATTGTCGGTACCACTTTCAACACTCTGTCTCCCTCCTTGAACCATCTGAACCGTACCCTTTTATTGTAGCTCCTTGCCTGTCTCTTATTGTACTCCTTCTGATTTGCAAAAGCTTCGGCCCTCATTTCATCCAATCCTTCTATCTCCAATAGCCTGTCCTCCAAACTGCTGTTGCATACCAGCCTTTTAGCAGTCAACTCCAATTCTGCAGGTAACACAGCCTCTACTCCGTATACCAGTGCATAAGGGGTCATGTTTGTCGCGCTTCGGTATGCGGTTCGATGTGCCCATAGTGCTATTGGAAGTTCTTCTGCCCATTTCTTCTGATTATCATGCACCATTCTGGACAAGATTCGAATCAATGCTTTATTGGAGGCTTCAGCCTGTCCATTTCCTTTCGGATAGTAAGGCGTGGACTTGTGATGAATGACTGAGTATCTCCCCAACAAATCCGCGACCTTACTATTGATAAAAGGAGTCCCGTTATCAGATAGTATCACTTTTGGTATCCCAAATCGACAGATGATGTTTTCTTTTATGAATCGCACCACATTGTCTGCTGTCGTTCTTCGTAATGGGATAGTTTCTACCCATTTTGTGAATAACTCAGTTGCTACTAAAACCCATGCATGTCCCTGAGCCTGCGGCGTGATTGGTCCAATTATATCCAGCGCCCAAGTATGGAAAGGCCAGGGGGTTGCTAAGCTGTGCAATTCAGTTCCCGGAGCATGAATAAGATCCCCATGTACCTGACAGACATGACATTTCCTGACAAAATCACTGCAGTCCCTTTCCATTGTTGGCCAGTAATACCCAGAGGATAGAAACTGTTGGAACATTTTTCTAGGGCCTTGGTGACCAAACAAATGAACCTGTTTTAATATTTCCCCTGCTTCTTCTTCGCTTACACACTTCATCAATTTTCCTTCAAAGCTTTTGCGAAACAATTTTTCCTCTTGTAAGACAAATCGCGAGGCCAATTTTCTGAACCGCGGTTGATCTTTTTCCGGCAAAATCCCATTCTTCAAATAGTGCACATATTTGTCCCGCCAGTCTATTAAGTCTGCTATATTGCCTTCACTCGCGGATGGATATGCATTACAGTTTTGACAGCTACTTTGTAACTTTACTGCATCATCCTTCATACTTGGCCAAAAGAAGCCTTCTCTCTGCAAAACTCGATAGAGACTGACGTCCGTTTGACCGCATATTTTCCTGTGAGCTTTCTGGAGCAGTTCCTTTATCTCGTCTATTGCTATACATCTAGCCAAAATTCCTCCGGCGGCCTTGTAATATAACATGCCTTTTATGAGTTGGTACTCCCGTCTCAAGGCATTGTTATCGTTCTTCAGTAGAGCATGTACTATCTGTGCCCTCCAATCATGTTCTTTATACTCCTCTGATTCCTCTCCGTTACTGATCACTGAGTCAGTTCTTCGTACTACTTGTACAGAAGACTTCATTCCTTGGAAATTTATTCGCGAACCCAATGTCGCCAGTGCATCGGATCGTCGGTTGTTTTCTCGCGGCTCGTGTGTAAAACTCACAGTCTCAAAGTCTTCTATCATCTGTCAAATAAGGGTTCTATAGGACACCAGATGAGGTTCCTTGACATCATACTCCCCTCTAATCTGCTTAATGACCAACTTGGAATCTCCTTTAACGTGAAGTATTCTTGCCCCCAACCTTTGAGCCATTATCAACCCTAGCGCCAGTCCTTCATACTCAGCAATGTTATTGGTACAAGGAAAGTCAAGCTTGTAGGCCATGACTAATTCCTCTTTTGTTTCTTTATTCCCAGTACGAAACCAGCTCCCCCTCCTTTTTCAGTGGATGAACCATCAAACTCTAAAGTGAACTCCGCGCTCTGTGCCATGCTTGCCATTCCTATCTCCTCCACCATGGGCTCAGCCCCTCCTGGAAATAATGCCAGTAAGTCTGACAAGGCTTGGCTTTTTACTGCTTTTGGTCTAGAACATGTGATCTCATATTCAGATAGCGCTAATAACCACCGAGCAGTTCTTCCACTGAGTATGGGCTTCGTGAGCAAATATCGTATGGGGTCACTTTTCGTGATTAGCTCTAATGGATGTGCCATCAAATAGTGTCTAAACTTCTGGGCTGCGAATACTAAAGCGAGACAGTGCTTTTCCAATGATAAGTACCGCGACTCTGGTCCTTTGAGTACCCGACTGATATAATAAACCGGTTTTTCTTCTCCTTCATGCTCTTGGGCCAATAGAGCTCCCACGGACTTGTTGGTGGAAGTGAGATACATTACCAATGGTTTTCCTGTTTCGGGCGCTACCATTGTTTTTGGTGATGCCAAAATCTTTTTGATTCTCTCAAAAGCCTCATGCTGTTCTTCTCCCCAGCTATATACGGATTTTTCTTTCAACAACGGCATGAGTGGGTGAGTTACCTCTGCCAGTGCTGGGATAAATCTCCTCAGGTAAGATATCTTTCCCATAAAAGTTTTCAACATTTTGCGAGTTGCAGGTGGAGCCATTTCTAATACAGCCTTAGCCTTTGTCGGGTCCATATCAATGCCATGCCGATGTACGACACACCCCAAGAATTTTCCTTCTGGTACTCCAAAGGCACATTTGAGAGGATTCATTTTTAAATTATATTCGCGACATCGTTGCAGTACCTTTCGCAAATCTCCCACATGATCCTGTATGGCTCTGGATTTCACTACCAAATCATCGACATAGTCCTCCACAGTTTTATGCATTAGATCATGGAATATGGCTGTCATCGCACGCTGATACGTGGCCCCAGCATTTTTAAGCCCAAACGGCATGACCGTATAGTGAAAATTCCCCATTGGGGTGCGAAAAGCAGTTTTCTCAGCATCTTCCGGCGCCATTTTAATCTGATTGTACCCACTGAACCCGTCCATTAATGATAAAATCTCGTGTCCTGAGGTTCCATCCACCATGGTGTCAATGTTGGGAAGAGGGAAATCGTCTTTTGGGCAAGCCTTGTTGAGATCGCGATAATCTACACATACGCGTATCTGTCCAGTCTTCTTCTTTACAGGCACAATGTTCGCGAGCCACGTAGGATGCTGAGTTGGCTTGATGAATCCTGCTTTCAGCAGTTTCTCTACTTCTGCCTTAATTTGCACCTCTAAATCGGGATGAAATATTCGTTGCTTTTGTTTCTTTGGTTCTGAAGCGGGATTCACATGAAGACGGTGGCTTACCAATCCAACATCGAGTCCCGGCATTTGATTATAGTCCCAAGCAAATACATCTTGAAACTCTTTGAGCAATTCTATCAGAGCATTCTTAGTATCTGTAGGCAACATATTGCTTATGAAGGTAGGTCGCGGATCTGTACCGTCGCCTATGTTCACTTCGCACAACCCATGCTCTGTTCGCGGATCCGCTTTCAGTACCTTAGGGTCGGCTTCAAATTTTCTTTGTATGGCTTTATCTTTCTCGGGGTCAGTGCCAACATTGCAAGCTTCTGACCCCCAATCCCGTCATAATTTATACACCACTCGTCCATCAGGCTTTTTGACCCGTGACCAGCTTACCTCTTTGAGCCTCCGTTTAGTTGCACTAGTATTTTCCAGTTCATTCCATTTTGGTAACGGTGTAGAAAAAACATCGGGCCCATTTTCCTCACTGTATTCTGAGAAGTAGACTGCATCTGCAAAATGGGCTTCTGACGCGCAGAAAGGACTTTTGGATGCTTTTACAGTCATTATTCCTTTTCCCCAATTGGCTTTCATCACTTGATGATAGGATGACGGCACTACGCCATATGCATGCAGCCACGGTCTTCCTAGCAACAATTGATATGAGGGTTCCCCTTTGATGATATGAAATTTGGTGGGCCCCCTGATCTTCCCAATTTTGAGGTCCAATGTTGCAAATCCCATAGTGACCTGCTGATCTCCATTAAAATCAGTAACTGCAATAGTATGATTCACGAACTTTTCTTCGGGAAAATTGATCATTCGCAAAGTGGCTAGTGGGATCAAATTGACTGACGCTCCCCCATCCAAGAAAGCTCGTTTCATCTCTCGACCGTTTATAATGGCTGGTACATACAGAGGCCGATTATGGGGAAAAGGTACTTGTCTGTCCTCTTCAGAAAATGTGATCTTACTGGAGGTCTTCTCGTGCTGCGGAATCTCAATAGTATGATTGAGTGCGGCAACTGTTTGTTCTTTCAAGAATTCCTTCACATGTTCCTGTATTGGGAGCTCATTGAAGAAGACATCTATCTTAGCATTCTCCCTTGCTTCACATACTGGCGGGCAATTACACCTGATGACATCGGCCATATCCTCAGTATGGTCTCTGGCGGTCACCACAGCTGCATGTGCAGGGAAAGGCTCATGAACTACATTCTTCGCTACTTCCAAGTCTCCTGATGCTATTTTTCGATGCACCAAACTTCGAAACGCCCAACAGCCCATCAACGAATGCCGAACACTCCTGTGAAAGGGGAAGTAGTTATTCTTCGTCCTTTCCTCTCTTGACGGCACCCTTTGCACTGGAGGTAGAGTTATGACATGATCTGCGACCCATTGATTTAGCAAAGCAATTGCCTCTTTTTCACTGAAAGGTAAAGGGGGTGGTTCAGATCTCCCATCGCGCTCTTCCCTGGATTTTCCATTCTGCGTAGCTGCTACCATCGGTATCCGCCTAGTACTGATATTTGGTCGCGTCGGGGGAGCCAAAACTTCTCCCAATCTTCGGGCATTATCAACAAGTGCAGAAAAAGTTTTGACTTCATGATTGACCAGATGCACTCTGTATTCCCGCAGCATTCCTTCTATACAAATCTTGATCAATTGCAATTCGAAAATTGGTTCATGACATTGCAAAGCAGTCTCGCGAAATCTCCGGACATAAGCTGTCGCCTCCTCCCCAAAGCGTTGTCTTTGCCTTGTGAGCGAAATCATTGAGACCTCCTCATCAGCTTGAAAGAATTTGGTGTAGAATCTGAGCACCATATCCGTCCAGCTGGTCACTGAAGCCGGAGCGAGACCAGTATACCAGGTATATGCTGTTCCAGTTAAAGACTTGGAGAATTCTCTGAGTTTTAAATATTCATTGTTTCTATGTGGTCCCAGAGCGTCCGCGAACCTGGCTATGTGCTCTTTTGCATTTCCCCTTTTGCCATCGAATTGATGAAAGATCGGTGCCCTATAGTTTTCCGGATATGGCAAGGCCATAATACTAGGATGGTATGGCGGGGCAATTTCCACTTCCTCTGTTTCAGATTTTTCATTCAGGATAGCTCGCAGTTGTTCCTTAGTGATGTATGACTCTTTCTCCAAGGGCTCAACTCTTACTATTTCGCGAAGAGGCTCTTGTGTTGAGTCCTCCGGAAAAGCCTGATTATTCATCCTTGGTGACTCAATATTCGACGGTGGAACACGCGAGGCCTCCATGAAGTGAAGTATGGCTTTTTGTGTTTCCTGGATGTTGAGAAGAGTTTGCAGTAGAACTGTTGGCAATTCTGCCGAATTCTGTACTGGTTCTACCATCGGAGGGCTTTCTGCCTGATTCGCACCAATATTCGCGCGACGACGTTGTCTTCGTGCCGATTGGACTGGTTCCCCTCCTTGTGTCTGTGCTGCTGTTCCCTCTTCCATTTGTTCAGTATGCCGGGTTGATGGTCGTCCTCTCCGCCAAGGTTGACGAGGCTCCACTTGTGCAGAAGACATCTTCTCCCCAGCAGAGTCGCCTTTAATGTGGGGGTTCGCCGATTTTAAATGATGTGAAGATAGTTTCTACACAAGTTCGTCAGCCAAAACCACCGTATTGATGCTCTTATTACTTTTGACTTTCTTTTACAGAGAAAAATAAAAGAGAAATGAAGGAAAAGACCATGAGTACAAGCAATTGAAATATTTTCTCTCTCTAGGAATTTCTCTCCCCCCCCAAAAGTCCTCCACAAATGAACCCTCGCACCTCTATTTATAGGCGCGACCGCTCAGTAATCCTCGCGGCTTGTATTGCCACGTCAGCACTAGTCTCGCGACGTGGTTCAATCATCCTCGCGGATTCCATTGCCACGTCAGCACCTGTCTCGCGACATGGTTCCTGCGTACTTAATCCGTGATATAAATACCTTGTACAGTATTATTCTACGCCCGCGATCACGGAAAACGGATTCGCGTACTCTTATGCGTAATTAATACCGCACACCATAAATACCTTTTGCACAATATCATCTCGCGCACTTAACTTCGCGAAACGGATTCGCGTTATCTTATGCGCGGATTTATACAGTGCACCATAAATACCTGGCAAAGTGTCATCTTGCTTTTGATTACGCGAAACGGATTCGCGTAATCTCATAGGTCATGCTGTGCGACATGCCCGTGATCCGCGTCTATTTCATCGCGGATCTGATTTATCCTTAGCCAAGGATGCCGTTATAGCTTTGCCGGGTTATGACCAATCATGCATGTCTTGGTCATGTCCCTGAATACTATCGGCCTCTCTAGGGTACTCTTTGCTTAGGATTGCGTAAATAAGGTCGCGACCCACTATTTACTCATCCCCAGCATTTCCCCTAGATTCCGAGTAGTACTCCCTTCGCGAGCAGCATATAGGGTTATGAGTTTCTGACGCGAGCTATAAAACACATCAGCCTCTTATACCTCCCTCTGTGCAATGCAAGCTCTCGCGTAAAACCTATATTTGGGCTATTTTCCCAAGTAATCAATTATTTGGGCAAATCTCCCAAATGATCTTTTACTTGAGCCGGTTTCCCCAAATATACCAAACCTGGACCATATCCCAGATAAATAAAGGTTGGGCCATATCCCAGATAAATAAGGGTTGTGGATCAACTTTTTCGCGAATTACCACCTTTACAGCACTCATGTAAAGCCGACTTGACCGCGTACCATTTTAGCAGCTTGAATTAATGTTAGCTAATTGTTGATTCAAAAAAATTGTTCTGGAAAATATATGTGCGCCGATTAGATTGACATTTGACACAGAAGCATGTAATTTCAATTTTCAGATGGATATGATATTTTTGGCCTAATTTTTCTAGTACAGAAGCATTAATTTTATACCACTGGACCATGAATTTCATTAAATGAGATGTTGACTAATAAGTCTGTAGAATTCAAGTATTTTAACAAACCACCAGTAATAAATCCTAAGTTCATGTTACTATTAATTTAGAACCCAACATATAGTCGGTAAATTTATACAGAATATGATGTTTTTTTTTCTAATAAGGCCATGGTTGAGATTGTCAAAGGCTTCATATGGTTAATTGTTTCTGAAGTATCTTGATTGGACTTTTATGTAAATACCAACCGAAATATTCGTAGTTACACAGAATAGCAATATTATATATATTACTAATATTCTCCGGCCAATGTTTGTTAATTCTAACGAAAATTAAAATATATATATTTTATCGACACACCGTTTAGATTATTTACTTTTTGATTTATAATTTTTTTAAAAAGTGCCAATAATATTAAGTAATATCGATATCCGCTTTTAAAATTAAAATCATCTAAATATCTGTTATACCATAATCGCGCCTAACCAATGCCCTGATGAATTAAAGTCTCCTTTTGTAATCAATACTTTAGTTGCAAAATGGGATCAAAAGATATCTCCCACATAGGGGATTCAAATTAATCACACCTTAATTTGAAACTCTAGTTACTAAAAAGAAAATTAATAAATTTTACAGTAGTAGACCAACTAGTCATTGGTCTCATCATTAACTTTTATTACACTTAACCTTTCAAGGTAAAAAAAAAATTAAAAAAAAAACAAAGAACCTAATTGGTAACACCTCTAGTAACATTTTACACTTGCAAATTTCCAATAAACTTAATTGAAAAGACAGTATGCATTCTTGCTTCATGTCAAGGTGTTGGGAGTATGATCTTCCACATAAGTGATGTTTCTAGGAGAAGGGGTCAAAAGAGATCTGATCATAGGCTTAACCTTCTCGGTAGTTTTCAAAATTACCACGAACATGAACCTGTAAAGGACCACCATTCCAAGCAATATACCAAGATCAACCCACTTAGAATAACCCATCTCAACTTGCCAAATATTTCTCAATATCTGGTCCCCTGTAATGGTGGGAGGTCCTCCTGCTTGCTCATTAGGAAATGTTAGTCCTATGAACTCATTCTTGTAAAACCCTTGATTTGCATACTTGTGGAAGGCCACATAGTACATTGGGTACCTCCAAAATGGCTTGGGAAGATCATCCGGCAATCGGAAGAAGCCTCCGTTCAACATCATTACGCCTTGTATTCCTGCCCCGGTGATTATTCCCATAAGAAAATCTGGCACAATGCTCGCAACGATCATCATAAGGCTTTCGACCAACATCATGCATGCGAAGAGTAGCAGAGCGAAGTAGACAAAGTGGTCAATTCCTTTTTGAAGACCAACAAGGTAATAAGCCATTGCCCCGGGTATCACAGAAATCATTAGCAAGTAAGGAATCGAAGAAAATGTGTTCCCCGCAACATATGAAACTACTCCATAGTGTCCATTTAATCTTTCTCTTGTAAAAATCTGATTTTCATTAGAAAAAACTTAATCAGTATTATTCACAACAAGTTAACAATATAACAAATAAACTATAATTTTTCAATAACAATGTACATAACGAATAGATACCTTCATGTCCTCCACAAAGGAAGGGAAACCACCAATTGCCATAAATGTCAAGAATGCTCCAACAAACATGAGCATTGAACCTCTAGCCTGTCAATTTGTGAAATATGTGTTTGTTAGTTATAAAATTGATAAACAACAAGCAATTAAGTTATACTAGCCAAGTCATATATTATTCAAGGTTACCTGAATCGAACCATAGGTTGATCCAATGTCATAGAAAATAGTCCCCACACACAAGCACAAAGCAATGTAAATTGCAAGTCGAAGCCAATAGTAGCCCAAATCACGATACATGTTCACAAAAGATCTCCTAGTAAGAACAAGACATTGATTGATGAAGCCGGCTTGACTTCCCTTTTTCTCCAATGTTCCTCCATTCTACATATGTAGCCAAAAAGCTCTTTCAATACCTTCATTTGCATTACATATTGGGACATATTGCTAATTTCAAATTTTATATTTAGATTATACTTAGTGACTAGATTAATTACCTGTTGGCATATGTCATATACGCGGCGTTGAACTTTCTGACAAGCTTCCGATGACTTGTACGACTTAACAAGAATGTCGATAACTTCCACTGTGCTTGTTTTTGTACCAAGTCCTTGTTCAATGTCCTAACATAATTAAAAGGGATATAGTTTCAGAAACATTTTTTTTTTAATGATAGAGTACCTTCTACAAGTAAATAATTTTTTTTTATAGCATAAAGAGTGATATAATGAAATAAGTGCTTACAACATCAAAGTCCTTGTTGACTGTTCTGAGGTAGTGATCAGATGGGTTCCTCATTGAAGGACATGGGAAGCCATTTATAGCAAAAAACTGCACCAAGATCACAAAAACAATTCAATAACAATTTCATATTTAACCAAAAAAAATAAAATTAAACCAATTTAAATATAATAGCATTCCTCAGTAACTATTAATTACCTCATTTGCTACAGAAATGGAGCCAAAATAAATGGTCCTGCCAGAGGAGAGAAGGCAGAGATTGTGAAAGAGTTCAAAGACTTCACTACTCGGTTGATGGATCGAAGCAACAATAGTCCTTCCGTCATGTTTGGCAAGTTTAATAATGCGGTTCATGACATGGAAAGATGCTGCACTGTCAAGGCCACTAGTGGGTTCATCTAGGAAGAGAAGCTTTGGGCGAGTCAAGATTTCAATGCAAATGCTAACTCTTCTTTTCTGGCCACCACTAAGCCCTTTTTTGGTCCATCCACCAATTCTAGTGTTCATAGAATCTTGTAAGCCCATGTCTCTTATTGTGGCATCTGCTCTTTCCTTCTTTTCTGATCTTGACATGGTGTCTGGGAGTTGAAGCTGAGCAGAGTAGTACACAGCTTCTTTTACCGTTAATGTTGTCATTAAAGTATCATCTTGAGTCACATAGGCCTGTACAAAAATAAAAATAAAAAATGAGGGTAATGGTTAGAAATTAGAATAAGAAATTAATTGTGGGTATGCATGTCTAAAGAAGGTTCAAAAAGTACTTAAAATTATTAGATATGTGGCATATTATTAGATCTGCCCAGTCAAATAACTATTTGGGAAAATATATCTAGTATTAAAAATCACTGTACAACATTATAATTTTTTTTTTAGAAAATTACAAAAACATGAAATTGGGAATTGCTTTTACATTCACATGAAGTCAAACTTTTTAAATTTCAAATACATGAAATTTGCAAAATTTTGCATACTTTTTAATATAGATATATTCATTTGTGTATTGCTGTAGGCACAGTATAAGCACCGCATATTTAGGCTCTGCTTGATTCACCTTTTGTTTTTGTTTTTTGTTTTGTGTTTTTTTTTTATTAATTTTTTCAAAAAAAATATGTTTGAAACTCTCTGTTTTATTTTCTATAGTAAAAAAACAATAAACAAATAGTGTCATTTTTTCGAAGTACCAAAAAATTTATTTTTTGTGTTTTTCACACGGTTCACTAAAATTCACTAAAAAAAATTATTTTTATATTTTTCGCTTTTACGAATTATATATGAAAAATATCAATATCAAACGTGTTTCTAGTTTAGACTTATAAAAATTTACACCAAAAATATATATTTATAATTTGAAAAATTAACACTAAAGTAAAAGCATGAGCCAAACGGGACTTTAGGATGGAAGTATAATTTTTAATTAACTTACCGAAGTGCCAAAGGCAAGCGATTGTTTACGACCGTTGATAAGGATTTCTCCAGTTTGTCTCGTATTGGAACCTAGTCTTCCTGAAAAAAGTCAATTTGATTAGCATCATTTGTATATATGCCTCAAGTAACACGTCATCATTCTAAATTTCTATAGATAGAGAGTATATGAAGCCATACATATTCAACAAGTACTTGATAGACCGGGCCAAAAGAATTTAAGAAACCACTTGCATTAATTTCCTTGTCCACGCGCGTGCAATGACCCTTATTTATTATTAGGTCAATTTAAGTCAAGTTGTAACTTGTCTAGGACCGTCACCTAGCCAGCATTGGATAAATTACTAGGTTGTTTCGGTCTCAAGTACTGAGAAACATAAGAAGATATTTATTTTATCGTATTAATAGCATGAATTAATCGTAACAAAATTCAAATCCTTTTTAGTCTTGGTAGTCTCTGTTTAACTTGCATGCACAACTAGCTAGATCAATATTTAAAAATACAAGGACTTCGTAATTTTTCTGTTTATTGCAATTCTAAAGTAGTTGGTTTATTTTTTTTATTTATTTTTCAATGAAATGACCTTGTGAACATATATATATATATATATATAATCGTTAGAACATGTGGACATATATAATAATGATCAGAAGAGAAATTTACCCGCCAAAGTATCAAGGAGAGTGGACTTGCCACAGCCAGAAGGTCCCATGATGGCCAACGCCTGGCCGGGTTCAACGTAGCCGGTGAGCCCCTGCAAGATAGGGCGGCGACCGCCTTTTTTGTCCGGCACCGTCACCCACAAATCCTTCCATGTAATATAAACACCACTACCCCTTGATGTTCTCAATGGAACATCATCATCAAATCTAATCACCTTCTCTTCATTTCTAACCGGGGCGACTTTTTCTATCTCCAACGATCTCTTGATCTCAGAATCATCAACCTTATCGACCCTCAGAGATGGCGCTTGAAAATGGGGCACTACTAGCGGTAGCACTTGTGGAGGACTAGTGGAACCACTAGTTGTAGTATTTTTATTATTAGGACCAACATGAGGATGATAAGGTACTACTGGTAATACTAGTTGTGGAGGACTAGTAGTAGAACTACTTGAAACAGTAGTATTAGAATGTTGAGCAGTGCTAAAAGGGAAGCTTGTAAATTTGGTGGCAAGGGACATGTCATGATCTTCTTCTGAGGCAATGCTTTCTGTGTCAATACTATCAACACTGTCTTTTCTCATGGGCTCCTTTAGGATGGCTCTTGTGGGGCTAGGGCTTGGTGTCCATCTAGGCACATGAATTGCAGGATCCATAGCTACTGTGTGTGTTTTTGTTTTTGTATGTGTGTTTTGGCAAAGCAGAGAGTAAAATTAAAGTGCTATGTTGTGTTAAAAACTTATAACACAACTTTGTATGCAATGAAAAATGAAGGGCGCGTATAAGTGGTATTTATAGAGATGTAGTGATATGTAGTTGTGTTGAATAGTAAAATGTAAAAGGAATTATTCAAATGTGGGGTCTACGTGGAAACTATGACTTGGCTCAAGGTTTGACCACTCAAAGTGGGACTAAACAAGAAATTTCGCTCCCGCGTTCATGTTTGGTGCACCTTCCTTTTCGTTTCTATCTATGGCTCTTTCTAGTTGTTATACGGCTCTTCGAATTTATTGATTAATTTCTTTTTTTATTATTATACAAGTTAGGAAAGGTGACACAATTTCCATATGGCTCATACCATCAAGTACAAACCATAGGTTAAAAAAATGGAAAAAAAGAAAAGGCTAAAAGACGAAAATGACATTCTTGATGATAAATTTTGTACACTTTCAATTTACATGGCAATATTCGCGCAATAATATAGTGATCAAATAAGATGGTCAAGTATGCCATTAGTATATTATCTTTGCTTAAAAACTATGCTAATTTTAAATAAATACATGTATTAGATACTTTCTCCATCCTACATTACTTGTCCAATTTGGACTTTTTAGCATTTTATGGATTAAGGTTGACTAGTGTGTAATTTTCAATTTTGCCCTTAATAACATAGTATTATGGTGGGGTCCGGTATTTGTTTGAAGTTAGTAGAATAAGGATAGACCTGTCAATGGATCGAATCAGTTAAATCCAAATCCAATTTACTAAGAAATCGGATTATCGGATTCGGATCATAATCGGGTTATCGGATTTTATTTTCAATCCATATCCGGTTAATATCGGATTCGGATCGGACTCGGATTATAATCGGATTATTGACAGGTCTATTGATAAGGATGACAAAAACTCTCGATTCGCGGTCCGAATCCGATAATTCAACGGAATTTCACTTAATTAATTCTTATTCGAATTTCTTCATTATAGAATATCTGATCCGAATATCTAATTAAAAAAATATAAAAGTATAAAAATCAATAAATACTAAAATACTAAAATTATTCACACTTTTAATAATTGTATTTATGATCAATCATTATTAATAAATAATAAAATAATTAATAACTAACATTTATATACATGTACAGTATTAAATATATACACTTAAAAATATCAAATATATATATATATATAAATATATTTGATATCGGATCGGGTTATTATCGGATCGGATTGACATAAATCCAAATTTAATTTGTTAAGAAATCGGATTATTGGATTCGGATCCTAATCGGGTTATCTGATTTTATTTTCAATCCATATCCGGCTAATAGGATCGGATTCGGATCAAAATCCGATCCATTGACAGGTATAAATAAGGGTAGTTGGGAAAAGTGGGTGGTTAAATTGTATTGGAATTCAAAACTGGATAAGTAATTTGGGACAAATAAAGTTGTAATAGTGGACAACTAGTATTATTTATTGAATACTTAATTATAAATATAAATAGGGTTAATTTCATTTACACCCCCTCAAGATTATTTTTATTTCAATGAGACCCCCAGGTTTGAGAATCTTCAATCACACCCCCTCATGGTATAAAATGTCTAAAATATCCTGGATCCAACACACCCTTTTAATAAATTTAATCCTAGAATTTTGTTAACCCTATATTCCCACAACCTCCCCCGCCGCCGAGCCCCTCTTCCCCCACCCCCAGCCAAAATTAGGGTTTGTATATTTATACACACACATATATATATATATATGTATTTATATATATGTTACTAATTATTTTTTTATTTTTCAGCTTTAATTTCATTTAATCTTTTATTTTTTAGTTTTAATTTTTTTTAATTTTTTATTTTCACTTTTAATTTCAATAAATACATCATAATTTAATAATATTGATTTCATGGTAATTTTGATTGTATAGGTGTTTAAGTAATTTTTCTTTTAATTTTTTATTTCCTTCTAATTTTTTTTTTATAAAAATAAAAATAAAGAATATTTGGACAAGTTATAAAATGAGTGGTCAAATTGATAAAAAAAATTCAATCTTTGTCTCCAAACACAACCTGGATAACATTGAAAGTAGTTTGGATATTAAAATAAAATTTTAGGATAATATCATGTTTCAGGGAGTGTAAATGATGACCATTTCAAATTTTAGAAGGTGTAAATGAAAATTCTCAAAAACACGAGAGAATTTGATTAAAATATAAACAAGTCATGAAATTAACTCATAGGTCATGCTTTTTCTTATTGGTCAATGAAATAAGTTGGTCAACAAGTCATGTCAGTAGTTCAAATGACAATTACACGAAAATACAGAATTTGAACGGTCAGCCTTTTATATCCCAATATTCTAAACACATTTGTTTAATTTTCAAAAACCAACTATTTATACAAAATAAATTTTGAATAAATACATGGTCAATGGTACTCATGGTCGAATTTATTTAGTAATTCCATTTTTTATTCTTATTATTATACAATTTACAAATGTTTTTAAGGGCACAATTTCAATATGGCCTCATGCTATCAAAGTGAAAATTATAGGTTTAAAATTTTGGAAAAAAATAAAAGAGGAAAATGACATTTTTCATGATAATTTTGCAGCACAAGACATTCATAAATATTGTCCCCAGAAATATAGTGACCAAATAAGATGGTCAAATATGCCATTAGTAAAATTATTTTATTTAACAACTATTCTAATTTTAAGAAAATACATGTTTACATAATACTATTTCTTCCCCTGGTAAATATGTATTACATAATATTGCAATTTTGGTTAATTTTAACTGGTGGCAATAAATAAAATAGTTGCAACTTGGGTCATGCTTTTTCTTATTGGTCAAATAAATAAGTTGGTCAACGATATTTCTATACTTCAAATAAAAGTTACACGAAGTATATTATTTGAATGATTATCCGTGTTATATCCCATTATTCTAAGTAGCCTTGCCAAATATTTATACAAAAGAAATGAACAAATTCAAGAGTTAATAATGTTTTCTCCCCAAGAAAGTCAATAAATAATATAGACTGGATTTTGGAACCCTAACTCCCCCAGTTTCAGATTCAATTATGAAAAAATAAATAAAAATAGACTGGGTTATTTGTAAATTCATAATATATAGAGAGCTAAAAATACGAATCCACTGTAATTAAAGTCCACTTGAGTCCATACAATTTTATCCACTTGAATTAATGATGGCTAATAGAGTATATTCAAAATTCAAATATCTTTTTCTAGAAAATCTATGCGCAAGTAGATTGAAATTTGACACAAAGCATGTACATTTAATTCATGGATAGGATATTTTTGGCCAAGTTTTTCTTGTACAGAAACATTAATTTTAAACCACTGGATCATGGATTTCATTAATTGAGATGTATATAGTTTCACTAATTAGTCAAAGAAATTTTTAAGTACCTATGTTAACACACCACAATTGATGATTTAAAATTCTTGTATTAATAGTAATTTAAGCCAAAACATAGTTTAACATTATGAATTTAACGGATAATATTAATTTTAAAAATAATTATTAAATAATTATCGGTATTACATGACTATCGCCACCTCTTAAAATTATTAAAAACTAAACAATACGTATCAAACGTATAACAAATCATGACATAAGCATGTAATAATTAAATTTCTTATAGTGTGATGGTCGAGAGATTCAAACTCTTCTTATGGTCAATAATTTCAGAATTATCATGATTGGACTTTTATGTAATACCTACCCGAAATATTCGTAGCTACACACCAATCACAGGACTGTATACCAACATATAATATTGCATGGTTGCAACATGGCCAAAACAAATATTATATATTTGTAGCCGACAAAGTCCCAATCCGCATATTTGCCTAGTATGCACCTACGACTAATTTTACATACTCAATAGATTACGCGTCTTACGCATATACACTTATTCTGAACATAATTTTATATGCACCACCCTCTCTTCTAATTTGGCTTTTCATATATATATATATACTTAATATTACTACTATTTTTATTATTTTTTACTTTTGATAGATTTTGAAAATGAGACCATACAATATTCTTATTATTTCCTATTACTCCAAGAACTTCTATAGAAGAACTCGTCCACGTGAATCACAATCTACTTAACTTATTAAGAGGGTGACCAATAAAAAAAAAGGGTACAACCTAGCTATATTGATTATGGGCTTTCACATTCAAGTGTAGTTACAACCTGTATTATTAATATTACTACTATTTTTATTATTTTTTACTTTTGATAGATTTTGAAAATGAGACCATATAATATTCTTATTATTTTCTTCGGTCAATATATAATACTGTATTATAATTGTGTCAACATGGGGAACAAGTTGTAAAGATGGTTTGAGTGACGACATCTAATTAAAGCTGATCACTACTATATGAGTAACATGCAGGTTGGTATATTATATATATTCATTGTTTATTATAATGAGTAGGGTAAAGTACTTAAAACATCTAATAGTATAGTTATTGTGCGTATAACACCCTATAATTTTAAAATGTGTGTATTAATATTTATTTTTTTGGGATAAATACTTAAAATTCCCTGTAATATGGATATAGTGCGTATAACACCCATTACTTTTAAAACGTGTATTTTGGCATTTACTTTTTTGGAACAAGTGTTTAAAACACCCATGTAATATAGATATTGTCTTTATAACACCAATTAGTTTAAAATTGTGTATATTAATTTTTTTGAAGTAAGATTAATATATAATATCAAAGAAAAGACCTAAGTCATACAAATAAAAAAGTGTGTATTGACACCTAAATTATTATGAATCACTCAAATTGTATATTTTTTTCTTAGTTTCATGAGTTTCAAAATTAAAATTAATTATCTATTTTTTGTATTCATATATTTTTATAAGGAACAATCCTTGATTTTGCATATTAAAAATTCAAAAATATGTCAACAATTATTTTGGTAATAATTAAACAAACCTATTATTTTTTTTATTTTTTTTTTGTAAATAAACTCACCTAGTTTCTCAAATAAGTTGGTAAAAAATTATTTACTATCATATTTTTTTGTTTCAACAATTTAAGAATATATATTAAAAAAATGGGATCAATGCAATCAATGGTGGATATAGTGAAAAAACATGATCAAAATCAACTTCAATAAATATATATTTTTTAAAATTTAATTTCAATAAATATTTTCTTTTTATTTTTTTTTCTAAAATAAAAAATAAATATGCAAATTGCCTCCAAAATAGTTCGAGCTTTTAATCCCCTATACTATCTATACAATGCGTATAACACCCCTATAACTTTATTTGCTCCCAAACTTTTTAATATAGTATATGGTTTCTTCTAATGGTACGGGTTTGACTTAGTGGGAAGAATGAGTTAATCAAATACTGAGGGCATGTTTGGATAGATGGTTTTGGGTCTGGTTTTGGTTTTGGTATTTGATTTCAAGACCAAACCATGTTTGGTTGGTAGGTTTTGGACTTAGTTTTTGGCTTTTTAAAACCAACCACTAAAACCAAGGTTTTGGCCTACTAATTTTGACTTTTTTTTCTCTCTCTTTATATATATATATATATGGCCGAAAATATGAATTATTTTGAAAAAAATAATATATAATATTTGGAAAAAAATAATTTTTTGGGAAAAATAATTTTTTTTCCGAAAAAATTATTTTATTCCCAAAAAAAATTATTTTCCCCCATTTTATATCCTTTTTTTTCTAAATTTTTAAAATTTTTCAGTATATAATAAAATTATTCAGAATTTTATATATTTTTTTAATTATATATATTTTTTCGAATTTAAGATATATTATTTGAATTTTATATATAATTTTCACATTTTAAAATATTTTTTTCAATTATATATATATTTTTTGGAATAAAAAAAATAAAAATGTCAAATATTTTCGGAAATTTTAAATATTTTTTAATTATATATATTTTCATTTTAATATATATTAGTATATATATATAATTATACCAAGACCAACTTCTTACCAAACATTATATATAGGTTTTAGATTTACCTAAAACCGCCCAAGACCACCAAAACCAAAATCACAAGATCATGACCAAAACCAATACCAAAACCAAGTTCCCAAACATGCCCAGAAGGAGAGTGATGCTACAAGGCTAACTAGTTTCAACTGACTAAGCTAAAGTATATGGGATTTTGGTTTAAACATGGTAAATCAATTCCTTATTTTTTTAAGTATTGTAAACAATGATTTTCTATTTTAATTTGTTTTGCACAAAGGTAATGCATGTGTGCAAAAAATTAAATGGGGTCTCTTATGTACTTTATAGGTATATTATACTCCTTCCGTTCTAAAATAAATATTTATTTTTTCTCTTTTCACCGTCTTAAAATAAATATTCACTTTTAAAAAGTCAAAATACTTTATTTGATCAATTTACTAATTTAACTTTAGTAATAAAGTTATAAAACATATACACTATAAATCATCATATCACTATATAAAATTATGAATAAAATTAATATTTCATTCATCAATATTACAATAAAAATTATCCTCTTAAAAAATTAAATTATCAAAAGCGACCTATAATTTGGATGAACCGAGTCTCAGAAAGTCAAAATAATGAAGATTTGATGCAAGGAATGAGGATATAATGAGATCCCAAATACTGTACAATTACTTGTGACTTGAGTAAGCCAAGATTGAATTACTATATAGTATTCACTTTTAAAAATTAGAGAACTAAATAACACCACCATACAATTAATGATACGAAGACAAAAAAAAAATCCTTTTAAACTTGAGGGAAGTGGAAAATATATACTATACAATTATTTCCGGAGGTAAAGTTATAATATTCGTATCACTACCCACTAAAGTGCCGAATTACTAAAGTTTGAAGTTATGAGTGGTAAATTAAGACTAATCTTGACTAGGGATTATGTTTATAGCAAGAAATAAAAGGACCAGATACTAGTGGAGAAGCTATAGGTACAGAACTACATGAAGCCATGCAGGGACGATAAAACGAACATATATATATATATATAGAAGGATTTTAATTTATTAATTACCTCTTTTATTTTTATTATGATTAGTTGCTTCGAGTAATTTTTTCGATAAAGTTAAACAATACTGTATCTGAAAAATTAAATAATGCATATATGTGAAAAAAATACAAAATAAGTATTTTATACCTTCCACAAATTGAAAAATAAAATGCTTTAATTAGTAGTTCATACTTTTCACATATAAAGATCATATTAAACAAACATACAACACAATTAAGTCTGCTTGTTGAGTAAGATCCATACTTTTATCGCTGAAGTTGGGGTACATTATTTGAATTTTTTTCATCATTCACTTTTCCAACTCAATTTTTTTTTTTTTTGGGTGCCTCTATCAATCTATCTCCATTTGTTTTGTATATGTTACTCTAGGGCTAAATTAATTTTGAGTTACAATTTCCGATATTCGATTATTATTTCATTCATCAACTTATTTTGCATATATATGTGTCACCAATAAGTATTTATGGTGTAGTGCAAACTTTACATTCGGTAGATCCACTGTTTTTTGTATAACAAATCTTGAAATATGATGCGTGGATTAACCTTTATTAACCGTCGGTAAGTGATAGGAATTGAATGTTATACATTTTAGGTAATTAATTCGGTATTGTTAGTCTCTATATTTTATTATCTTAGTATTTTTATGCAATTTGTATATTTAAGCATGTTTCAAGTTCGATACGTGTAAAGAAAGCTAAACCCGGTGAATAACTGAAGCATTAGCTCATGACCATTCGAGAACCAAGGCCGGGGGTAAAATGAGGTGGAAAATGACCAACTTCAGGTGACCATAACCTGGTCACATCAGCTTCAAACTGAGTCAGTCAAGAGTCTAAAATCAAGTTCGTGAAATCATCTTTTCAACGAGCTAAAGAACGCCGAAAACGAACATCCATAGCTTCGGTTATGATCGAAACAAGACAACATGGTCAGGCATAAATTTATGGGCGGGAATGGACGAATTTAGCAACTTTGTGGACCCCGTTTGGTGTGTTGACTAATCAATGACATTTTTGAAGAATTAACTAGAAGGTGGACCTGATTTATGATGTATATACTCAATTAAAGAGTTAACCTAAAGAGGTGGAAGAATGTGACTCAAGAGAGAACTCTGGTGATATATATAAAGTGGTATTGTAATTAGATTGATGAGACTTTTCTATCGCCTCTCTTCTCAACAACTATATTAGTGCGAACAAAAAAATACACCAGGAGGGTGACGAAGGAAGGGAAGAAGAAAGAGCACACCGTAATATTCATGGACTCAAGTCTACCACTGAGGATGTAATCACCATTACTCATGGGCAACTAAACGGTAACTAGGGTTTTTTAGCAAAATCCTAGCCCATGTAATGTATTTTATTGTTTATTTATTTTAATGTGAAAGGGGAAGCTAAATAACACTCTCACAATGGTTATGTAGACAAGAGATTTGTGCTTCATATTTAAATAAGAATTTCCATTGTATCTATTCTAGGTTGATTCTATGTTAATTCTTGCACAACTACACCTAATTGCTACAATCTTGAACTCCGAAAGTTAGATAGTTAGTCGTTTACATAACGGTGCTTAAAATATGAAACTTTAATTTGGACAGTTCATGCTAAGGGAATATAAAATTGATATGTTTTTAATTTGATGCAAGTTGGAGTAGTGTAGGGTAATGACATATCCAAATTATGTTTAGTCCAAAGATGAATTGTGACCGAGCTCGGTTGGATGTAACCTTTGATGGGGATTAGAAGCTCGCCTACTGCGGCACTAATCTGATTTGTAGGAGATGTCTCTCCCATTCACAATTAAATGAATAACATGTTTGCATTACGAAACTAGTAGTGGCGCTAGATACGCCCTAGTCTCTTTCGTTATTGAATTTATCCAAATATTTTATCAATTATTTTACTTAGTTTAATTTACTGTTAAAAATAGCTACAATCAGGAACCAAAACCATTTTCATTCTTAATTCAAGAATACTAGCATATTAGGGTTCAAATAATGTCTAGTCCCTATGAGATCGATAAACCCTGTCATAAGCTATACTTTACTACAAACGGACTCGTACGCTTGCGATAGGCAAAACGAGGTCGCATTAGATTATATTTTTAAGAATATTTTTAGCCGATCTATTGAACCGATCAGTAAATCATCATCATCATCAGTTAATTTTTCAGTGGCTAATCTTTTGTTAACATTATATATATTTCAGAGGAAATAAATAAGTCCATTGTGAATTCTTTCAAAATAAATATATAAAATAAAAACAAATTATATAGATTGTGAAACTTATAACTCTATTTTCTTATTTTTTTAAATTTTTTTTTTTTTATGGTTACTCTAATACAACTAGTATAATTAGTATAATTAATATCTCTTAGAAAAACAAATTAGTGATATGATTTGAAAAATAAACAAGTTATATAAGAAGGGTATATTAGTCTTTTGTGATGGATTTGTAATGGATTTAGAACTGATTGTAATAAATAAATGGTTATTAGAAATTCAAGAAAAATAATTATAAGAGTACAATAGTTGAGTTTTTTTCAGTTTATCCTTTATTTTTTCATTGAATTAATTTTCTCGTACGAGTTGGTCACCAGGAAGAAGAATAGTCATGACTACGACTAGGATGGGGGGCTTCACTTGCCATTTGAGCTGGTGCATATTCATTCCTTTAGGAAATGGTCCACTTTGGAATAAAACATTCGTAGTCTACTCTTATTTATAACTTCTTGGATTGGTTTTTTAAATATTAATTTTGACTTCCTGAAAGAAAAAAATTATTTTAAACAGAATTTGATAATTATTTTAGAGGAGCTTAAGGACCTTGAAATAGTGTTTTAACGAAGTTGGAGGTACCACCTTCTCAAAATAGTCTTTATTTTTCTTTTTCTTCCACGAAAAACCAGAAATAAAAATTATGTCAAGCAGAACCTAAGAAAGTACAAAACATCGTTTCACATGAGAGAAAAAAATCGAAAACAATCTAAATGGTAATGAACTTAATCAATCAAGAAAATTAACATATTGAAACATTATTAGAAATTATAATCCATAATATGTATAAAATATTAATCAGTTAAGATTTTATAATTTATGTATGTTTTGGACTATGTGAATTTAGATATTTGCACGGGGAACCATAAGGTTGCGTTTGGTAACGGTGCAGTGCGGTGTTAGTTTTTAGTTTTGGTTTGGGTTGGGTTGGATTTGGTTTGGTGTGATTTTATTTTGGTTCCAAACCATGTTTAGTGCAGATGGTTTTGGTGTGAGAAAAAATGATACTGAAAACCAAACCATGTTTGGTAGAGTTGGTATGAGTTGAAATTCTGAAACAAATCCATGTTTGATAACTTGGAATAGTTTCACATTTTATTTATAAATATTAAAATTTATAATATTAATATATTAATTTTTAGGAAAGATAATAAAACTATAATATTAAAATATATTAAATTTCCAAAAAATATATTTTAATATTAATATATTAAAATATATTAATATATTAATTTTTAGGAAAGATAATAAAACTATAATATTAAAATATATTAAATTTCCAAAAATATATTTTAATATTAATATATTATAATATATTAATATTAATATATTAATTTTTTGGTTTTGTAATCAAATACTAATATATTAATATATTAATATTAATATTAATATATTTTAATATTATAATTTTGTAATATTAAAATATATTAATGTATTAGTATTAATATTAATATTAGTATATTAATGAGTTGCTATAGTACCCGCACATGGGTTGCTATAGTGTCCGCACCATCCAAAACCATCCACTTTGATGGTTCCAAAAATGGTGAGATATGGTACGCTACAGTACCTTTTTGTTTGCTACAGTAATACCAACACCAAGATTATCAAACATGGATTGGTACCACTATTCCGTACAAAAACCAGAAACTTGGTACCAACACCGGTTACAAAACAGGGGTAAATGAAGTTGTTTCATTGAATTTTGACAAGCACCCCAAGATACAGTGTATGATATGGTTGGAGTATTTACTAGTAAATAGTAACATTTAATCAAAGGAGGACATAACTCACCTGACACATCACCGATGGCTCTAAACCAGTCCTATATAGGAGTAACTCATAAGTGGGTCAAGTTCTATTTATTGTAAGTGGGTGGCACGAGAGGACCAAACTCAATTGGACTGAGGCTAGCTAGTGGGTTGCACCTAATCATCATTATGGGCATTAAAGAAACTACGTGCGTACTCCTGCATTTAATTTAAAGCCACCTTCCTCCACTTGACTTTCAATTGGGACGGGACAAGCCCTACCTACTCTATTTATTCCTTTCAATGTTCATATGATAGTGATATATATAGATTTAGAAAGGTTAAATATTTTGAAAATAAATTCATGATAATATTATGAATGATGTGAATGCATAAATAAATTGACACAGATTTATTATAAGAAAATTAAAATTAAATAATAAAATAGAAAGTGAAAAGGATGAATATTTTTTATTAGATAAATATTAAACTGATTTTAATATTAAAATTCAAAAAATAAAATAGAAACTAATTAAGATCACAACTTACCATAATATTATCATAAATTTATTTTCATGATTTGTAACATTACTCGTATGTATATATATATATATATATATATATATATATATATATAGACAAACCCAAAAGTCTTGAGTCCACTAGGCCAAACAGCCGTCATATGACCAGTTGGAGACGATAAGTACACACAGACTACAGACATACGCGACATTATGTCCTCATAAAATGAATAGTAAGACAGTTGAAATAGTGAATTTAAATTAAAAAAAAAAAAAAAAAGGGAGTCAAAAAGTGAGGAAGTAGTATTTATGTTTGGAAGGTGTAATATTTTCTTGTTAAAACATGCACTCAAAAATATATATTCAATTTTTTTTACTTTCTTTATATTTACTTCAAAAGGTGTAATATACTTATCTCGAAAAGTATGTCATTGACGACATAATTAACTTCTAGGGCAATTTGCATTAGTTGAGGTTAGGGTCAATAGCAATCAGATTTCGGTCAACCTTTATTTGGCACTCACACTCTCTGAGGTTCCTCCTTCGTTGCAGTGACACCTCTTGGGCGGGTGAAATGACTATAATGCCCCTTTAATTATTTCACTTATTACATTAGGGTAATATATAAAGTATGAAATTACTCATATGCCCAAACACTTCATCCCTCTAAAATTACTAATTACACTTTCACCCCTTATTACAAAATATATATATTACGAAAATTACAATTTAATTTTTTTTCTTTATAATATAATTTGTATATATAATTACAAAAATTAAAATTACGAATATATATATATAATTTTTTAAAAATATATAAAATTTGAAAAAACATATAAAATTCGAAAAAATATATAAAATTCGTAAACAATATATAAAATTCGAAAAATATATAAAATTCTAAAAAATATATAAAATTCATATATATATATATATAAAGTGTGACTGAATTTTAAGTGGACAAGCCTCAAAGTCATTAGTCAAGGTAACGGATCATCTCCAACTCTCTGCAAAGCTATTTTTATTGCCACGATGGCAACACATACCCTACGATGGTGACCGAAATCGGAATCGAACCGATACTTTATTAAAATATTTTAATCAAAATTAAATATATTAATATTTGGATTAAAATTAACGGTTCGTTTCCGGTTCTCATTTTTAAAGAACCAAAAGTATCGGAACTGAACCGTTAATTTTGATCCAAATAAAAATTTACTTTCGGCTCTTTAAAAATGAGAACCGGAACCGAACCGTTAATTTTGATCCAAATATTAATATATTTAATTTTGATTAAAATATTTTAATAAAGTATCGGTTCGATTTCGATTTCGGTCACCATCGTGGGACATGTGCCGTCATCGTGGCCATTGAAATAGCTCTGCAGAGAGTTGGAGATGATCCGTTACATTGGCTAATGATTCTGAGACTTGTTCACTTAAACTTCAGTCACACTTTATATATATATATATATATTTGAATTTTATATATTTTTTAGAATTTTATATGTTTTTAGAATTTTATATATTGTTTTCGAATTTTATATATTTGTTTCAAATTTTATATGTTTTTAGCATTTTATATATTGTTTATGAATTTTATATATTTGTTTCGAATTTGATATATATATTTTTTAATTTTATATATTGTTTCAAATTTTATATATTTTTTCGAATTTTATATGTTTTATCAAATTTTATATATTTTTTACAAATTATATATATATATTCGTAATTTTAATTTTCGTAATTATATATGCAAATTATATTATAAAGAAAAAAAATTAAATTGTAATTTTCGTAATATATATTTTGTAATAAAGGGTGGAAGTGTAATTAGTAATTTTAGAGGGGTGAAATGTTTGGGCATATGAGTAATTTCATACTTTATATATTACCCTAATGTAATAAGTGAAATAATTAAAGGGGCATTATAGTCATTTCACTCGCCCAGGGGGTGTCATTGCAACGAAGGAGGAACCTCAGGGGGTGTGAGTGCCAAAAAAAGGTTGACCGAAATCTGATTGCTATTGACGCTAACCTCAGGGGGTGTCAATGCAAATTACCCTAACTTCTACTTGAACCATCGCCTTTTTGTGAGAATTATATAATTTTTTTATATACAATTACACATTATATATATATACATACACATATATTTGAACATATTAGGATTCTACAAGTACGATCCGGTCAATAGGTATTTCGAGTTGAAATGGTTGGCCTGTTAAGATTGTACAAATACCGCTAATTGCTCGTTAATATTGGTCAGAGGGTTTGACTTGGTCCGCTTTTGAATCACAAATGTATTGTATACGTCTATTTTATTTTTTTATTTATAAAATAAAATTTTGCATATCTATTTTTTTTTTCCAAAGTAAGAACTGAAAGATCCCTCAAAAGGAGATGGGTTCTTTAACTTATTTACGTACGTGTTTATATATATATATTTTTTCCACCTTTTGTTTTCCTTTTTTTAAGATCAAGATCATCACAATCTCATCTCACTTATATTTCACATAATTTTCTTTGTATAAAAAATCAAATAAACTTTAAATGTCATGTCCCTCTCCAGCCTTTTCAAAACATAATCTGATGATTAAAACACATCCACATATAAAAAATATAGATAGGTATCTATCTATATATAGAGAGAGGTAAGAATGAAGCCAACAATTAAGGTTGCACACAAAATTAAAAAATCGACAAAACCAAATCAAAATTGGCAGTTCGGCTCGTTTTAAGATGATTCAGTTCGGATATAATTTTCAAAATTCAAAAATTGAAATTTTTTGTTTGGTTTCGGTTTTTACCTTCCAAAAACCAAACTAAACCGATTTTATAATATATTATATATTATATATATGATTATATCAAACAACTTGTGTAAGACTTTGAGAGAGTATGATTGTAATTTGGTATGAAAAATAAATTATATTTTTCCAAATTCTACTAACTTCATAAAATAGATTGATGTAGCAAGAACTAAAACCGAAATCAAATGGAAAAGGAAAAAACAGTAAATTTCCAACATATACAGAGACCTTTGAGAAATGAAGATTGTGCATAGTTTGATCCATATTTTATGAATTAGATAGATACAACTACAACAATAATGATTACAGGTAGATTAATAAATAGAGATGATAAACTTGTTAGTCTATTCTTATCAAAACTCTTTGTTTTATAAAAAGATATTAAAAGTAATGAAATTTTTATTTATAAATTTTAAAATATCTATAAAATGTTATTTAAGTTAAGTCGTTATTATTTTTTTGAAAGGTAATTATAAAAACCAAAATCGAACAAGAAAAAAACGTTTTGCTCGGTTCAGTTTCTTTTACTAACGGTTTGGTTACGGTTTTCATTTTTAAGAAACCGAAAATAACCGTGTGCACTAGGGGTAGACACGGATCGGATTGGACCAGATTGAAGATATTTTGGATTCAATCCACTACTAACGGATTTCCAATTTTCGGAATCAATCCAATCCATTTGTCTAACCAAACCAAACCAAACCGGACCGCGATGAACCGGATTGGTTAGGATCGGTTTCGCGGATTGAAACATAAACCTATATTAGCTAAATTGAGGAAATATATTCATACACTGCACAATATTATGTGAACCACATGTACAAGTTTAAAACATGTGATGACCAGAACAAAAGGTACACCCACCAGGTGATGACCAGAATAAATTCAAGTGCTGCATTATATTAGCTATTTCTTTTTTGCTTAGTATTAATAGAAAATGCTACAAAGTCATGCAAATATACTGGGAAAAAGTTCATACTACAATGTTCTAAGAAGTCACACCCACGAGGTGATGACTAGAACAAAAACCCACAATTTGATAAAATATAAGGACTTGTGTCAATCCACCAACTCAAAAAAATAAAGAAAATTACAAATACAACAACAAATGAAACTACAGTAGCATCACCCCTTGTGATACAATGCTCTTTGTGATAACCATGGCCCAAAAAACTCAAGAATTGAGACTGTAATAGTTAAATTGACTTTGATTGAGTGAAATTGAGTAAATCCCCAATTGAAAGTAGTTTAGTTGAGTAAAATTGACAACATTTCCAATTTAAAGTACTGTAATTGAGTGAAATTAAGTTTAATTGAGTAAATCCTCAATTCAAAGTAGTGAAATTGATTTAAATTAAATTCAATTGAGTGAAATTGCTAAAAACCCCAATTAAAAGTAGTGAAATTGAGTTTAATTGATAAAATCCCCAATTCAAAGTAGTGAAATTGGGTAAATCTCTCAATTCAAAGTAATTTAATTGAGTGAAATTGATAAAATCTCCAACTCAAAGTAGTGAAATTAAGTTCAATTGAGTAAATCCCCAAATCAAAGTAGTTAAATTAACTTAATTGAGTGAAATTGATAAAATTCCCAATTTAAATTAGTGAAATTGAGTAAATTCTCAATTTAAAGTAGTGTAATTGATTAAAATTGATAACATTCCCAATTTAAAGTAGTGCAATTGAGTGAAATTAAGTTCAATTGAGTAAATCCCCAATTCAAAGTAGTTAAATTGTGTTTAATTGAATTCAAATGAATAAATCACAATTCAAACTAGTGAAATTGATTGAATAGATATAATAGATAATTATTTAGAGTAAAATATGATATTATGATTTAGTTTGAAATAGTATATTAGTGATATAAAATATTATAATTTAGTTTGAAATAATATATTATGTGATATATTATTAATATATCTATATATTAAATATATGTGAACAATATCGGATTGGATCAGATTAATTGGATTATCAAAATGAAATCCAAAACCGATTCGTAAAATACCGAATTCGGTGTTTTTGGATTCATGTTTAATCCAATTCATAATGAAACCGATCCAAAATATCCGGACCCGATTGGTTGGATTGGATTTTCTAATTCGCTGAATTTTTGTTCACCCCTAATGTGCACTCCTACGGACAATAGTGATAAGATTGGTGATGGAATTGAAAAGTGAGTAAAAATTAGCAGGTTTGGGTTATAATTGGATGGGATAATTTTAGTCATTGGATCAAAAATGTTTTTTTTTTCTTCTAACCCAGCCCGAATTAAGATGAAGCATGAACGGGGCCAACCCGAATTGGATTTTGTACTAACCTAAGCCCGAATTTTTCAGGTTGGGCTAGGCTGAGCCCGCTCGTGTTGCAAGCCTAACGTCTTAGGTAAGTCTTTTACTTCAGTGATAGGGAAAAACTAAAATTAAAAATACTAATAAATATGCACCATCAATATCTAACTTTAATGTATTTGTAATAGTTAAAATGATTTATGGTCCAATAAGTATAGGTCGCAGGACTGATGGGCCGAAGACGGATGGGCTGAAGAAATAAATGAGCCCATAAGAATTCTCTAGAAGATAAGTGATCCATATGTGAGGGAGTTGTTCTACTTATGGAATAAAGAGTCCAAAAAAGAAAAGAGTTTATCAAATCCCCTGATTTAAGAGATTGATAAACTTGGGTAAATGGGCTTGGCCCATTTACCAGAATTGTGTATAAATACATGACCAAAAATTGAATAAAAGATCCAATTTTTAATCCAATTATAATTGTGTATTTTTCTGCATCTACACAATTGACGCCGTTTGTGGGAAACCCTATTATTGAAATCATTTTCAATAAAGCTTCTCATTCTCTACGAAAAAGCTGAGATTCATACCATCAATGGCGGTGATCACCCGTTCACAACAAACTGAGTTACCTCCGAACGGAGGCCAACAAGCCGATGATCTGATTAAGCGAGCCCTGGAGGAGAGGATCGCCGAATTGGAGAAGCAAAATGCTGAGTTGGTGGCGAAACTGGCCCTGTTTCAAAACCCTCAAGAAGTCCAAAACGACGAGCAGTCCAGCCAGCAGGAGCGGTCTATAAGCCATCGGTCAGAAAGGGACAACCACCACGTAAAGTCCAACAACGATCGGGAGGAGCACGCAGAGTCATCCCTACAGGTGCTCGGGGGACGCAATACCGAGGAGATTCTGACCATGAAAAAATTGGAGGAAATTATGTCCCAATTCCAAAGAAAGGTGTTGAAGGATCTGAAGATACAGACCCCTATTGATCTGGCCTCGGAGGAATCCATCGACGCCGTACAGACACCATTCATACTAACGATCACCAGTGTACCCTTCCCGGAGAGGTTTATGTTGCCGAAGTTTACCTTATTTGACGGGACGAAGGATCCAACGGAGCACATCTACAACATTCATACAAAGATTAATGTCTACAATGAAAATGAAGCCTTACTCTGCAAAGTCTTCCCCACCAGCCTAACCGAAGCAACCCTGCTCTGGTTCAGAAAACAACCACCCCGATCCATTGGAAGCTGGCTCAAACTCTATGAGTTATTCATTGCCCAGTACTTCAGTAATAAAAAACAAAAGAAGACCATCTCCAGTCTATTCACCATGATCCAGGAGAAAGGCAAATCCCTGAAAAGCTTTGTCTCGAGATTCAATGTCGAGATGTCCTCAATTGATAATTGTGACCAGTATTCAGCTATCGAGGCCTTCAGAATGGCCCTGATCCCTGGAACTAAGTTCCATCAGTCCTTGGTCAAAAGGCCACCAGCAGACATAAGAGAACTCAATTCCAGGGCACAAAGGCATCTCCGAATAGAAGAAGAGTTGGTTATACGCCAAAGAAGGACAACCTTTGCAAATGTAGAGGCAAGGGTAACCGAACCTTCCAGGGTAAAGGATCGGGCACCAGATTGGAAGTGACCAAGCACTCCTCCTACACACTCCCTAGTCCCAGAGAAACTCCAGAGATTTGAAAACAATGTCACCCCATTAAAGGTTACCCTGGCCAAGCTGTATCAAGAGACTAAGGGTAAAGGAATCTTCCGGTCACCACTACCCTTTAGACAACCAATGGACCAGAGGGACATGTCAAGACACTGTGCCTTCCATGGTGAGTACGGGCACCACGCCAACGAGTGCAGAAGCCTTAGGAGACAAGTGTAAGCCATGATAGCAAAAGGAGAGTTGATCGAGTACGTTGTCAATGAGGGAATCCGATCAGATCAAGCGTCACATGCACCCGCCAAGGGGGCAATGGGACAGCCCGTAAGAGTCATCCACATGGTTCACGGAGGACAAAGTCGATAAGAAGTAGATGAAGCATGTAGATCCCAGATGTGTCAAGCCCAGAAGCTACGAAGGGTTGGGGAAGTCAGTGAGTTTCGAAGCCCAAAAGAGGACGCCCGAATAACTTTCTATTTTGCAAATATGCAGAGCATTCAGTCACCACATGACGATCCCTTGGTTATCTCCCTCATGGTCTCGAACTGCTTGATCAAGAGAGTGATTGTTGACCCCAGAAGCAGCGTCAACATTATCACCAAGTGGGCATTTGAGAAGTTAGAGATCTACCCTCAAGAGATAGTCCCTTCCAGAAGCCCGATAGACGGATTTGATGGGAGAAGAGTGGAACCAGTGGGAGAGATCCAACTACCAGTCACATCAATAAGGCACACGCTTAGAGAAACCTTTGTTGTGGTGGACGTCAAACCCTCTTATAATCTCCTTATGGGAAAGGGTTGGATCCATTGGATGCACGGAGTACCGTCAACCATGCATCAAGTCATGCGGTGCATCAATCCGAACGGAATTGATGTGATTGACATTAGGGGCGATCAGTTAACAGCCAAGGAGTGTTACGCTGTCACCATGAAAGGTCTGAATAAAAAGGCTGAACCGAAACGAGAATCACGATCCAAAATGGTACCCGATGATCAATAGCAATTACAGGAAGAGGGTGCAGGGTCATTAATAGCAGCTGAACCTTTGCTTGATGTTCGGATCTACCCCGATCACCTTGAAAGGTTAACTTATGTTGGTTCTGGCCTTAGTGCTCAAGAAAAGGAAGAAATAGAGGTCCTATTGCGTTCCAACGCTGACGTATTTGCCTGGGCCCATATGGATATCACTGGCATCGATCCGTCAATAGCCCAGAATTCCCTCAACATGGATCCCAACACAAAACCTGTTAGACAGAAGCAAATGAGGATGGGGGCTCACTGAAACTAGATCATAGCTGAAGAAGTTGATCGGCTTCTCCAAGCAGGATTCATTAAGGAGGTACAGTATCCTTCCTGGATGGCAAACGTTGTTGTAGTTTAGAAGAAGAATGGGAAATGGAAGGTGTGCGTAGACTTCACCAATCTGAACAAAGCATGCCCGAATGATTGCTTCCCCTTACCAAAGATCGATCAGATGGTAGATGCCACCGTAAGATTCGAGCGCTTGAGTTTTCTAGATGCGTACTCTGGTTATAACCAGATACGAATGAACCCAGATGACGAGGAAAAAACTATATTCATCACTGAATCAGGTACATATTATTACACAGTTACGTCGTTCGGATTAAAAAATGTAGGTGCAACCTTTCAGAGGTTGGTAAATAAAGTTTTCCAGTGCATGATGAGATCTACCATAGAAGCCTACATTGATGACACGGTGGTCAAAAGCAAGGCAAAGAGTGACCACCTGGCTGACCTGCAGCAGGTGTTCGACACCCTCAAAAAGTATAAAATGAAGCTCAACTCATCTAAATGTTCCTTTGGAGTGTCCTCGGGCCAGTTCTTGGGACACATAGTCGATCGGACGGTAATCAAGCTAGACCAACACAAGTCAAAGCTCCCATGGAGTCAGCAAAGCCAAGGTCCCGGAAGGAAATCCATATTTCATCTCCCGCTTAACTGATCGATGTCGGCCATTATTTCAAGCTATAAAGGCAGTAAAATGGGAGGTCTGGGGGCCGGAAATGGGAGGTCTGGGGGCCGGAGCAATCAGAAGCCCTGAAAAAACTCAAAAGCTACATGGCAAAGCCTCCCATACTGGCAACCCTAGAAGCTGACGAGCCATTGCACTTGTATCTAGCCATATTTGCGACATCTACCAGCGCTGCTTTGGTCAAGGAGGGCAAGGGGTACCAAATACCAGTCTTCTATACCAGTAAAGCCTTTGATGATGTAGAAACCCGTTATTCGAAGCAGGAAAAATTGGTATTGTCACTGATCAATGCAAAACGACGTCTTCAGCATTATTTTGAAGCACACCCGATCGTAGTACCAACTGCAACCCCAATAAGATCCATAATGGCGAAACTGGAGTTATCGGGGAGAGTATCCAAATGGGCAATAAAACTCAGGATTTTTAACATAACTTATGTCCCCTGAACTGCCATCAAAGGATAAGTGGTAGCTGATTTTTTATTGGAAACAGAAACTACAGACTCTTTGGAAGAAAATGAACCTGGCTTATGGGTTGTGTTCGTGGACGGATCATCAAATGTCAACGGAGCAGGGATCGGTGTAGAGCTCGTGACACTAGATGGCACTAAAATCCAGCAATCCGTTCGATTGGAGTATCCTGCCTCCAACAACAAGGCCGAGTATGAGGCCCTTTTATCAAGGATTCGGTTGGCCCGAAGCCTTCAAGTACAGAAAATAGAGATACGGAGCGATTCCCAGTTGGTAGTACGGCAGTTGAATGGAGAGTATGAAACCCGAGAGCCTAAAATGGAAGCGTACAGGAATTTGGTACTAAAAGAAGCCGAGGAATTCCAACAGTTGACCTTTGAATAAATCCCTAGAGGGGATAATATCATAGCGGATCATCTGGCTAACCAGGCCTCCACAACAGGGGAAAGTATGAGTCGAACAGTACCAATAGATTTCATAGTCCGATCAAGCTTGGAGCCCCCCGAAGAAGTGATGGTCATTCCATGGGAGCCAAGCTGGATGGACCCTATAGCAGATTACTTGAGGACTAGTGCATTACCTAAATCAAAACCAGAAGCCCGAAAGATAAGAATAAAGGCAGCCAGATATGCTCTATACAACGGCCAACTATATCGCAAGTCTTTCTCCGGGCCATACTTGAGATGTCTCACGCCCTCCGAAGCTTCAGCGGTCATGGAAGAAATTCATGTAGGAGCATGTGGCAATCATTCCGGAGGGAGGTCTTTAGCCCATAAAGTTCTCACCTAGGGATACTTCTGGACCTATATGTCAAGGGACGCTGAGGTTTACACCCGACACTACAAAAAGTGCTAATTTCATGGAGATGCCATTCATCCTCCGCCGGAGTTACTGAACCCAACAATTATCCCTCACCCATTTTCCCGATGGGGTATGGATATTGTAGGTCCTCTCCCGCAAGCTATACGCTATACCACTCATGTTCTTCTGGCTATGGATTACTTCACCAAGTGGGTGGAAGCCGAGGCATACTCTACCATCAAGAGCAACCATGTCATAAAGTTCATCTGGAGTCACATTATTTATAGATTTGGTTTACCCCAAACTATAATGATGGATAATGGCACCAATTTGGATAACAAGAAGGTTCAAGCGTTCCTAGCAAATCATGGGATCAATCAAAACACTTATTTTGTTGGCTATCCACAGGGAAATAGGCAGGCTGAAAGAACAAACAGAACAATTTTTGATACACTCAGAAAAAAGCTTGGAAAGGCAAAAGGGGCCTGGTTGGAGAAATTGCCCGAAGTGTTATGACCCTATCTGACTACTCCAAGGCAACCAATAGGAGAGACCCCTTTTGCCATGGCTTATGGGGCCGAAGCTGTTATCTCGACCGAATTGAGAGTGCCTACTTTAAGAAGTCAATCCTGGGAGGAAGGTCCGAACAATCAATACCTGGCCCATGATTTGGACCTACTGGAGGAAATAAGGGAAGTTGTCGGGATAAGGCTGGTTGCCTATCAGCAGTCAGGGCACAGTTTAATCAGAAAGTCAAGAAAAGAGAGTTCCAAGTTGGCGATATGGTACTCAGAAGAAAGATTGGGATTATTGGCAAATTACGAGAGACATGGGAAGGACCTTACACCATAATTGAGGTCATCGGACGCGGAGCATATCGGGTACGGAAGAACGAGACAGGCCGCGTTGAGCCCAACTCTCAAAACGCCTATCGACTGAAGAGGTATTATCCTTAAGTAGTTTCTTTTTTTTGTTAAAAGCAATAAAACTGTGTCTCACATATAACACCTTTTACTGATTAGAATAAAGCATCTGTGCCCGATGTTAGGCACTTCTGCTTCATGATTCTCAAGATTCATTTCAATAAAGATACATTCTATTTTGTGCGAGTGTTTCATGATTCAAACAAAATTTTCCTAAGTGTTGAGTTCAAACTTGATTTGAACTAACCAGAGGAGAAAAACAAGCCTCAGGGGCCATATGCTCGAAGGCTCCATTTTTAAATTAAAATTTTCCTAAGTGTTGAGTTCAAACCTGATTTGAACTAACTAGAGGACAAAAACAAGCCTCAGGGGCCATATGCCCGAAGGCTCCATTTTTAAATTAAAATTTTCCTAAGTGTTGAGTTCAAACCTGATTTGAACTTACCAGAGGATGAAAACAAGCCTCAGGGGCCATATGCCTGAAGGCTCCATTTTTAAATTAAAATTTTTCTAAGTGTTGAGTTCAAACCTGATTTGAACTAACCAAAGGGCAAAAACAAGCCTCAAGGGCCATATGCCCGAAAGCTCCATTTTTAAATTAAAATTTTTCTAAGTGTTGAGTTCTAACATGATTTGAACTAACCAGAGGACTAAAGCAAGCATCAGGGGCCATATGCCCGAAGGCTCCATGTTTGGAACAAAATTTTCCTAAATGTTAAGTTTGAACTTAATTTAGACTTGCCTGAGGAAAAATACAAGTCTCAGGGGCCGGATACCCGAAGACTAAAAATTAAAGTAGGAAAATGTGCTAAAACAACAAGAACAAAATGAACATTGAGATGGAAAAAATTCTTTTCATTAATAAAGAAAGAAACTACAAAAACACCCTTCTGAGAGGGGTAAGTACAAAGAACTTAAAAAGCCTATTATACTCAGAAGGATGATAGTCTTCTCCCTTCAGAATAGCAGTGAACCGCTTCTCATTTTTAGAAGTTGGAGGGTCCTTGTAAGGAAAAGACACTCCCATAAAAGCATCAAACTCCTCTGCAGTCTTGAACTCACGAGCTGCCAAAGGAATGTGCTCCATTTAGTGCCTCTCTCGCCATGTTATGACCGATCGAACATCACAGATAGTGGTGTACCGACTATGCATCTCCAGACCCCCCAAGCGGCACACCTCAACCTTGGACCGCTCAAGAGCCAGAAGGTTATCTGACTTTGCCTTTTCGGCATCAATCTTCTGGTAAGCTGTCTTTACTTCTTTAAGCTCAGCGGCTAAAGCTACCTTTTCGGCAGCTAAGGCTCTCTTCTACGCCTCACCGGTCTCCAGAAGGTTTTATGTTCAGAGACGCTCTGGCGAAGGCCATCTGCCTCTTTGACCAGAACGACCCGATGCTCATTATTCTGCTTGAGTTGGGCCTGCATATGGGTCATTTCCCTGACATCAAACTCCACAACATTGTTGTAGGCCTGGACCCCATAAAGAAGTTGCACAGAAAGAACATGTTAGTACATAAGGTGGTAATAATAATGAACCAAGTTACAAAATGAAGAACAAGTTATATACCTCCATGACCATTGTGGAAGTCTTCTTCAGAAGCTCAGTTCTGGAGATTTTTGACTGAGCAGCCCTATCGGCCAGAGTCCAAATCCATTTTCCATAACCCGAACAGCTTCTGGCTGGGTGATGGTGAGCTGATTGGCGCAAACCGGAGTCCTATCGGGTAGAAAAAACTTTGGCTCCCAGGGAATAGAAATACGGGGAGCCTCCTGAGCCTGGGGGGTTTCGCTCGTAGAGGCATCAGCAACTTGAGTCCTGGGCCTCTTATTGGCCGCTCCACCGCTTGTACTTGATCGGATCCTTGTGATTGGAGGATTTACAGGAGGAGGCTGAAGCGGAACTACTGGATTTTGTGCTGGCGGAGGTATCGGAAGTGTCGGGGGTGCTGTCGAGAACGGCACAACATCGACTAGGTTGACCCCTTCAGGAACTTGAGGGCGTCTGGCAGAAAGACGTCTGATGGGCAAGTCCATCCTGTCAACAGCAACACCCAAGTTAGAAATCGTCTCCAGATTTGCCTGAGTCAAAAGGTCTGTAACAGATCGGACATTGTTCCAGATTTTAGTTTTCAGAAGGGCTATCCGTTGTTTTATGAGGGACAGGGGAATTTCTCTATCCTCATAACCTAGAAACCTGTAGGCATAATCCCCCCTGATGTAAATCACAATACTCATAAAGACAAGAAACCTTATGGAGGGGACGATAAATAGGCAAACGACTAGCACCGAACGTGTATGGGATCGGGAATGTACGAGAAAACGGGTAAGACCAATTACTACTCCCAACTACCATTCTCTCTTTCCACCCCTTATCAGATTTTTCGGTACCAGAGCATATACTCCGACCATGGAAGGGAAAGAGGTTGTATCTACCCTTATTTTTTCTAGCATTTTGAAAAAAAATAACAAAGAAGTTAGTCGGCTAAACCTAGGTTAAGGTCCAGATCCCTATTATTTAGTAGGAGCATGGACAAAATCCTAAGGCTGTTCGGGTTGAGTTGAAGGGGATGTAAGCCTAACATGAAGAACACATAGTGGAAAAAAAGGTGAAAGGGAAACCTTAAAACCTTAAGGTGAACTGCCGATAGCAGAATGCTACCGGGTTGGAGTCCCTCACTCCTGGTGAAATCTAAGTAACCTGGGTAAGGGTCCACATCGACATCCCCAGGTACATGGGTCTCAGCTCGAAGATGTTTGACATCTACTTCAGGACGGACTTTCTTAAGTGGGGCCACTACGAATGGTTCAGAAGACTTAGGGTCCACAGATTCATTGGGACCCCTTGAAATGGGTGTTCCCGGATTCGTTGACGAACTCGGAAGATCGGTGTTTTGGGAAACTGTTCTTGGGGCCCCTTGACGGGTAGACGAAGGGTTGTCACTACTGGTAAGATCGGTGCCAGTAGTAGAGGACAGAACGATCTCTTCTACTGACCGGGTGTCGTCACTGTTAGACATGGTTCCAAGAAAGGTAGAAGAGACAGATAGGGGGCAGAGATGAAAATTGAAAAGAGAAAAGTGATATCCGCCTTACTTAGGTAATGAAGAGGCAGGAAGAGCTTCGGGTCGAAACAGATGTTTGTTCTAATCGAAGTGTTTAGGACCGGTAGAGAGGGTTGCAGGAATAAATGAGAGATGGGTTCTAGAGACGAAAGTTGAGAGAGAGAGAGAAACAAGAGCACGAAGTTGCAAAAGTTGTGAATGAAAAGAATGAAGAAATGAAATGACTTGGGGTGGATTTTATAGAAGAAACATGCCAAAAGACTGCACAAAACTCGAATGTCACACAACTCACGAGGAGCCATCATGATGCGAAGATTGAGGGAGTAATGGCCTTGTATTTTGAAATGACATTAAATGCCCAATAATGACATGACAACTCATCTCCATCATTTCCCATAAAATATATATGTATATATGAATGTATTCAAATTCGGTCATGGGCTATGAATTAACCCATAACCTCAGGGGCCTGTGTAATAGTGAAAATGATTTATGGTCCAATAAGTATGGGCCGCAGGACTGATGGGCCGAAGAAATAAATGAACCCATAAGAATTCTCTAGAAGATGAGTGATCCATAAGTCAGAGAGTTGTTCTACTTATGGAATAAAGAGTCCAAAAAAGAAAAGAGTTTATCAAATCCCCTGATTTAAGGGATTGATAAACTTGGGTAAATAGGCTTGACCCATTTACCAGAATTGTGTATAAATACATGACCAAAGATTGAATAAAGGATCCAATTTTTAACCCAATTATAATTGTGTATTTTTCTGCATCTACAGTATTGTTTATAAAACTTGTAGAGATATGTATTTGTTTTTTGTTTTTTTTATCCCTTTTCGTCAATGAACACAAATTGCACTTGCAAATGGTAATTCTGAGAAGTCAAAGACCGAACATTTGAGTAATAAAAACCAAAATGATATAAACAAAGTCTTTATTTTAATTAAAAGAAAGAAATTTAGGAACAAACCTTCCTTAGATTCAAGGGAATTCTTATTACAGACTTGTCTTATCTTTTATATAAGATGATGTTACTAATATGAAAGAGTAAAGCCTTCTTAAGATTTCTATGTTAATAACTTAATATATGATTGAGAATATAACTGTAAGGAGGTTGTTTAGAAGCCCAATTTGAATCCATACAAATTAAAAACCCAAAAAATGATTCAATCACTTGCCGTAGCCCAATATATATCTCTTATTGGAAACCCCATTAAAAAAATAAGCAACTAAGTTGTGTATAAGCCCAATATGTTACTTTTTATTATTATTATTTTTTTAAAAAAAATTGTTGTCACCAGACAACGGAAAATAGGACCAATATGTTACTTTGTCATTCCTATTTTTAATTTTTTAGTGCTTAATATTTATAACAAATTAAAAATTAAAAATAGAAAACAATTTAATCTCCCCCCACCGGTATGGTGTGATTATTTTAACCAAATTTCACCCACTGGTTGTTCATGCCTTCAAACCCATTTATTCGAGTAAAGGACATGACAGTTTGATCTACCAACAATGTAGAATACTCAAGGAACATAAAAATCTAGATCTCACATTATAGTGATACTTTTAACCAATAGAATTATAAATTTCAATTGAATTTGAAGTTAGTTTCTAAATTTTTAAATTTGAAGTTAGTCTGGTCGGTAAATTCTAGAGATATGGAGGTATAGTGAAGTTTAAATTTATTGATAAACAAATGTTTTGTAAATTTGTTTCTTCTTATTTTATAATTGAAACAAATATCAAATATTTTCTGGGTTTATATTTTGATAAAATTATCACCAATCATTTTCTCACAGAGTTATTCACCGTTATTACGTCGCACTAAATCATAATTGAATCTAATTTAATTGATCGTCTTTAAAAAGAGAAATTTATAATTATCTTAAAATAAAATGTCTTAAAAGTGTGGCACCAATAAATCCATGTAAAATGGTCTCATTAAGTCCCGTATCGGTTATAACATATTCCTATAATTATGAAACCCATATGAGATACAGAAGAATATGCTATTATTTTTGAAAAATTACGTTCACCAAGAGATGTTAAAGTTGCATAGATTATTTGCATCTTACCAGTACTAACAATGAAATTATCCACATCATTGATAAAATATGTATATGATTATATTGTCATGTTCACTTAAACAAATATTTGAGTAACAAATCTAAAATTTCATATTTAGTAATGTTAATACATGATGACGATATAGTGTAATTCCAATCCTCTATATTTATAATGAAAAGTTTGTTAAGTGAAGATGAAGATATTTTTTAAGGGTTAATTTTATTTACACCCCCTAAATTATGTTAAAATTGTATTTTGACCCTCCAACTATACATAATTACAGTCAAACCCCTTAAGTAAGCAAACTTTCTTCATTTCCACACCCTTATGTAGTTTTGGCACCTCTTCATACGTCACACTGTGTGTAATGCCTAAACTACCCTTGGCCCTATCCCTATCTTAATATATCAATTTAACCCCTCAATTTAGAAAACAACTATATTATTTAAAATTTAGTGGGGGTAAATGAAATTAATAAAAAACAATTATTCACATATTTAACTAATACAAGTATTTACATTTAAAATATTTATATTTATATTTATCAAATTTGGAAACTAACACAAATTTTCATTATTTATATTTACATTTATTTTATTTTATAAAATATTTATATTTATCAAACTTGTAAACTAACACAAGTTTTCATTTTTTATTTTGATCTTGAAATATATTTGACTTTACTAATACATATATTCAATAATATTAGAAACACTTCACAAAATAAATTTTTTTTATTAAATTAAAATAAAAATACAAAATATTTGAATTTGTTAAAAAAATACTAAATTACACACATAAACAATATTTTTTGGTCTTAAAACATATTTATTTTTATTTTTTATGTAAAAGAAAGGTTTAACTTTTCAATTATAACTTTAATTTTATTATTATTGTATGAGCATTGAAATCAGACATATAAATTCTTAAAATATATAAAAATATTTAATAGTGAAAATATAATAAATTAATATTCAAACATACAAATTTATATTCTAATACTAAAATAAATTATAAAAACACTTTACTCATATAAAATTAATAATATATTTATATTTTTTAATATATTAATAAATTCAAATAATCTAATTTTCTCTTTCCTCCCCCACCACCATCACCTCTCCGCTTCTTCCCACCACCACCACCATCTTCTCTCTGTCTCTTCCCACCAACACCAACACTACTTGGGTAAATAGTTCTCCCAAACCCCTTCGAATCTTAATACAATATAATCTTATATTTTCCCAAATTATCCCTCTTTATTTACTTCAAAAAGCAATGAGCTGTACTAAAAATTACAACTATACTATATTATCAAAGGGCAAATTTGGAAACACAAATTAATAAAAAAAAATGTTGAAAAGTCAAACTTGAATAACTAATTTGGGACAGAGGGAGTAATACTTTTTATTGATAATATTAAATAGGGTAAATACCACTGACACCCTCTCAAAGATATCTTAATCCCACAAAGACCCCCTCGATATTCACTATTCCCATTCGGACCCCCTCAAAATTGAATTTTATCCCACAAAGACCCCCTCCGTCTCCACGCCGTTAAACTGTGTCGTTAACCACCTTGTGAATTGTCTATTTTGCCCTCAAAATGATATAAAATGACATTCATATCCTTCTTCTTCTTCAATTTGGGCATCTCAAAACCCTAACCCTAATTTATATACATAGAGAGATTGGAAGTGGGAAATTGGGAGAGAGATTGAAGATGTGGATTGTATATATTGCATACCGAGATATACATATATATATATATATATGTTGCTATATATACCCGTGTATATATATATATATAGTTGTTATATATATAGTTATATACCCGTAAATATATGTGTGTATATATATATGTATAGATATATATATCTGTGTCTGTGTATATATGTATATATATGTGTGTGTCTGGTGTGCAGCGAGGTGTGTGTGTGTGTGTGTGTGTGTGTGTGTGTGTGTGTGTGAGAGAGAGAGAGAGAGAGAGAGAGAATTAAAAAAAATTAAGTATTCCCACACGGACCCCCTCTGACAGAGGGCCGTTAGTTTTATTGACGTTTTATTTTGAAATTACTAATTTGTTCTTCGATATATATTTTTAAAAAGGGTAAATTGCAGTAGCACCCCCTAAGGTTTCACTTATTACATTAGGGTAATATATAAAGTATGAAATTACCCATATACCTAATATATATATAGATTTAAATATAGATCACAGTATAAATATAGATTTAAATCAGAGAAATACAAGTAATTGTATAATATAAACAGTAAACATATTATATTAGTATATAGGACACAACCGTCCAAGCAATTTATATATACATATCAGTAGGATAAGTATATAGGATAGTAGTATAAGTATATAGGACACAACCGTCCAAGCAATTTAATAATTTGAAGTGGTCTAGGCAGAGCGAGACTCAAAGTCTGTCATACACCGTAACTCTCTTCAAATTTAATTATAGAACAATTTAAGACAAAGTAAGTAATTGCAATTGACTGAAAATCTTAACTGAATATTAATACGATTCAAAAATACATTTAACTATGATAGACGAACTTACAAGTGGATGTATGACAATCCATCTGGGTTCGGAGGCTTAGTATGCTTTCAGGAGAGAAGAGAGGAGAAGAGAAGAGAATAGAATTACAAAGTAGAAAGAAAAGTGGGAAACTAAAACCTGCTCTAAGACCATTACATTTGCCTGCTTATATAGAGGATATAGCAGAGTTTACTGTAGGTTTTGCACTATTGATCTCGTGACTTCTGGGGCAGACAACTCTTGTCTTTCACTGTAGTATTATTGATCTCGTGACTTTTGGGGCAGAGCACTGTGACTTTATACTGTTTGCAATAGTAGTCTGTCGGTACTGTTGAGCACTGTATTTGTTTTTTGTGCCGACGGTTACTGTAGCAAAAAAATCAAATTTACTATTCACTATTCTCGTCTTTTTGTGCCTTTTTTGTATATGTTGACTTGAGCTTGACTGTGCTTGACTGTGTTCCTTTTTCTTAATCTTTTGACAGATCGAAGGGATCTTGGGCATCCTGGTATGGTCTGTATTTGGATTCTGTAGATGATCCATCTTCTTCATTACTGCTTGAATCTCCTTCTATTTGGGCAATGAGCTTTTCCATTTTTTCTTTGAGCTTTGCTTTGGAGGATGACTTCTTGGAGACTGATTTCTTGACTGCGGTTTCTGTAGAGGAGCTTGACTGTGCTGATTCAATGACTTGTGTGACTGGGCTAGCCTTGAGTGGCTGAGAAACTTCTTTTGGGAATTCCAGTTGGACTTGTTGAATGATTCTTTCGATTTTGAAAGGATCCCACCATTTGGTATAATGGACTCTACAAACTGTGTCAATATCACCTTTAAGGCTGTAATGCCATTTGAAGATCCAAGGGATTTTGTATTTTTTGGCAAAAATTACTAGTAGGGGGAATTGATGATCATAGGAAGGGATTTTGAACTTGGTTTCAAAATAGTTGATTTGTTCCCAGAGGATTTCAGGGATCACATCATCGTCTGGGCCATGGTCATTCCACCATTTAACGAACCAAGAAGGGAGTTGACTATTAAATTTACTATCAAAATTGACGAACCAAGAATGACTAAAAGTTTCAGTTTGAAAAAGGAAAATTTTGAACCAGGCATCAATGTAGTCATAGTAGGTGAATGGGAGTGAGTTATCTAGCTTTTTGGTTTCAAAGGGATATTTTCCCCATTCTTTGAGGGAGATAACTCTCAAAATGTACAAGGAGTGGTAAATGACTTTGGTTGGATCATTGCGATCAGGGACAGGTTTGATGAAGACATAATTGGTTTGGTAGATGATATCTCTGTAATATTGCAAGTTGTGACTAGGGGTGTGTGGTATCCAATGAGAATTTGGGGGGAAAAACTGTCTTACTAGGGCAATTGGATCATTTGTGTGAGAAAAATGAGGTTCGATGTGGAAAAGGGTATGGTAAGTTTTTTGAAGATATTCTGATCTTCCTGGAGGGTTGTATCTGGGGAGAGGTGGAGTACTTGTGACTGGGGCATGGATGGTGAAAGGATCATGTGGAGTTGTTAGAGCTGAACTAAAGGTAGGATGGGGACCTAAGGGAGTCCCTAAGCTTGTGAATTTGTTTACTAGAGCGAGGGAAGTAGAAGGTTCAGTTTTTACTAAGGGAGGAGGTCTGACTGGCGGGATCCCTCCTCTGGGACATGGTTGTGGTTGTCTATTTGCCATCAGGGTTCTGCAAAAATTCTCTGGTAAGAAAATCTGGGATTGAATTGTCACATCCACGAATGTATTCGATATCAAATTGGAAAATGCTTAAAATAGACTGCCATCTGGCAAAAATATGCTTAGCAGCTATATTTTTAACATCTTTTTCTAAAACATATTTGGCACTTTTGCAATCAACTCGCAGTAAAAATTTTTGATTTAAAATATCATCTTGAAATTTACTGATACATAGAACAATTGCAAGAATTTCTTGTTTAATAGTGTTATAATTACTTTATGTTTTGTTCCATGCTCCAGAATGGAAACGAACAAGCTGTTCTGGAGAAGTAGGGGAGAGTTTTTGTTTTAAAATGCCTCCATAACCAATGTTGGAGGCATCGGTTTCAATGATTTTGAAAGAGTTGACTGAAGGAATTCCTAAGCAAGGAAGAGTTTTGACATATTTTTTAATGTCTCTAACTATAGTGGTATGAATATCAGTCCATGGAGGGGGGTTTGACTGTAAACGATCGAAGAGTGGTTTACATTGTTTTCTAAGATCTTTGTAAAATTCAGCAATGTAATTTAAAGAACCAAGGAAACGTTGTAACTGGGTTTTATCAAGAATTTGGTCTGGGAATTTGCCTGCAAATTCTATGGAACGACTGATTGGGTGGAATTGTCCTTGGGATATATCATAACCAAGAAATCTAACTTTGGTTTGGAAAAGATAAGAACATCATCAATGTAGACTATGGAAAAATGACTGAAAGGATTGAAAATATCATTCATAATATTTTGGAATTCACTTGGGGCATTTTTAAGGCCAAAGGGCATGACATTCCATTCGTAATGGCCGAAAGGTGTAGGGAATGCAGTTTTGTACTTATCTTTTTCTGTAATCTGAATTTGCCAGAAGCCGGACTTAAGGTCAAATTTGGAGAAAATGGTTGCTTGTCCTAATTGATTAATTAAATCTCTCTTGTTAGGGATAGGATATCTTATCCATTCAAGGACTTGATTAAGAGGCTTGTAATTAATGACTAGACGTGGTACCCCTCGTTCTATTTCGGAATTTTTCTGGACATAAAAAGCTGAGCAAGACCAAGGTGATTTGCTGTGACGTATGATTTTCTTTTGAAGAAGGTCATGGATTTCTTTTTTACAGAATTCTAAGACTTCAACATTCATCTGAATTGGTCGGGCTTTAGTTGGAATATTTTTATTAGTGAATGATTTGATGTAAGGAAGACTAACAATATGTTGTTTTCTATGCCAAAAAGCATTGGGTAGTTCCGAACATATTTCTTGAATAAGTTTATTTTCGTAATGTTTTATCTGATTTTGAAGGGTATGGTTTCTTAATTGTGTTTCTGTTCGTTTGTGAATTATTTCTTCTTCTAAAGAATTTAAATGTCGTTCTTTATGATGGAGGATGTAAATATTTTTAGAGACTGAAAAATCAATGATGCTTTCGAGTTTTTTACTAGAAGATTTTTGCAAAAAAGGAAAAGTAATATTTTGACCAAAATGTGTTGTAGAGAGACCATCATTATTTATGGTAAATGGGTAAAGAAGATATAAAAATGGAAGGCCAAGGATGACTGTATCAGTCATATTTTTTACTATGACAAATGTAGTTTTGAAACAGACATTATCTTGACAAATATGAGCTTTAGATAATTCATATTTGATTTTCATCGCACTACCATTAGCAGAACTGAGTTTCTCATTTGTTTTTTCATAGTATTTGCTAGAAATCAGGCCTTCTTGTATACAGTTAAGATCAGCTCTAGAGTCAACTAGAGCAATGACAGTTTTTTGGTATTCCTTATTAATAACTAATGTGACTTTTATTTTCCATTTTTTAAATGAGGTTCGGTTTATTAGATTCAAACCATTGGTTCCCTCTTCAGTACTTTGAAAATGATTTGTGTTGTCATTATCTTCATTACTGTCAGAGGAAGAGGAATCAGAAACTGAAAATTGGTGTGAAGTTTTAACTAGATCTTTGAGTTGAGTGTGAAAGAGGGATTTTATATCTTGATTCTCATTTTTCAGGGTTTTGATTTCTTGTTTAACGATGTTGACTTCTGCTTGGAGGTCTTGTATAGTGACTTCTTTTTTAGGAGTAAAACGTTCAAGAGTTTTGTGAAGACTAAAATTTGGTTTGTTTATGGTAGGGGGTTGAGTATCTTTGTTTATGGTGAGTAACCTAGTAAGCTTTTGGAGATAAGAATTTTTTAAATCTGGGTCTTCAACTTTACTTATGAGGTCTAGCAGAAGATGTTGTTGTTCTTCTGCTTTGGTGAGAACATTAAGGGTTTTATGTTGGTGTCGATTTAACATATTGACTGTTTTTGTACAACAACTATCTTTGCACCCAAAACTAATATCCGGTGAACTGGGGCAAGAGGCAGAAGATTCAGTAGAGGAACTAGATTCAATTTCAGTATCACTGTCGCTTGTGTTTTTTAACTCAAGAATTGTGTAAATTTGTTGTTTAGTTTCATCAGGGATTTCTAGCTGATTAATTTTATTTTTTACAGGACAATTTCTCGCGTAGTGACCTTTCTTACTACACTTATAACACGTAACTTTAGTTGGATCAATTTTATTATTCTTCTCAAAAGGTTTTGTTTTCCTCGTATATTTTTCGTTCTTTTTAAACTTTTGTTTATCATAGAATTCATTATGTTGGAATTTTTTATTATATCTTTTATAAGGACGAGTATATCGTTTTGGGAAGGATTTTGTTTGTTTTGAATTCTTTGTTTGCCGAGATGGTGCAATTGGGGGTAATCCATATTGTTGGCAGAATGTGCCCATTTCATATTTAGTCTTGTTTTTATCTTTACTAAGCTCATTATTAATTTTCATATCTATACACATTTTGAGTCCTACTTTCTGGATTAGACTAATAATATTACCATAGGTTAGACTGTCATATTCAATAACACCAATTGTGTTACTAAGTTCTGTGCGTATTTTATGAGAGAAAAGGCTGGGCAATCCATTAATAAATTTTTCTTTCCAAAATGGTTTATTACTATCTTCACGTAGCATAACTCGTGACAAGAAAGTATCTTTGTACCATCTAAAATCACTTAATGTAGGACATCTAAGGTTACTAAGTTGATCATGAATTCTAGAAGTAATGTCACTTGGTCTGCCAATGAAATGGTCTATAATTGTGTAAATTAATGTATTGACTCCATCAGGGAGTCCGAGGCCAATTTGTTCATTAAAAATAGGGATTCCATCTTCTGTTTTTTGGACTGCATGTGTTATATTATCTCTTGCTTCTTGGGTAAGATGTTTATCCCACCAATTTCTTAACATGCCTGAAAACCCAGAGGCTAGTAATTCTACAATATCAGGTTGAGGCATATTGTGATGTGTAAGGTAACTATTGGCTGTCATAGAAAGATGCTTTAATTTGTTTAAAATTTCTTGTTCAGAGAGTCCATCAATATTCCATTCATAAATTTTTTTAGACGATACAGAAAATTGGTTTTGGAAGATTCTTTCTTCATATTGAATATTGACATGAGTGGGTTGGGTATACCAATTTTTTGTAATACTGGTAGGGTTAATTGGTCGATGTGTGATCCTATTGATCTCAAAGGCATTTTCTAACTTGCGTATATTGTTATATGTGTCTTCTTCAGATGAGGTTTCAGAGTTATCAGTATCATTATGAGAATCAAAATTGAGAACTGTGAGGGTTTTTTCGTCCTTGAGTAGTTGTGTTTCTAAGGCTTTTAACAATTTATCAATTTGAGCAGAGGAGTCGCCTGTGCTTGGTTTGTTAGGTAGTCCTTGACGTTTTGTAGGAAGCTTGATTAGAGGGGAATCAATAGTTTTTGTCACCGGGGTGGAAGCGTCAAGTTTGGATTTTATTTTGTCTAATTGAGAACCTAGCGTACTTAAATATTGGTTGGTGAAATTGTTTTGTTCAATAATTTTTTTTGTATTAGGATCGAGTGTGGAGGTAACTACTTTAAAAGGGGAGGCTGGGATTTCGGTTCCTAGGTGGTTAACAATTAGGTTTTCTAAAGGAGGGTGACTAGAAGAAACAATTGTTTTATCATGTTTTGTCCATTTATGTTTTGTAAGAACATTAATTTTTTTGTAGTAATTTTCAAGATAATCAAAGAAACTAATTTCTAATTGGTTTGTTATCATGAATTTTTGCCATTTTTTTGTAATTTTTGTTCTCTCCTCATGCGTGTAACTTGTTTTATATATTTGTCGTTTTGCTTTATTTTCTTTGGACTTGACTTCAACTTCTAATTTTAGAAGGTCATAGGAAAATGATTTACTTAAAACACATAGTTGTGGATTAACAGTTTCGATCTCAAAGTCAGTTTGTGTAGGAGAGTGGTTAGAGATTGAATCTTCAGTTTCTATGTTTGGGACGTAACATGGAGTAGATACTTGTTCATCCTTTTGAATTCCTTTTAATCTATGATCACGCCTGGATCGGTGGACTAGAGATTCTACAAATTATGTATCATGGATAGTAGTATTTTCTCTAATTGGTAAGGGGGTGAACATTTTAGAGCTTGAACTAACGGAAGAACAACTGTGTCTAGATCTATCAAATGTTAACTTAACAGTTCCATCAAGGAATTGTTGTACATGTTCAAGGTTTCGGACATCATTTTCGATTTTGGTTGGGTGATTTTCATTTTCAAGTAACCATTCGTTTGGGAGGGAAACATCTTTCCAGACAATCGTTTTTGGTATTCTAATATTTGCATTAGAAGTACTGCTCTGAATTAATAAAGTTTGATCTTTGGGACTTTTGATTAGAGCATGAACATTTAAATTGGTTTTCATAGTCTTGTAGTAAATTCTATAAATTAAGCTTAGAGGCTGGGCACCTGCGAACATGGCATATCCTGAAGTTTTGATGTTTAATGTTAAAGCTTTTAGTATGTGAGGGTCACTTAGGCTTAAATTAAAATTAGGAAAGCAGTCAAAGTAGACTGGACCATTACATAGGCTGGTTTCAATGACATTAATTAAGCTTTTGATTATAGTCGAGGAACCTAGCATCTCTTAGACAGAGAAGAATCGATGCATTTTGTCCTAAAATAGTTAATGGATCAACTGCAACTTGTACAAGACCAATATGGATAAAATTGTATCCTCTTTCGCGATGTTGTTTTATAGTTTTTGGAGAAAATAATTGGCATTTTTCGTGTTCTTTATTTATAGCATAAACTTGTTCAACAGTTTTGACTGTGTATTATGTGAAAAAGGTTGACTTAATGAAACTGGTTTTGTAAATTTCATTTGTGGGTACCCTTGGGATATTCCAATCATTGTGACATTCAAGATTAGTGTAGGTGTGTTCTTCTTCATTAATTATGTCATTATTATTTGGAATGGAAGGTAGGTTTGTTCGACTATGTCGAGAGGAGGAAGATCTAAATAAACGACTCATGATTAATCAATAATCTTATTATCTGAACATTATAATTGTGCTTTATCCTATTTTCAATGTTTGTTGCATTTCATAACACATACCTTAGCCCAACGACATCACCGCTCATGCCCTAAAACGCCTAAAAGCTCACCAAGGGGCTTAATGTTTGGTTTTACAGTTTATGGGGAGGTGGCACCAACAAACAGAGAAAGAGAAGATGAAGAACAATATAAAGGAACAGATAAAAGGCTATAGATTAACAGATCTGAGTAATTTACTAGATAATCAACGAGACTTTATGGCTCTGATACCATAAAGCGACAGTGATACTGAAATTCTTGAGTTAAAAAACACAAGCGACAGTGATATTGAAATTGAATCTAGTTCCTCTACTGAATCTTCTGCCTCTTGCCCCAGTTCACCGGATATTAGTTTTGGGTGCAAAGATAGTTGTTGTACAAAAACAGTCAATATGTTAAATCGACACCAACACCTTAATGTTCTCACCAAAGCAGAAGAACAACAACATCTTCTGCTAGACCTCATAAGTAAAGTTGAAGACCCAGATTTAAAAAATTCTTATCTCCAAAAGCTTACTAGGTTACTCACCATAAACAAAGATACTCAACCCCCTACCATAAACAAACCAAATTTTAGTCTTCACAAAACTCTTGAACGTTTTACTCCTAAAAAAGAAGTCACTATACAAGACCTCCAAGCAGAAGTCAACATCGTTAAACAAGAAATCAAAACCCTGAAAAATGAGAATCAAGATATAAAATCCCTCTTTCATACTCAACTCAAAGATCTAGTTAAAACTTCACACCAATTTTCAGTTTCTGATTCCTCTTCCTCTGACAGTAATGAAGATAATGACAACACAAATCATTTTCAAAGTACTGAAGAGGGAACCAATGGTTTGAATCTAATAAACCGAACCTCATTTAAAAAATGGAAAATAAAAGTCACATTAGTTATTAATAAGGAATACCAAAAAACTGTCATTGCTCTAGTTGACTCTAGAGCTGATCTTAACTGTATACAAGAAGGCCTGATTTCTAGCAAATACTATGAAAAAACAAATGAGAAACTCAGTTCTGCTAATGGTAGTGCGATGAAAATCAAATATGAATTATCTAAAGCTCATATTTGTCAAGATAATGTCTGTTTCAAAACTACATTTGTCATAGTAAAAAATATGACTGATACAGTCATCCTTGGCCTTCCATTTTTATATCTTCTTTACCCATTTACCATAAATAATGATGGTCTCTCTACAACACATTTTGGTCAAAATATTACTTTTCCTTTTTTGCAAAAATCTTCTAGTAAAAAACTCGAAAGCATCATTGATTTTTCAGTCTCTAAAAATATTTACATCCTCCATCATAAAGAACGACATTTAAATTCTTTAGAAGAAGAAATAATTCACAAACGAACAGAAACACAATTAAGAAACCATACCCTTCAAAATCAGATAAAACATTACGAAAATAAACTTATTCAAGAAATATGTTCGGAACTACCCAATGCTTTTTGGCATAGAAAACAACATATTGTTAGTCTTCCTTACATCAAATCATTCACTAATAAAAATATTCCAACTAAAGCCCGACCAATTCAGATGAATGTTGAAGTCTTAGAATTCTGTAAAAAAGAAATCCATGACCTTCTTCAAAAGAAAATCATACGTCACAGCAAATCACCTTGGTCTTGCTCAGCTTTTTATGTCCAGAAAAATTCCGAAATAGAACGAGGGGTACCACGTCTAGTCATTAATTACAAGCCTCTTAATCAAGTCCTTGAATGGATAAGATATCCTATCCCTAACAAGAGAGATTTAATTAATCAATTAGGACAAGCAACCATTTTCTCCAAATTTGACCTTAAGTCCGGCTTCTGGCAAATTCAGATTACAGAAAAAGATAAGTACAAAACTGCATTCCCTACACCTTTCGGCCATTACGAATGGAATGTCATGCCCTTTGGCCTTAAAAATGCCCCAAGTGAATTCCAAAATATTATGAATGATATTTTCAATCCTTTCAGTCATTTTTCCATAGTCTACATTGATGATGTTCTTATCTTTTCCAAACCAAAGTTAGATTTCTTGGTTATGATATATCCCAAGGACAATTCCACCCAATCAGTCGTTCCATAGAATTTGCAGGCAAATTCCCAGACCAAATTCTTGATAAAACCCAGTTACAACGTTTCCTTGGTTCTTTAAATTACATTGCTGAATTTTACAAAGATCTTAGAAAACAATGTAAACCACTCTTCGATCGTTTACAGTCAAACCCCCCTCCATGGACTGATATTCATACCACTATAGTTAGAGACATTAAAAAATATGTCAAAACTCTTCCTTGCTTAGGAATTCCTTCAGTCAACTCTTTCAAAATCATTGAAACCGATGCCTCCAACATTGGTTATGGAGGCATTTTAAAACAAAAACTCTCCCCTACTTCTCCAGAACAGCTTGTTCGTTTCCATTCTGGAGCATGGAACAAAACATAAAGTAATTATAACACTATTAAACAAGAAATTCTTGCAATTGTTCTATGTATCAGTAAATTTCAAGATGATATTTTAAATCAAAAATTTTTACTGCGAGTTGATTGCAAAAGTGCCAAATATGTTTTAGAAAAAGATGTTAAAAATATAGCTGCTAAGCATATTTTTGCCAGATGGCAGTCTATTTTAAGCATTTTCCAATTTGATATCGAATACATTCGTGGATGTGACAATTCAATCCCAGATTTTCTTACCAGAGAATTTTTGCAGAACCCTGATGGCAAATAAACAACCACAACCATGTCCCAGAGGAGGGATCCCGCCAGTCAGACCTCCTCCCTTAGTAAAAATTGAACCTTCTACTTCCCTCGCTCTAGTAAACAAATTCACAAGCTTAGGGACTCCCTTAGGTCCCCATCCTACCTTTAGTTCAGCTCTAACAACTCCACATGATCCTTTCACCATCCATGCCCCAGTCACAAGTACTCCACCTCTCCCCAGATACAACCCTCCAGGAAGATCAGAATATCTTCAAAAAACTTACCATACCCTTTTCCACATCGAACCTCATTTTTCTCACACAAATGATCCAATTGCCCTAGTAAGACAGTTTTTCCCCCCAAATTCTCATTGGATACCACATACCCCTAGTCACAACTTGCAATATTACAGAGATATCATCTACCAAACCAATTATGTCTTCATCAAACCTGTCCCTGATCGCAATGATCCAACCAAAGTCATTTACCACTCCTTGTACATTTTGAGAGTTATCTCCCTCAAAGAATGGGGAAAATATCCCTTTGAAACCAAAAAGCTAGATAACTCACTCCCATTCACCTACTATGACTACATTGATGCCTGGTTCAAAATTTTCCTTTTTCAAACTGAAACTTTTAGTCATTCTTGGTTCGTCAATTTTGATAGTAAATTTAATAGTCAACTCCCTTCTTGGTTCGTTAAATGGTGGAATGACCATAGCCCAGACGATGATGTGATCCCTGAAATCCTCTGGGAACAAATCAACTATTTTGAAACCAAGTTCAAAATCCCTTCCTATGATCATCAATTCCCCCTACTACTAATTTTTGCCAAAAAATACAAAATCCCTTGGATCTTCAAATGGCATTACAGCCTTAAAGGTGATATTGACACAGTTTGTAGAGTCCATTATACCAAATGGTGGGATCCTTTCAAAATCGAAAGAATCATTCAACAAGTCCAACTGGAATTCCCAAAAGAAGTTTCTCAGCCACTCAAGGCTAGCCCAGTCACATAAGTCATTGAATCAGCACAGTCAAGCTCCTCTACAGAAACCGCAGTCAAGAAATCAGTCTCCAAGAAGTCATCCTCCAAAGCAAAGCTCAAAGAAAAAATGGAAAAGCTCATTGCCCAAATAGAAGGAGATTCAAGCAGTAATGAAGAAGATGGATCGTCTACAGAATCCAAATACAGACCATACCAGGATGCCCAAGATCCCTTCGATCTGTCAAAAGATTAAGAAAAAGGAACACAGTCAAGCACAGTCAAGCTCAAGTCAACATATACAAAAAAGGCACAAAAAGACGAGAATAGTGAATAGTAAATTTGATTTTTTTGCTACAGTAACCGTCGGCACAAAAAACAAATACAGTGCTCAACAGTACCGACAGACTACTATTGCAAACAGTATAAAGTCACAGTGCTCTGCCCCAGAAGTCACGAGATCAATAATACTACAGTGAAAGACAAGAGTTGTCTGCCCCAGAAGTCACGAGATCAATAGTGCAAAACCTACAATAAACTCTGTTATATCCTCTATATAAGCAGGCAAATGTAATGGTCTTAGAGCAGGTTTTAGTTTCCCACTTTTCTTTCCACTTTGTAATTCTATTCTCTTCTCTTCTCCTCTCTTCTCTCCTGAAAGCATACTAAGCCTCCGAACCCAGATGGATTGTCATACATCCACTTGTAAGTTCGTCTATCATAGTTAAATGTATTTTTGAATCGTATTAATATTCAGTTAAGATTTTCAGTAAATTGCAATTACTTACTTTGTCTTAAATTGTTCTATAATTAAATCTGAAGAGAGTTACGGTGTATGACAGACTTTGAGTCTCGCTCTGCCTAGACCACTTCAAATTATTAAATTGCTTGGACGGTTGTGTCCTATATACTTATACTACTATCCTATATACTTATCCTACTGATATGTATATATAAATTGCTTGGACGGTTGTGTCCTATATACTAATATAATATGTTTACTGTTTATATTATACAATTACTTGTATTTCTCTGATTTAAATCTATATTTATACTGTGATCTATATTTAAATCTATATATATATTGGGTATATGGGTAATTTCATACTTTATATATTACCCTAATGTAATAAGTGAAACCTTAGGGGGTGCTACTGCAATTTACCCTTTTTAAAAATATATATCGAAGAGCAAATTAGTAATTTCAAAATAAAACGTCAATAAAACTAACGGCCGTCTGTCAGAGGGGGTCCGTGTGGGAATACTCAATATCGAGGGGTCCGTGTGGAATTATGGTATCTTTAAGGGGTGTCGGTGGGAATAACCCTATTAAATATGAAAGGCAAAAGTGCAAAATACTCCTGAACTATCCTCAAGTGAGCAAAATACTCCCTTGTACTATGAAAGTGAGCAAATCAATCCATCAAGTTCTCAAAATTAAGCAAGTTGCCTCTCTGGACCCACTTTTTGAATGTTAAATTACCATTGTACTCATATATTAACCTTTTGTAAAATATAAAAATAAGGATTAATTTCATTTACACCCCAAAAATTTATTTTATCTTCAATTAGACCCCCTCAAGTTTGACAGACTTCATTTACACCCCTAATGCTACTTAATACCTAAACTACCCTCAATGGCGAGATAGGTGGTGTTTGGAAACAAATATTCAATTTATTTATTACCCTTAAATTTTATTATCCCTATCCAATATTTTTCCATTTTTAACATTAATATCTAGTTATATAAATAATTTTTCATATATACATTTTACAATAAACGAAATTGTTTTTTGATATATGCCGATTTTACAATAACTACCAATTAGGGTATATTATTTTTCCACTTTTAACATTATTATCTAGTTAGATAAATTATTATATATATATATATATATATTTTACTATAAATGATTTTTTTATACCAAAATAAAATTTTAATTCCAAAATTTGACCAAAAGATTGGTTCTGTCTATTGAGCGAAATTTGACCAAAAAATTAATGCTGAAATTAATGATAGTTCAAAAATAAAAGGTTGGTTTTGTATATTTACCAAAATATTTTCTCAATTGGCACCTAAAATTTGTTGATTTTAAAACACATTTCCTATTTTAGTGGTAAGGAGCCAAGCGACGAAGTTGTGGCTTCAAATATTGAGAATAACCCATTTGAGCATAAAGAAATATAAAAAAATACTTCCGCATTAATTTTTTATTTCGGCACAAAAAGAAAATTATTTATAGTAATATATATATATATATATATATAATAATTTATATAACTAGATAATAATGTTAAAAGTGAAAAAATATTGGATAGAGATAACAAAATTTGAGGGCAGTAAAGAAATTGAATATTTATCTACAAACATCACATATCTCAACATTGAGGATAGTTTAGGTATTAAGTGACATTAGGGTGTATAATTGATGTGAGTTTGAAAAAATAAGGGGTGTAAATGAAATTTGTCAAACTTGAGAGGGTCTAATTGAAGATAAAATAAATCTCAAATGTATAAATGAAGTTAACCCTTATTTTTATATTTTTACGAATGGTTAATATATGAGTACAATTGTAATTTGACATTCAAAAAGTGGATTCAGGGGTAACTTGTTTAATTTTGAGAACTTGAGGAACTGATTTGCTCACTTTTATAGTGCAGGAGGTATTTTGTTCACTTAAAGATAGTTCAGGAGGGTATTTTGCACTTTTGTCAATTTGAAAATTAGAAATAAGGAGATAGTGGTTTTGTAGAATTTTAAAAGGAATTTAGTGGGTTTTATAATGTAATGGTAAGATTTTTAAACGTGAATAAAATATTTAACTGCCGAGGAATCTAAGGAGAAGAAGTTTATAATATCATTGAGGATGTTGCGGATGCATGTTAAGAAATGGAAATTTTATTTTCACGTTTGTGCAGATAAAACATTTTATCTATAGTATTTGTTATTGTTCAAAGTACAAAAAAAAAAAAAGAATTGGAAAAAAGTAAGGCGTGGAGTGAAGTTTCAGTCATAAACTGGTTGCATCCTATACCGCAAATGTAACATTTTATCAAGAACAATCATACACATTTAAAAGTAATAATACTATTAAAAGATGTATTCATTAATAGAATCATGAGCTCCCTCTATTTGATCGATCCATTATAATAATATTTCAGAGTTTGTAAATTCATTTAAAAGTAATAATGTATCTCTTCATTTTTTGGTTAAAATTAAGAGTTGAACTCTTCTAAGAACATCACTTTACTTAAAGTAGTCAGTTCTTTGGAGCCCAACATTCACATACAAAATGATGCTCAAGTGAAATCGATAATGATATTCAAGTGAAATCATTATTTTTAATATATAGAAATATATATATATATATATAGGATTTTTTTTGAGCTAAGTCCTATAATTTTGCATCTAATTTGATATTGGTCCATTTTTAAAAACTTATTAGAGATTGGTCCCATAATTCTTATTTTAAGTTAGGTAAATTACTTTTTCACCCCCTCTTATTTTGCTAATTACACTTTTACTCCCTCAATCAAATTTTGATATGTGAAATGACTAAATTACCCATAAATGTGTGTAAGGACTTATTTGTCTATCCATAAAAATGCGAAAAGACCAACCTACACTTCTTTATATGTATATATATATTTTTTGAAATATATATATATATATATTTCAAAAAATATATATATTCCCTAAAAATATATTATTTTTTCAAAAAATATATATATATTTTTTCAAAAAGTATATATAGAAAAATATAATTTTATTTCGGGTAAATATTTTGAAAAAAATATATATTTATATATTCCCGAAAAATATATATATTTCAAATATATATATATATATATATTCTCGATAGAAAAATATATATTTATATATATATATATATACATATAAATGATGGTAGATTGGTCTTTTCGCATCTTTATGGATGGACAAATAAGTCATCACACACATTTATGGGTAATTTAATCATTTGACGTCTCAAAATTTGATTGAGGGGTGAAAGTGTAATTAGTAAAAAAATAGGAATGAAAGTGTAATTTATTCAACTTAAAATAAGAATAATGATATCAATTTCTAATAAATTTTTAAAAAGGACCAATATCAAATAAGATGCAAAACTACAGTACTTAACTCAAAAAAGCCCACATTTTTATCATTTATTGCCGAATAGAGCAATTTGGGTACATGTTATTATCTAATTTAGGTCCAAGTTAAGCTTAGTTTTTGTTCAAAGAATAGAACCAAAATCTTCAAGATATTTATAATTTGGGATCATTGATCAAGTGAATTTGATCATGATTATTTTCTAATTAATGATTGGTATTTTTAATTTATATTTTCATGAGAACTTGGACTTCCGGTCTTCTCTTAAAAAATTAATAGTTAAAAAGTTAAGAGTTAAAAAAGTTAAGAGAGTACCATCATATTACATCGCCTTATTAGTCAGTACCTTATGTGAGCTTGGTCAAAGTTTGGAGTATTTGCGCTTCAACCTAAATTAAACTTTGTTTATATAATAATAATTAAAAAGTGATTTAAACTAAATTGAATTAAGGGATTTCTAACCAAAATCACTCCTATTTTTATTTAGTAGCAAATTTCAATAATTTTTTCTTTAAAGTTAAAGGGAAAAAAAAAAAAAGCGTACCGAAAAGAAGTGGTAAAAAGTAGCATTTGTCCCAAGAGGTGACCTCCATTATGTACTCATGTATTTTCCACTAAATTTTCTTTTATTAATATACTGGGTATTAACTCATAATTGCATTTTTGAAGGAGTTTAATGTAATTAGTAAGGGTTAATTTCACAAAACCCCCTATACTATTCAATTTAATCAACTAACTCCCACTGTGTCCACTTTGCCCCCTATATTATTCAATTTCATCACTTTGCCCCCTCCCATCACCTTTTGAGTCATAATTCCTAAATTACCCTCAATAGTATAAGGAGGTTTAGTGAAATCAAGCCTTTAAAGAAATTATTTTTCAAAAATCAATTATATTTTTTGTAAAAATTATAAATTTCAAATATATATATATTGGTAAATGATATATATTTTGGAATATATATATAATTTGTCAAAAATATATATTTTTGAATTGTTTTAAAAAAATATGAACTTTTTTTGAAAAATAACTTTTTTTTGTGAAAAATATACATTATTTTCCAAAATAAAAAATATATATTATTTTCGTAAAAAATAATATATATTTTTGGCAAAAAAAATATTTTTCGGAAAAAATTCATATTTTGGAAAATAATATATATTTTTCTTAAAAAAAATCATATTTTGGAACATAATATATATTTTTTCCCAAACAAATTATTTTTCGGAAAACATTCATGTTTTTTGAAAACAATTCAGAAAATATATATTTTTGACGAATTATATATATATTCCGAAATATATATATATATATTCTCCGAAATATATATCATTTTCCAATATATATATATTCCAAAATATATATTGCTTTTGAAAAATATTTTTATATATTTGAAATTTATAGTTTTTACGAAAAATATAATTAATTTTTGAAAAATAATTTTTTTAAAGGCTTGATTTCACTAAACCCCCTTATACTATTGAGGGTAATTTAGATATTATGACTCAAAATGTGAGGGGAGGGGGCAAAGTGGACACAGTGGGGGTTAATTGATTAAATTGGATAGTATATGAGGGTTTTGTGAAATTAACCCAATTAGTAATTACAAATTTACCATTTGTGCTTAGGGATATGGATGGCAATGGGTCGGGTTTGGCTAATATCATTACCACCCTATTTAAAAATTACTAATACCAAATCCGCCCCAAACCCGTGACGGGTTGTAATCGGTAATATCATTACCACCCCGTCGGTATAAACGGGTTCCATCGAGTTACCATCGGTTGTACTAAATTATTTCTAATAAATTAGAATCACAGTTGATTTACTAAATTATTTGATGACAAATTAAGTTATAATGTGTTTGATGACAAATTAAATTATAAACCAAGTATCTCTCTCTTATTATAGACATATATTATGTTTTACGTTATAAACCAAATATCCCACATATTTAGACAAACAAATGTATATATATGCATATTGACTAAAATTCTTCAAAAAAAAATATATATATAAATGTCAGCACCAAAAATCAGATTAATGAGTTATATATAGACAAAGACGCACATTTATATATATAATTAAAATTAAAATCGTAAACGGGTTGGGGTCGGGTTACCAACGGGTTTTCCAGAAAACCCAAACCCGACCCGAACCCACTTCGGGTTTTAATTTTAGATACCAAACCCGTCCTAAACCTGTTTATAAGTTTGCCAAACCCGTACCAATCGGGTTGGGCCGGGTCGGACCATTTTGCCATCCCCATCTGAGCTCAATTAAAACACACTAAAACGACACCGCATTATTAATTAATTTATTTTCCAGATATATATATATATAGATATTCATTTATTCATTTATAATCTATATATAACGATTCTCTCGGTGACAGAATGGCAATACCTATATATCAGGCAATCCCACTACCCGAAACATCCGCACAGAGATGTGCAATCTTACTTTTTCATTATTAAATAATCACTATTTTATTTAAAATCTCATGGTTTAAAATAAATTTCATTTTCTATTTTCTTTTTCAATTTATTTAGCACTCGCTATCTGAACAGTGTGAAACTCATTTTCAAGATCTAAATCGACTACTCTGTTTCTGTTGGTCGGTTCATATCTCCATCACAGAATTGCTTTTTAGAGAGAGAAAGAGAGTGAGTTTTAGAGAGAGTAGTGTGGCAATGGCGAGTGGAGGAGGTTATGGAGATGCGAGCCAGAAGATCGACTACGTGTTCAAGGTGGTGCTGATCGGCGACTCCGCCGTCGGCAAGTCTCAGATACTCGCTCGCTTTGCCAGAAACGAGTTCAGTTTGGACTCCAAAGCCACTATCGGAGTTGAATTCCAGACTCGAACCCTAGTAATTCAGCACAAGTCCGTCAAGGCTCAGATCTGGGACACCGCTGGCCAAGAACGGTATATCTCACAACTATGTCTCCATATATATGTATATGTGTGCGCGCGCGTGTGTTTGTGAATCTGATCCAGAGTTGGTTTTATGTCGCAATGATATGAAGATTTAGATGATGATTTCACTTATGCTTGAAGGTTTTTAGTGATTAAGTGAGTAATAAATGTTTTGGAGTTAGGGTTTGCTTTCAATCAGTTGCGTTATTGTTCTTATATACTTGTTAGATATGGAGTGTAAAACTGTTGTGTAGATCTCTCGTTGCTTGTTGGTGTGCTATATCGATCTCTGATAGACATTCTTGCTTGCATATGTAGAAACTATTTATATTACTTGGAATCCAACAATTCTTGGATTGATTCGCGACATTACTGTATAACTCTGCTGATTGTGCAATATGTGTGTGTGTGTGATATTGTTTCCTTTATATTATAACATTCTATAAACACTGCGGTTTTTCATGTTGTCCTACTTCATAATTGGCATTGGTTTGGAATCAAAGCTTGAACTCTGTTTTTTTTTTCTTCTATTTTTTCCCCAACTTGAGTTAGAGTTTGTGACTTGTATACTTGGTTTGAAATATAAATTCTACGCATATTTATTGTTTAGAGTAAGTTCGTTTGTTTGTAAGAATGTGATTTACCTTTTGCCAATCTATTGCAGCCTATTGGTAATTAGTTGATCTGTTCTTTTCTATTGTAGCTATAAATCGTTCTTACTGTGCTTTTCTTGGTGCAAGTCACTTTTTGTATTGGTTCCCGGATTGGGTTAAGCATATAGATAATGCACTTTAACGTACCATCTAGCCCGTTGTTGTAATGGCATTATCTCTGAACTTCTTTTAGCTCTCTAGTAGGAGTAAGATATTCGCCTCAAGATGGCTCTGCCCATGCATGTATGCTTTGTTTACAGTTGCTCAACTGTGGATAGTAATTTGTTTTTACTTTTTAGCATCTTTTAAATGAGTACAAAGCTTAATGAGTAGGAAGCTTGTTTCAGTGAGCTGTCATGTATTAGTTGGTTAGTGAATAAGAGAGATTTAGTTATTTATTTATAAGAGTTGAGAATAGTTTAATCTTGTGGCTTGGAAATCATTTAGCAATGCCAAATAGGTTGGACCAGTTTTGCGAAGTTAGGGAAAATTGTTTTCCAATATTTACCGACTAGCTTTGTAGGGAATAAAATAAAATCTCAGGTTATTGGGTTGAATTTACATAAGTATGTGATGATCAATTATTCGAGAAAGCTTGAAAGTTAAAATCCTGACTGCTGTAAGTACTTTCATTTTCCCTCATCAAACCTACAAAAAGAGGTGTTTTTACAATTCTCATTTGTTTGATGTTTGACCAAATCAGACACCAATCACCTGAGATTGGCAGGTCACTTCGTCATACGTTGAGTCAAACTGTTTAACCAGTTAAAAAGTTTAGACCTGCATCCTTGTACTATGCAGGGGAAAGGGGGGGACAACATACATGCTATTCTATTCAAACTGAACGACTAGAGTGGGGATTGATTACAACAGAAATATTGTGTTTCTTAGGTAAGAATCTCTGTGGCATGAACATAACACCTGGTTTTTAAGATCATCCAGGTTTGCTGAGTTCACTTGGCTCGATGGGTTAGTTATTTACATATGCTTTTAGGATTTTTTTTTTCTTAGATTGCATGTTTCTGGCAGGATACTAGTATTTCTGATATCTTGTTCCAAAATTAAGTATGTTGGCTATATGCCACCAGTCATCCTTTTCATGCCTGCATAGTCCATACAGTATCCAACATCAACATTATAATGAGAGCAGTTTTTGATAGTTTATAGTTTTTTTTAAACGAAATATTTTAAAGGATTTAGGTGTCAGTAGAACTAATTTGAGTGTGTGAGAAAAGACCCATCAGTTTAGGATGTGGACTCATGTCAATCCCTCTTTGTAGGATCTTCCCAAATCCCCACTATACGATCTAAATTAACAGTCTGACTTGGCATGGATAACAATCCCATCTTGTTTTAAAATAATATTTCTGATGTTGGAAGACTGAAACCTATTTTACGTGTGTAGTGCCCAAGATCTTGTTTGTTGGCCTGGTGGTTATAGAGAGGTAACAATCTCTACCTGATTTTAGTTTTGATAAATTGACTTTCTTTTTTGGTATCTTGAGCAGATACAGAGCTGTTACGAGTGCATACTACAGGGGAGCTGTTGGGGCTATGTTGGTGTATGACATAACCAAACGCCAAACCTTTGAGCACATACCCCGTTGGCTGGAGGAATTGCGTGGTCATGCTGATAAGAATATTGTCATCATTCTAATTGGAAATAAGACAGATCTTGAAGACCAGCGAGCAGTCCCCACTGAGGATGCCAAAGAATTTGCCGAGACGGAAGGACTATTCTTCTTAGAGACCTCAGCACTGGAAGCAACAAATGTGGAGACGGCATTCTCGACTGTATTGACAGAGATCTTCAACATTGTGAACAAGAAAACTCTAGTTGCAGGTGAGGATCAAAGTAACGGCAATCCTGCAGCTCTGTCTGGCAAGAGGATCGTTATCCCTGGTCCTGCACAAGTGATTCCCGAAAGGAAGATGTGCTGTAAATCTTAGTGAGATGTTTGGATCGCGATTTCAGGGTTTGGGGATCTTTACTTGTACGTTGCTAGTAGTGATTTTTGAAACACCAGGTGTATTTTTGCTGTATATCTCTCATTGTTATAGCTTTATTTTGCAAGAGGAAATTGATTACATGTATTGAGGTGCGAAAAACAGCACAAGTATGAGACTTGGGTTGCAGATTATTGATTGATTACCTTCTACTAATTCCATTCTCTTAAAATTTTAGTTTTAGGTTATGCTACCATGGCATAAATTTTATTAGAATTGTTTGATCCATCTACTGATGAGGTTCACTGGATACTGTTCTTCTTTCTGCAATCACATCAATGCCCCAGATATCTTACTACTGATACTGAATCTTAGATGGCTGGTTTTTCAATTTATTTGCGGAGGGAACTATGATTAAGAAGACATTTGATGCATAATATTCAAAGGAGCTTAATTAGCAAAGTTGTGTGTTTCATCTGATGACACATTTTCTCTTCCGAGGCATTGACTGCAATTGGCATATATTATTGTTGAATTGAAGACGATTGACATGTTAGTCTGCTCCATTTAGAGTCGGTTTACTATCATATGACAATGCTCCCATTTTCAGTAAACATTATGAATAACTAGTGTACGGCTACGCATAATCAACTTGATCATCTATCTGTCCAGATGTGCTAGCTAAACGAAGCCATCCTAAGATGGGACTTTCAGGACCATTTCATTAACCTGATAATTTTAAGACCCATTCGATTTGATGCGAAAAAGTTGCCCGAAAAAGTTGCCCGTGCCCGAGTCCGTTTGGGAGCATAGAATTGGGGGTTTCAATTCCAAATTCACTATTTGGATGTAACAAAATATGTTGAAATTGAAATTGAAATGCAATTTTAATTCCAAAGACACTAATTCCATAACTTGAATTCCGTAAGAGAAGTTGTGATTTTCAATTTCACATATTCTCCAAACCTTGACCCACTAAATACACTCACCCACTCATAATGCCTCGTAAACCCACTAAATACACTCACCTACCCACAATGCCTCTTACGAGGCTCAAATCTCTCACCTCCCCAATTGGGGGGTGAGGTTATATCATTGCACCGAAGGTGCGCTGGTATAACCACAAACATACATGCATATATATACATAAATACCAATATATATATAAGCCTATATATATACACTATGATTCGCCGTAACGTCCCGTTACGTAACGGTTTTACGGCTTGCCGTTACCGTTATGGCACCGTTTCCCGTTTCCCGCAACCGTAACGGCCGTTACGGTGATCGGGACCCCGATTTTTACCGGTTCCGAAAATATCGTAATGGTTAACATTTTTGAAGTTTTTCAAAATTTTAGGTTAAAAAACTTTCTATTATGTATATGATATCATAAATGTTACTCCATTATTAAATTATTAAAAAGTAATGGTCTACTAATGATGAATCAAATGTCTACTGAAGATACAGCTCAAAATTGACAATCTTTTCATGAACCCCAACCAGAGCAACAAGATCCACCACGAAATTCATTTTGGTGGTGAACCATGTATCTTTTTAAAAATTATTTTACATTGTTGGAAATAAATTATATATGTTTAAATTTAATTTAATAATATCATAACAAGTATATCATAAACATTCAAATAACGACGACACCATTAGATTTATTAATAACTCATTTTTTGATATTAAAATTCTTTAAAAAATTAAATAAAATTCACTTAAATCTATCAAAAAATCATCTTTATTCATTCATGTTCCCAAAAGTATTCAATTAGAACATTTTGGGTAAGATGTGCAAGATTTTAAAAAATTCACGATTACGATAACTGAGTCCTGTTACGTAATCCCGTTATGGACCCGTTACCGTTACACCGAAACCGTTACCGTTACAGTGACCGTTACCGTTACGGCGAACCATGATATACACCTATATGTATACGCATTTATATACATATGCTTATATATAAATATATATATACATACGTATATATATATATATTCATAACCGCATATATATATTATATATATATGAATACACAGACACACAAATATATAACCACACATATATACACATAAACACATATATATGTGTGAATTTATATGTGTTTATGTGTATATATTACACAGACCTACATACATGTATATAGACACATACACAGTTATATATTCATACATATACTTGTATACTTATACCTATACATATTTATCTATATTGTCTTATTTAATTTTAAATTTATGATCTTTTACATTCAAATTGGATTGGATTTCGTATTGAATTCCAAGACATATCCAAACAATATATTTGGAATTATGGAATTGAAATACCATGACATTCCAATTCTAATTCAATTCCAAATCCTCGCAAACAAAATATATTCAACTCAAAGTTGTTATAAAAAATCACTTCAGATCTGTTTAAGCTTTCTATATCAGTGAGAGAAGAGCTCTCAGACGTAATTAGCTGTAGTACGATGTTACATTACAGCACAACATGAAATCCACCCTACTAAAAAACTAGAAGTAAATAAATAAAATTCAAAAGCACGATAGATTTGAACTCACTACAAAAAAAAAAAATGTTGTTAGCTTAACCAACAGTTGCAAGTTCAACTGTTACGGTATCTTCAAGTTCAACATCATTCATTTTCACCACATCATCTGCAGCAGTAACACTAGAGTGCTCCTTCTCTTTAATCTCCATGTGTTTCAACAGCCTTTCTAACAATTCCTGGCAGTCAATTGCTGTCACCATCACAGATATGCTATTCCTACCTTTCCAGCATCCAATGGCAATTGTTGAAGCATCTGTTTGAGTTTGGCTACCTGCAAAGAATCAACAACAATATTAAATCACATGTGCTCATTCATGGCCATATCTAAAGCCCTTCAACATCATGCTATACACAAACCTTTTTTCAGAACCACCACACAACATCCCAACATCAGCGTCGAAGCCTTCTCTCTGAATTCAGTATCAACGAAGTCCGGAATTTTAATGCTTTTATATTGCAAGAGATGCTTGAAGTCAATCGGGGACGCAGGTAGGATCTGCTTGGTTATATGTGGAAGAAGCAGTGGCAATCCTTCAGATGATATTCGGAACATACATGGTGAGGAGCTACCCTCTTTTGAGGTTTGTCGTTCCTGAAATGAAGAGGTATGCATGCTCACATGATGATTCAAAAGTTGGACACGATAAAAAGAAAGTCAATTTATAATATATTTAGCTGCACTGTCGTCTAAAATGATTATGAGGGAAGCTTTTATTTCCCAATGGGACCTCCATACATGAAAGCTTGAATTATAAACAATTTGGCAAGGGATGAATATGAGATATGCATAGATCAACAACATTCAGTAAGGGAGAAGAAACAATAACAAAACAAATCCCAAAATGAGAAACTCACAAACATCTTCAGTCCAATTGAAGTTATCTTCAGTTGCTGCCCCGCTTCATTCAGTTCAAGAACATCTTTAACTGATTTTGATACATAGTAAATTCTCTTCACGTGGTTAGTATCACTGTTTCTAGTGACAAGATGACCACTGAATGGAAAGGATTCCTCAATACCATAGAATGTCTTTATGCTACTTACAACAGCGTCATCCCTGAAAAAAACCACTGGGTCAACACCTCTCCACTTCCCTTGAATCTGTAACTTCCTCTTCCCCCCGGATAGCGGGACACCAGTTTCCTTGTCAAGAGGAGCCTCAGCTTCCTTCTCCCCTGATTCTTCATCCATATTAACAGAATCAACGTCCAAAGCGGTTCCCTGCGTTTCATTATCAAGTATATCAGCTTCAGGAGCTGTTTCTGGAAGTTGCTCACCTACAACAACTGCTGGATTAACTTCCAAACCATCTGAATCTTCCTTCACTTCATTTGATAATTTCTCCATTCGATTACCATTACTAGAATACGGCTGCCCACGCCGACGAACAGGTTTCTTCTGAATGGCTGCATGAGAAAATGCAATATAAATTTCATTATCCTTTAAAAATACCATATAACAGCATTACAGAAAAGGAAATGGGACTGGTGGTGAAAGGGATATGATATTCCCACTCAAGTTAATTTTTTAAATAAAGTAAACTGACATAATTTAACTCAGAAATGAAGTGCAACTGTGTAGGAGTAGTTTAGGATGATTATAAAGTGAGTGCTTTTGGAGGACATTTGCCAGAAGCAAGTGTAAGAGTAAGAATGCGGCTTTAATTTATTTTCAAGTTTCCTATTTATGCTTTAGTCATTCTATATCATTGCAATATAAAATATCAAATTCTATGTGCTCCCAAAATATGCACTTAGCCTGGGTTTTTAACAATCATCAAGGCATGCAACTGAGTCACACAATTTACCTCAGACAATGGTCTAGTAAACGCCAAATACAGTACCCAACATTATTAATAATCATTCAAAAAACAAAATGATATTGATAGTTACCAGGCAACTGCGAGAGTTTGTGAAGAACAGCAATAAAGAAGGCCCCAGTATTCTGATCATGAGGAACTATCCTCATGCAACGTTCTAGAGGAAGACTTGAAACTTCCTCATTAAGAACAACTGTCAAAGCCGCTGAATTTTCTGTCAACTGCAACCCATTTTCACAGTTTCCATTACCAGCACGATCATGCTTTTCCTCAAAAATAGTATTATGGTCATTGCCAGATACATCCGCATTGTTTTCGCCAGAAGGAAACATGCTGGCAATAATCCCATCTCTACGAAACTTGGAGACATCTTTGTAAGAAGCCAACCAGATTCCCTTATCTCGAACCTGCAAATGAAATGCAGAACCAAATGCTTGAGAAACGATAATATAAATCAAACTTACAGTGTCTTCTAAGTTTGCTATATACAGCTGACATGCATTATCGCCTAATGATAAGGTAAAGTAGAAAAATATGAGAACCAGTAAAAAGAAAAGCAAAGGTTCAGCAGTTAAATATTACACTTATTTTGACAAGGAGATAATCTTTTAAATTGTAATGAAACTTCATCAGATGATTTTAACACCCAATCCATTGCTTTTCACCACTAGAGTCGTACGTTTACCCATTCACATAAGCAATAGGGCTGGCTGGCCTTTTTCAGGGGGTCTAGGTGCCAGAATGTGTTAAACAGTTGGAACACACAACTACAATCTCTCAAAAAGTGCAAACCACTTCGACGCGTATTTCAAGGATCTAATGTAACACTAATCTATAAATTAGAGAAGAAAATTATAATAACTATGAGTTTGTGGCCTACAAAATGATCATATTGCTTTGAGATCCAGAGAGGCACTACAGATGGTAATAGAGCCAACAAGGAGAAATGGATATGACGGCTTTAGAATAATCCATTAAGTGTTAAGCTTTCAATTTTATTTATTTTTGTTTATTCATATGCCATATATACTTTGCTCATTTGAAATGCCATCAGCTAGGATCCACAATTAGGACCACAGCAACAAATAATCAATATCCATCGTTGACGGCACACATCACTGACAACACACATAAAGTTAAGACATTGATACTTGTGCCACATCCCTCCTAAGAGATCTCAAAATAACCAGTTATCTGTTATAATCTCAACATGTATAATAAAAAAAGATCTTGTTGCAAGGGTTTTATTTATGCAATTCCCCCTCCCCCACACCGGGATTTGTAACGTGACGGCGATTGTGACCAGATTGGTTGATCAACCTGACCAACCCGGGATTTTTTAAACATAAAAAGAGCCTTACTTTCTATTATATTAGGTAAAAAGCGCTAGCTATCGCCCAACCTATACAATGGACTTTGATGCTTTCCTAATAGGTTTGATAAAGGTGCTTTTAAGCCCTTTTGCTTGCTGAGAAATGCCCCCTTCTTGAGTGAAAAGCTCGTTTTAGGCCGTATCTACTTATATAATGTGGGGTGCTAATGGGATTTTGAAACTTACTAATACTAACAGAATATAGTAGATGGATGGATACGTATCAATTCATTCTTCACCCTTCCCCTAAATATCTCTCCCCCCTCTTCCTTTTTCTTCTTCATCTTTTTCATACTTAATCTTGTTTCGATGTTCTCCTAATTACAACCCATATATGTGGGACTGTGCTGTCAATACAAGAAAAAAAAACCTTGCTGACACCTGCGGGAAGGAGGGAAGCAATTTCTTTGGAGTTTATAATAAATAACAACAAAATAAAGGTGATAAAGAAAGTGGGGATGAAACATCCGGAACAGCATATCCTCAGAAACCATATCACAGTTCATTAAAATTAAATTAAAAGGAAGTGCAAGCATCCTAGAATTATCCATGAGGTGTTAAGGTTTCAAGCTTTTAATTTATTTGAAGTCAAACTACGATCAGCTAGGATCCATAATTAGGACGACGGCATCAAATAATCAATGTCTCTCGCTTTCAACACAAATTGCTGACGAGACAAAAATTCAAAACACACTGCCATTTGTGCCACTCCCTCCTAAGAGGGTCTTAATATAACCTGTTATGAATTAAAAAAGATTGACAAGTATCATAGCCTAGGATCTTATAAGTGAGACCATGCTATCAAATACCAGAAAAACCCTTGCCGGGACCAGCAGGAAGGAGGGAACCAATTTCTTTTGAGTTTAATAATATAATAACAAACAAATAATGGTGATAGTAAATTGGGGATGAAACATCCAGAATAGTATATCCTTACAACCCTATCTACTAATTAATTACCCATTTTTGGGAACATGATGAAAAGTTTAGTATCGATCACTGTCTCGGGGGCACTCTGAGAAGACTATGTCATGGCATACTACAGTTAATTTTGAAGAATTTTCTTACAGTTGATTTTATTTTTTAAGAATATCTTTCTTCTTTATCTCCATCATTAACACATAGATAGATTGAAGCTGGAGTTCCACCAGCAAATTCACTTCAAGCTGTTTACTAATATTATCAAGATGGAAGTGTTGTTCCCGAGCGAGCAAGAAAGGAGACACTGCCCTATATATGGGGTCAGCAGTTCAGTTTTTGAATGCTGACCAATAGAAAACTTTTACTGCTCACAACTACAAGACTGCATTATAACAGGACGTTTACATTTATTTTAAATGTATGATTTATATGTATAATTCACATACAAAATACCTTCCATTTCTTGAGACCTGGCCTGCGAACAAGCTGAGGAAGCTCACTGGAGACATCAAGAAGTTCAACAGATCCTCCGCACTTCCGCATAATCTGAAGAAAATGAAACATCCCGAACCAAAGAAGAAAGAGAAAATATAAGACTAAGGAGAACTCAGTTAAACTAAGAATAAAAAATAGCTAATATTGTGCTGTGTGTATCGTCTGAAAATCACCCAAGCACAACCAGAACAAAATCACAGTCACGTCCTTTTTACCGATAAAAGTGGAAAAATAAAAATGAAAAAGAGTCATGAGAATAACACAATTTCCTGTCAAACAACATGGCATGAAGCTGAATATATATATATATGTGTTTAATTTCATACCGAAAGAGAAAGATAACATCGGTTTCCTGATTTCATATTGTAGTTATAAGCCTTCTAATAACAGTTGACATGTTACCTCAGCAACCACAGCCTCATTCTCAATTGGATTCATAGAGCAAGTTGAGTAAACCATTCTTCCACCAACTTTAAGTAATGATAAACCTGGAATAATCAAATAGACAATCACTAAAGGTACTTTTAACTTGCCCAATGAAAGCTTAGAAAACACTCCTAGCAGAATCAAGTGATGGGATGGGAGTAGCTCATCCATCTGTATTAAACAGTTGAACCACATCAAAAGAGGAATTTTAAGCAGAATAGATCTCCAGTATCTCCAAGTTCTGAGAAAGCATATGAAATGTGTTTCAAAAAGCTAGGTTGCTCTAGTTATCATTTCTTCCCTTGATATCCAAAGACAGCTATTGAACATACTAGTCTTCCTCACTAAATTCATTCTACCTTGAATCAGGCATCAAAATGGGAAGTCATTAGACATGGGACTGAACCGAAATCACTTGAAAACATACCAACCGAGAAGTACTTCTAAATGTTAACACTAACTAGAAAATCATGAGTTTCACTAAAAACTTTCAATAAATGAAGGTGATACATGTTGAATCCATATTCAAGCTTTCACCATCACGAGCTGATAGGTTCAAGAGAGATGTAATAAAGAACTAAACTGTACTATATTTTTAAACTATGTGAAAGTGCAGAAAGTACCCCGCATTGCAATCTGAACTTGTAGACCATGAAGTCCATTACCCATTCCGACGCTCCTGTATTATAACAGTTTCACGCAGGCATAGGACAACCAAATACAAAATTAGCTCCCTTTTTTCAGGTGGATGGGAGGAAGAAAAGGAAACAGAAAGGACACGAAACAATTACCATTTCCTCCATATATCAGGAGCCTTACGGAGTGTACCATCCCCGCTGCAAGGAACATCACACAAGACACGATCAAATTGAAGTTGACTAAGATTTGGCTCCTTCACAACTCCGGACTCCGAGGCATTAGCATGGTTCTTGTTTAAATGGCAACTAGGAAACTGTTGCGCTTCATGATTTGTGACAATCAAGTTAGCAGTGCACATTCTTTTTGTTTGGTGGATAAGAAGGTTACACCTCTGGACATCAACATCATTTGCTATTACCTACACCAAGCAAAGTAGAAAAGAAAAAATATAGCTACATACTATTGAATTTCGAATGCAGGAAATTGAGTCCATAACAAAAGAAAGAAGATGGAATCATGCAAACAAATAAAAAGAATTGGATTTGGATTTTCTACTTCTACTCTCAATGGGGATAGGTCCAAATGCAGAAGAGGGGCTTAATATACAGTTCCAAGAGTACAAGAGTTAGAATCACCATTCCACTAGGTAATGAACCATAATCAGTTGATGTGTGTATCATCTCCAGTAACTGGAAAGTTTTTGAACCAGGAGCTGCACACACTGCAACAAGTAGAGTAGACGGTCAAAATATTCTGGCATGTGTAATTATTTAACATGGCCACACAACAATTATGAGAACAAGTTAAAGTTGATGAACGCAAAAAATAAATAAATAAAAGTGAAGAAAAATAGGATTCAGTATTTAATAGGATTTACTTCAAAAAGCTCAGAAATCAAAACACAAAGACTCTTTATCATTGTTAAATGCATAAAAGCAGCTTACTATCAAGAACAAAATGATCCGGTCGTACATCCAAGAACAGTGGAGGTACCTGAATCAACACAAAGGAAAAATAAATACACCAGAATGTTTAGATGCTTTAAGAGTTTGACTAAATATCATTATTTAGTGCAAAGCATTCCAAATAATTTGTAAAGTTGCTCACCATGCTTACAGCCTCCTGTCTTGTGATGTTTCCAATTTCATTTTCTAGCTTCAAGAACTCATGGAACCTATAATTTTTAGATCAAAACAATGAATAACTAAATAAAAAGATGAAGAAGAATTTTAGCAGTGAATCAATTTTAGAAGCATGATGCACATGGTGGAACATCAGCAAATATAAAACAAAGACCCAAAATTAGAGACAAACTTCATAATTTGACTCTAAATTTATGATACTATCTTTTCAGGGATTTTTTTTCTCGAGACTAAAAATAATATGGTAGTTACAATTTACCTCCTCTGGAAAAAGGCCAAATAACAGTACCTCCCCTCTAGTTTCTCAGACAACACTGGCCTCCCCTCTGATTTAGATCAGAGTAGCAGTGACCTACACTGCCACAATCTGACACTCTTGTCCGCTGAGGGCAGGCTTAATGTTTACTCCCTCCATCCCCTTCCCCCCCCCCCCCCCCCCCCCCCCCAAAAAAAATAAGAAAGAGAGTAGCATCAGTTCAAAAATGAAAGCACCATCTTTTCTAAAATTCTTGATCAATACTTAATTGTGGACTCACCATAGGAAAAAAAATTAAAACATGATATCACTCTCAACTATAAAAGTGTAGATTTCAAATTTTACTCATTACCCTAACGATTGAAAAAAAAAAACACCTTCAGATTGATTGTGATTTTTTTTTTCACTCATTACCGTTGCAATAAAAAAAATAATCACAAATTACACCTTCAGATTGATCGTGGTTTACAATTATAGCTTCCATACCTGTTTCTTTTTATTTTATTTGGGGCCATCTACTTGATAAAGAAAGAGCCGCGCATACAGAAATGATAGAATCATTTTTTATTGGACCAAATAGGAGGCTCCTATAGAAGATGAAAAGATAGGCACAAAATCAAATATAAAAATCCTGCCATTAACCTTTTGGCCTAAAAATGTAAGCTTTCTCGATAAAGTTCAAGAAAAGGAGACCATTTTTGGTACAGATGGAGCACTTAAACCCAAAACTGACCTTAACAAGCTTGAAAGGGGTATTACGTCCAGATGTTGTAATGTTAAATAACTAAATGTACCATGTGTATAAGAATTCAATAATTTGAACTTTCTTCCAAGGGAGGCGAATGTAATTATCCCAAAAAAAAAACTGTCATTTGTGAAACCAGATTTTTGAACATGCAACTCAATTTAAGATCTACACTATGTTACATGGACTCGGGTACGAGTGTCAGACACGGGTATGTATCCGTGTGTTGGACGTGTGAAATATCTAATAGAAGGATGCATGGATACGGCTAAATATTTATTTTATTCTCACGTGTACAACAATGTTTTTATCAAATATAGTGTTCAAACTAAATATTTTACTCCTTTGAAGTAATATGATAGCAACATGGAATCATTTGGAGCTAAATTTAGGTAAATGTCCTACCATAAGTGTCGGACACGTGTCCATACCCATGTCCGCCTTATAAGTGTCGGACACAGCTACTTCACCTACTTTAGAAGAGCCCATGTAACATAGGATAGATCATTCAAATATATCCTTTGACAAATTGAAGAGTGACGAGAATTTTTAAATCAGTTTTCATTATTATCTATGCACGAGGACTGCAAAAAAAAAAAAAATGACATGCTTACGCAAATACCACCAGCTGTTAGCTTGAGTGGTATATCCTGCCACCCAAGCTATGGAGGTAGCAAAGTCACATTTTGGACTGGACTGGACACACGTCCTACTCTTTTTCTTTTTCGATAACTCCAACCGATGTCTTACTTATTGGGGGGAAAAACATACTTATGTGAAGCATCACATTATTCCAGTGACAAGAACATTACGGTGCAGTGAGTTGTATTACATTGATAATACAGCGACTATTACCGCCAAACTCCTCAGCGGCAGATCTAAAATGTGATTTTATGATTTTATTTGTTACTGTATATTCTTAGACAATCTGGCCACACTTGTCCTTTCAACATGGAAATATAATTAGAATCAATACAAAGATTGCTACATTAAATTCTTCGGTATAATTGCAGAAAGTTCCACCATAATCATAATATCCACCTATGTCCAATTAACATCTTATTACCATTTTTCTCCTTATCAAAAAAAAAACAAACATCATATTACCATTTGGTCTATTTCATCATAAGACTCTTCAAATCTATAATTGGGTCATAACACAATTAAAAAATATATATAATAAAGCCAACAACAGCCACCTACTCATGAATCTTTATAGAGCTAAAGCCACCAGTCCTGGACGAGTTTTTGTCCCTCCCTATTACCCCCCCTCCCCCCAAGCCCTCAAGTATGCTTTATCAAAAACAATAAGAAGTTTATTCTGCACTGTTCTTGATTTTCTATATTTTCATCCAGTCCATGGATTAGTACGACCATTCTTGCATTCAAGTCCTAATATCTTTATAACGAGGCTACATAACAGGGAAAAAAATATTTGTAACTATCAAAACAAAAACTAAAATCAGTACTGGACAAATGCAACACTTATGCATGGATCTTTGTAGCATGGTATTTCTTTTTTCTTTAAATAAGTGGTAGCATGGTCAGTGTTGCAAGATACTCTGAGGATTTAAACATTATACGGGAAAAAATCCAAGATATCAAAATTTGCCAGAGTAACGCAGGCATATTTGTATGTGTCATGAACATAAAACCTGTGGGCACAAGCCACTAGGATCCTCAAAAACCAATTAATCAGAAGGCTGGCTCATATTCTCAGATATCAAATATTCGCAAACAAACAAATACTTGTTCACATATCCCAGCTCCCAAAAACTTCACACAAACAGATATATGTGCATATACACTGTATACAGACGATTCTATTCCCAAAAACAGACGTGGATACATGTGTTCACACAAACACATAGTTACATCCAAAATGTAAATGAAGACATATAATTATATACTATACAGACAACATGAGAAATATAGAATGCGCATTCTATCAATAAAATAAACAACTAGAGGAGTTCTGGTTTCTTCTTACGTTTGGCAACTGGAACATTGGTATATCGTTAACATTAGAAATGTGGGTAGATGCAAGTAGAATGCCAGAGTAAGAAAATAAAAATATATAAAAAAAATTTAGCTCATATCATGTGCCTGGCACCAGCAACAAATATATCCATAATATATGATAAATTTACAGACTTGCATCACAGCAGAGACTAAAGCAACTGTATAGCTCAAAGTTGACATTACAATTACAAACGACTAGCCCCAATAATCACCCCCTTGAAATTAATGAAACAGTTTATCATAAATTGCATCGTTACCTCTCAAGGGTTTGGTTCTTTCTCAACTGCATGCGAGAAAAATTAGAATGCCAAGCAAGATTCTCAGGGTACCAAGGCATTGGGTAAATTGCCTCTTCACTACCATCAGTCACCTGGAAAAAATAAAATTGAAGACAGATAAAATAAACGAAGAAAGGAAGCGGAAAAAAAAAAGGGGTAATATTTCCCCAACTACAGAACAAAAAGAGCCAATTGTTCAACCTCGGATTGAAGAGATGTCATAAAGTCGTTCTCTAACTGCGAGCGAATTTCAGCACAAAACTGGCCACTGCAAGCAACAATAGGAGTATATTATTGCTAGCAACATTAAGAAATTTCTGTAAATGGAAGATTACTTGGGCTTTCCAGCTACATAACAAAGTAATTGAATCAACTAGTATTAGAAACTTCAAACAAAGGGGATCAAGGTTTTATATTTGATTTGATTTTTATTTTTTTATCTTTTTGCGGGTGTGTTTGATAAAAATATACAATGAAAGACATATTGGCATAAAGATAATGAAATGGTGCACAAATTGAAAATAATTTAACTGCTCAAATTCAAAATGACAACAACACAAATAGAAAAGGGCAAAGACATATCTAATAAGAACAATTCAATTAAAAGCTAAAATTAAATACAGACTTACCTTGAATTGATTCTGAAAGCGGCAGGTAAGGGCTTTCGAAGAAGTTCGATGAAAGTGTCCCACTCTTCTGCCGATACAATACCTTGCTCCTACCATGTCATCATATACCAATAACATTTAGGCATTACTTATCATATATATATATATATATATATAGATATATATAAGGAGATTAGGGTTTATATTACCTTGTAGTAGTCATCGAAGGCTGGATTTTGAGTGGCGAAAGGCTGCCAAGTAGGGTTTGGCTTGTCGTTGGTATTGGTGTCATCCTGTTCAGAAGAATTGTCAGATTTGTTACGCTTCCAAACATTTTCTCTGCCTTGACGGAAGTGTTTTCTCTGAGTGCGAGACCTTCCTCTGCCTCCCATTTCTTCACTCGGCGATTGATCTGGAGGAGAGAGAATGAGCGACGGCGTGGGGTTTATGGCGGTTTTATTAGTGTGGGTGTGGCTACTATTATTATAAACTGTAAAGCTTGGTTTTCTTATGTTTGGAGGGCCATTGATGATTAACACCTTTACTTGGCCCATGGACATAGTACCATAGCCACACTGCTGAGAAACACTCTTCCTTCTTGCACACTAAGCCTGGCCCACACTTAGTCCAGTACAATCTAAAATACATACATAAATAATAATAATAAAAATTTAAAAAAAAAATACAAGAAGATATGATAAAAATACAAGAAGATATTTTGGTAAAGCTTGTTGATAGATATGATATGTCATTTGTAAAAAGCACTTCATCTAAAGGCTTTGTGTGTGTTTAGCATTGGGAGTTCTACATGATTGTAATTTGTAAATAGATGTGTAGAAGTTGATAGAAAATGCACAAACTGTCCCTATAAACATAATTTAGTAGCCTATAAATAGGTTTAGACTTCCTCCGATCATTTCTAGCATGCTTCCTCTAATCATTTCTAGCATGCTTAATGGAGTGAGAATATTATAATATAAATTTATCTCTGTTAATATCGACTCAATTATATCATGATTGTGTAGATATTTGAGTGTAAATTCGAGACTAAATATTCAATTTAAATAAATATGTGAGATTAATTTTTTATTATTTAAATATGAACACATTTATCATTTATTCAATTAAGTACATTTCATAAGAAATTTGAATATCACTTAAAATATTAAATATTAAGGTCATTAAAAAATAAAATAAAATTATAAGTGACAGGATTATCACTTAACACTAAAGTATTGAAAATTTACAAAAAAAAAAATCAGAAAATATAATTTTTTTTCAACAACATTTTAAATCTTCTGTATTACTCTACTTTGGAGACTGTTAAGAATTTATAAAAATTATTTTAAATGTGACGCAACACCACCCTTTCTCTGTCTCCCGCTAAATTTCTTTACGTTGCTTTCAGTAAAAGAATCAATTTTCTTGTGAAAGATAGTATGGAGGAATAGGGAAGAGGTCATTTTTACTCCGAGAGAAGTTACAAGTGACAAAAATTTGTTAAACACCGGTGAATCCTATGCGCTAAAAAAAGTTTCACCTCTCCTACATGCCCAAGCTAGCAAGCAGAAAGAAACCATAACCCCTACTAAGCAGATTCATGAGACCCATAACCCCTACTAAGCAGATTCATGAGGCCAGACTACCAGAGAACCATGCGAAAAGGATTACAAAGCAGCATTACCAAATATGCAATCAAGTAGGTCCCAAAGCTTGGCAATTCTCAGAGGTCCTTTTAACTCTCAGAGTGGAGAATGCTCTGAGCCTAATGGTATCAATAATTTCCCTTTGAAAGAGACCTTTGTTTATCAGAGTAAAATTTTCTGTTCCTCTCACTCCAAATAACATAGATAGTAGTTCTCAGGCTCCATCTAGCTATAAGAGAGGTGAAACACTTTCCTAAGAAATGAGAGGCACACCAGTCAATCATGGCATCCCAAGAGAAAGCAGGCCAGTCAAGCATGAATTTGAGTGTCCAGTCAATCATGGCCTTCTTAACAGAATCCCAAATGCATTTGAACATGTTCCCATAAGAGTGTGGAGTATACAAAAACAGAGGTGGTTCCTTGAAAGTGGTTTCACATTCCCTATAAAGTCACAAGATGATTTTGATTTTTTGTTCACACTTTACGTGGAAACAACGAAAACATTCAAAACTTGTATAATAAAACTTGATATAATAAGAAACATGTTGATATGAGGATATCCAACGTATATAAATGAACAGATAAAGAGGAGGAGAGATATTCTTCATGCTTTATATCATATACTAATTCAAATATCCATCTTTTAAAATAGATTGCACTAGCAAAAGGTCCCCCCATCACTAAAATATCCAAAATGTTGAAATAGATCACCATTCAATGACAGATGATAAACCAAACAAAATCCCAAAAATAATAAGTAGGACAGTAACGCTAAGTAAAATGTCTCAAACTTAAAACACTTCCAAAGTTGATCATTCAAAATAACCTCAGAAATTAAATTTCGACTGCAAAAGCAAGGGTCATGACCAACTGGGTCACCTACTATGCTGCAGCAGATGGCTTAGAGGCAGCTGAGAGTCTTGACCTCTTCTTTGCCAAACTCTCACTGCGACGATCCCGTTGCTCCTTCAACCTGCTGGCAAGAAGCTTTTGGTACTCAGCTGCCTCAGACTTTGCCTTTGCAATCCTCCTCTTCTTATCAGCAATTCTTGCCCGCTTCCTCTGCAGAGTCAATGGAGTTACCAGCCTCTGAATTTTGGGAGCTTTGCTGCACTTCTTCCCTGTTAAGAGCAAAAAGTCGCAACAACAAATAATAAACAGAAAAAATTATTGTCCAATAATTACCTAATAATCTTCGGATTAAAATACAACAAGAGAAGATGACATCTACAAATATTAAGTTGTTTGGTCATTTTCTTCATTTGCTTTGTACAAATATAAAAGCTAACAACAAAAACCAGTAAGAAAACTCACCAGCCTTGGTTGTGAAAGTACGGCGATACGTGTTGACGTACTTCCTAACATCATCCTCCTTGGAAAGGTTAAAGAGCTTCCTGATCTTAGAGGCTCTCTTTGGACCTCTCATTCTTGGTTTCTCAATGTCAGTCAGGCCGGGAAGGTCACTCTCACCCTTTTTCACAATAACCAAGTTCAAAACTGATAGATCCTGGCTAACGATACATCCACGAACAGACTTTCTTCTGCGCTCTCCATTTCGCCTTCCATATCCTCGGAAGCAAGGGGTGCCTGTTCAATGCACATCCCACTTTATTCACACTAAAAAATAACCTCAACCGAAATTTATTAACAAATTTTACTAAAACATGCAACACATGAGAAATTCCAACCGCCAACCTCGGTGAAGCAAAAGACGGACTCGGCCTGGGGTCAAAACTCCCTGCTTCATAGGGAAACCTTGCTTGTCACACCCTCCCATGATTTTGAAGACATAGCCCTTAAATTCCTGCCATAAAAATAAAATGGAAATATGTTAAGAACCAGAGCAGATAAAACACAAATAGAAAAAGAGAGGGATATTTATAGATTCTTACATCACCCAGAGCGTCTCCGCTAACCTCTTGCGAGATCCTCTTGTCAAAAAAAGCTCGGCTGCATCATGAAACAAACAGTGAAATAAGAAGAAATGTTGAATAATTTGATCCAATGCATATTTTTGTCCATAATAATTACAGATGACTTGGTGCAAGGGAAAAACATACTTCTACACAGATCACCTGATGTTATATATGAAGATATTAAACTAACAGAGAGATAATTCCATAGTAAATTCAGGAGTCAAAGGCAAGGGAAATATATTGCAGATAGGCGTCATAAAGACATGCAGTTAGAATCTATGTTACTTGGACTTGGGTACAACTGTAAGGTAAGGGCATATATCCATGTCTGAGGTGACAATTTTAAAATATGGACACACGGACAGTCGGGCACTACTAAATATTAACTTTATTTTCTAGGGTATTTCAATATTGTTATCTAACATACTGTTCAGATAGGCTTTTAACTTATTTTTAAGTAACAATATAATTCCGTGATTGAACAAGTTTTTAAAATAGGTGTCCAACCAAATGTGTAGGACAGAACAATACTTGTCCAACAAAGATACTTCATTATGTAACGTAAATTGGAATTCCTAAAATACACTGTAGTTCCAGACTTGTATACAGAACTAGAAAATTGTTAAAAAAAACACAAGAATGCTTCTTATTGACAAATTCAATATTTTTTTAAAATTAGTGTTGTGCACAAAATAAGAAGTATAAAAAGAACAATTACAAATATGTTCACCTAATGTTCATATCCTCAGCAGCATACAACTCGGGTAGTAAGAGTAAAAACACTGAACCAATACGTAATCATTGTCATGAACCAAAAAGAAAAAGGAAGCAGAGGGAAACAAACATCTCTTATAAACACATTGCCAGGAAAAACACATTGTACGTATATATTCTTCAAAAAAATCCTTAAGGAAAAAAAACCCAGATCCTACAAACTCCGAAACAACCTGTAAAATCATCAGGTAGAACAGAATAGACTACAGAAAACTAAAAAATGTAGTAAACCAAATCAGATAATTTAGACATTAATACTGCAATTGTTTCGTATAAAGACTAACTGTCCTCAATAGCAACTTTTAACTCAAATAGGTACATTTTTTTAACACCATTAAAACCTGACTGTCTATTTCATAAATAGAAATTGACTATATGGCATAAACCCAAATCATCTAAAGCATGTCTTATATATATTGAATAAACCCCAATTCAAAAGAAAACCCAATAAATATCAATATATGACAAACATATATCTATAATTTCCTAGGGAGTAAACAAAGAAATACCTACAGATTCACACACACAGTGGATGTAGAGATAGAAAAAGAACAATATATTACCATAAGATAAAGAAAGAGATACAGCGTGTATAGAGAAACAATAAAAAAAATTGATATGAAATGAATCGGTAGGTTTCTTACAGCTTCTGGTCATCGTCGATTTCGAGCTTTTTCTGACACCCTGTGGTCGGATTTGCAATGTTGAACTGAAAAGAACAAAACAAAAACACACCAAAAATGATAAACAAATAGAATGATTAACGAAACAAGTGAGTGTTACAGGTTTTACAGACAACTGAGATCGAGCGTTAGGGTTTTATGAGATCGAACCTTCATCTTCGATGCAACGGAGACTGAGCCGCGACGATGCAGAAGAGACGCTCTTGCTCTTGCTCTGGGTTGATCCTTACGAAATTAGGGTTTTGTTAGCGGCTCTGGCTTTTTATATAAGAGGATAGGGTTTTTATGGGCCTTTTTCAATATGGATCTAAATAAACCCAGGAATTGGCCCATATTCAATTTGGGCCTACCTGTGGGCCCACTAAGCATTGGTAGATAATACTAGGCTTTTATGGGCTTGATTTAGTGCATGTTTGGTAGAGGGTGTGGAGTTGGTTTTTGGTTTTGGTTTGGTTGGAGTTGGGTTGGAGTTGGAGTGGTTGGAGTTGGTGTGGTTTTATTTTGGTTCCAAACCATGTCTGGTGCATATGGTTTTAGTGTGAGAAAAAGTGATGCTGAAAAATCAAACCATGTTTGGTAGAGTTGGTATGGGTTGAAATTCTGAATATTAATATATTAATAAATATTAATATTAATATATTAAAATATATTAATATATGAGTTTCACATTTTATTTATTAATAAATATTAATATTTATTAAATAAATATTAATATATATTAATATATGGGTTTCACATTTTATTTATTAATAAATATTAATATTAATATATTTATTTTTTCATAAATATTAATATTAATATATTAAAATATATTAATATTAAAATATTAAAATATATTAATATTAATATTTTTTAATATATTAATATTATAATATATTAATATATTAAAATATTTAATTTTTTGAAATATTTAATTTTTCATAAATATTAATATTAATATATTAAAATATATTATAATATATTAATATTAATATTAATATTTTTTTTAATATTATAATATTAATATTTTTTAATATATTAATATATTTAATTTTTTGAAATATTTAATTTTTCATAAATATTAATATTAATATATTAAAATATATTAATATTATAATATTAAAATATATTAATATTAATATTTTTTAATATATTAATATTATAATATATTAATATATTTAATTTTTCGAAATATTTATTTTTCATAAATATTTAATTTTTCAGAATATTTAATTTTTCGAAATTTATTAATATCAAAAATAAATTTGCTACAGTGTTGGTACCAAAACCAAAACCATGAACCTTCAAAATTTTGGTTCCAAATTTTGGCTCATTCCTTCACAAAAGTTGCACCATGGTTCAGCTACAGTGTCGGCTCCAAATTTTGACTCCATTTGCCAAACATGGGTTTGGTGCCAATTTTTTGAAACCAAACCCAAAACCATGGCTCCACTCCTTAGCCAAACATAGCCTTAGTGTATGAGGCATGAGGCTTGATTAGTAATATTCTTCATTGGTGGATAATATTGAACTTTGAAGAGCATAACTTTTTCCTTTGTTGATGATTTTCTTAAAATATTTTCTGTTTTATTTTTTTTTTGTAATTTCATTTTATTTATTTTTTAAAATATTATATTATGGGTATTTCAAACAATTTACTTCACAAAAGAGAAATATGCACATATTTATACGCACTATATGCATACTATAGGAGGTTAAAAGCTCGCGACCCAATAAAATATAGTTATAAAATAAGAAATTAACCAAAAGTAAAATTTGATATATTACTATTTAAAATCTAGACAGGATTTATATGATAAAATTTTCTTTAATTTGGTTTATAAAATGATTCCTTCCACCAATTTGTTATGTTTTAGTCTCGGATTTTGATCCAAATCTTATCCGATTAACTAGATATGGTTTAAAAATAAAATTCGATAATCCGATTAGGATTCGAAAACGATAATCCAATTTCTTAACAAATTAAATTTGAATTTATGTCAATCTAATCCGATAATAATCCGATTCGATTAATTTTATATATACACACATATATACTATGTTATTAATATATAAATTATATATTAAGTAGTATACTTAATTATGTTTCAATTTCTTTTTTTGTTTTTTTGCTTTTTATGTTTTCTATAGCCATGTTATAAGCATTGATTGTAAAATATATAATTTGGTGTTTAATATTCTTAAAAAACAAAAAAAAAAAAAAAAATTTTAATAATTTTTGTAACTTTGTTTTTACCGAATCAGATCGAATATCTGATAATGAAGAAATTTGGATTTGGACCAATTAAGTGAAAATTTGACGGATTATCGAATCGGATCGGATTGACTAATTAGTTTATAGGATTTGGATCGAACCTTTATCGAATTTGGATCGAATCAGGCCAGATCCGATCCGAATTCGATCCATTGAGAGGTGTACTTCAGAGGTCTAGTTCCGAGACCTATTACCAATTTTAGGACTTAGGTAGTTCATAGTTCATACCCCACAATTTAAACATGCAATGACATCCATATTGGGATTTGTCATTATTGTTAACTAAGCTATATACATGTCCATTGGATAGACACAAAGTTAGGGCAATAGAGGTTATCTTGGATCAATCACTAGAGGAATGGCTTAGTGAGAACAGGTAAAAGTTTTCTTATAATAAAGTACAAAAATAATATTGAATGTATATCTATCAAAAGATGGATAAAGCTAAGGTCCACATCACAATAATGCATTGTATGAGAGGGGATGGATGAGATCCAACTTTTATGTTCTAACGTGAAGAAGAGGGGAGATAACATAACTAATTATTCTAAAATATACAAAATGACAATATTAATCTTATGAGTCATTTGCTTATAAATCATTTGCAAATTTTTAAGATGTATGTGTTAAAATAATATCAAAATAATGATTTCTTTTCATTCAACCAAACAAGAAAAAATTATTAATTTATTGATTAATTATATTATTCATTTCATTCAATCAAATAAAAAAAATGTGAGAAACTAGTTCTCATCCCTAAGTATGCTTCATTCATCCCTCTCCCTCTCCCTCTCCATTCCTTTCATTTTTTTCATCTCTCCAACGAAACAAAACATAACATACAATTGATGTCATCATCTTTACATTTATCCTGTATCAATTTGATGGTCTAAGCATACTTGCATAATCTATATTTTTCATAGTTTTGATAGAATTTTAGTGCATGTTTGGTACGTTAGAATGGAATCTCCATTCATTCCATTTTTTGGTTTGTTACAATAACATAATGAATGAGAATGACCATTCCCAAGGAATGAAATTTCATTCTTAGGAATGAATTTTCATTCCATTACTAAAGCTATGGAATGGTCATTCCATTCATTTAGGAATGTTTTTAAAATATAAAATTATTTAAATAACCCTCTTGCATTTCAAAAAAAAAGTCACCGCCACCGTCACTGCCACCTTTTAATGTCCGTCATTACTATTCCGGTTATGTTTTACCATTATTTTTGTAAAAAAATAGTATTATTTTATTTAATTTTATATTTAATACTATGAAGGGTATTTTTGAGAAAAAAATTCAAGTTCATTTCATTCCCAATGTGTTTCATATTTACAATCAAACAATAGAATGAAAATGATTATTCCATTACATCCTCATTCTCATTTCCATTCCATTTCATTCAACCGTACCAAACGTGCCATTAGGGGAAAACTCAGGGTGGTGGAAGTATAATATTTCACATTAAACTTCAGATCCCCTATGATCTCTACTAAGTTTCTAATTAATATTTCAGGATTTTTAATCAAATATATGGTTGGATATCATCTCACCTGGAATTAAGAGCTTATGATAATTAAATGTAGCAAATGGCCAAATCATATGTCACACCAGTAAGTAGCAGATCATTTTCATGGCATCAACATCTAAGCCCATCAATCAAAACTCTCCAGCAAACAGCCTACTATTCAATTCTCTTTATTAATACACATTTATATTATCCTCTAAGAAGCTAAAAAGTGTTCTTAATTACTCCCATAATACATAGATCACCTGTTTAATTGGCTATAAATTTTTCTAGTCAACCTGATAGAAGACACTGATATACACTTTCTGTTAGTTTCTGAAATATTATATATTTCATGGGATGTAAACACATTGATCCAAGCTTTATGTCAATTTACAGAATCATAATTAACTTCAATAGTCAACGCATGCAAATTAAAAGTGCAGTTGGTGGAATCCATAGTGCAATATAGTGGACATATCAGAATAAGAAATAAAACAAAATCACCCAATTTACATTCACAAAAGTACTTCAAGCAACAAACTTGATATAACAAGATTTCACTTTAATTGGCAATTCTACAGATCATTGCAGAAGTGGTAAACAACACTGTGATACAGAGGACTATATATATATCATCACCAGCTCAACAGAGAATTTGATTCTCTTACTCAGCTTTCTAAAGAACACCTTATCCTGAATTGCTTTTCCGCAATGTTGGCTAGCAATGACATGAACAAGCACTCACAATGCACAGACAAAATCTCCGCTCGTCTCTATATCGTCTATGTCAGCATCAAGGTCATCAAGATCCATGCTTCCGCTAAGAAAAAGCCCCCCAACTATGTTTCCTTCTGCAGTTTTTCGAGCCTCGTTTATTATAGCCAATACTTCTTCAATACTTTGAGATAGATGCTCTGTACCATTAGTTTCTAAGCTAGCTTCCTCTCCTTCCGTGAACTCTATTGGCATGTTCTTTAAGAACCAAGGGTGCTTTTTAATTTCGGGTATTGTTATTCTCTACAAAGAAAATATAATTCAAGTGAATACAAGATAAAAATGTAGAAAGATGAATGGAATTAGTTTTACAAGATCAAATTTAAAGTTGAAATGGAAATGACCTTTTCCGGATTAGCTACAAATATACGAGATAAAAGATGTCTGCACTCAATGGAAACTCGGACATAATCTGGAATTGAGTAGTGGACACTAAGTATCCGCTGCCATAAGACCAGTTGTGTTTTAAATAACAACAGAAGCCCAATTATGAACAAGTCTATATGTAATTTAAAATTAGTGTAATGCGCCTTACATTAATTGTTTTCCTGAAGTTTCTTGGATCATCAGGATCTTCAAAGGGATAAGCACCAACAAGCATTACATATAAGGTTACCCCACAGGACCAAACATCTGCTATCTACAGATCTCAAAAATAACATATTGGTTACGGGCATTAGGTGACCAAACTAAGTTCTACCGATGAATTAATAATAAGTGAGAAGGGAATGGAGATTACCTTCCCATCATATTCTTTTCTTGATAAGACCTCTGGTGCGATATAGGCCGGAGTTCCCACAGTAGATTTGGGCTGGGAATGCAAAACGGATGACTAGAATCGAAGTCCAATAGTTAGTAGGTGAATGCACATAACGCTGTATTAGCTTTGGATGAACTTGTTACCTTTGAATATCCAAAGTCACATATTTTAAGACGCGGTGCTGAGCTCCCGTCTAGGAGTGTGTTTTCCAGCTTAAGATCTCTATGGCAAATTTGCTGCAGCAAATTGGACATGTTAAATTCAGCTCAAAACACTAGGCTAAAGTGAATTTATTTACGAAGGCGAAATGATTATAATAAAAATTGACTTGAGAACACTACCATTGAATGGCAGTAACTGACCCCTGATATTAGTTGTTGAAAGAAAAATCTCCCCTGAATAGCCAATGAATAAATAAAGAAATACAGAAGGTCAGTAATTGAAAATCATAGTTTGTGTTCTTTGAAAACCAAACAAATGATTGTTAATCATAGAGAAAGAAAGCTATTATCTCATCTTTCTTTGTATTACAAGGCCTTAACCAATGGGAAGCAGAAGCTTGAGCCATTTAAGATTGTTTTTCATAGAGGTGGTTTAGATTGATAGCATATTCAACGTAATACGATTTTTTTTCTTTTTTCTTTTAGACAATTACCTCCTAAAATACTCTTGGAAAAACTTGGAACTCTGTACCTTCCGCTTTGGAAGGAGAGAAGTTACCACTAGGCCAGATGCCTCGGTTGCAGAGTTATACAATTCGAAAACTAAGATTCGCATAAAATCATTTCTCCTTTCTAATTTACCTCATCGTCACTGAATCTACCAGCATTGCATATTCTCTCAAAAAGCTCTCCTCCTGCAGCATATTCCATTACTATGGCCAGATGAGTTGGTGTTAGCAAGACCTGCACCGCAAAACTTTGCGGCTCAATATTTCAACTTCTAAGAAAGTAAATGCAAGAGGGTACCCTCTTCCCTAAATAAGCAGATAAAAACAAACCGAACCCATTTTAGAATTTTAATATATTCTTAATTAATCACAAAGTTTAGCAAATCATTTTATGAGAGGAAGCACTAATTTTTACTGGATCAATTACGAAGAAGTGAGATGGAATCAAGTGCAGGAAAAAGTCAAAACATTGAACCAATTTTCAAGTTCTGATCCGTTTCAACTTCTATCAACTTGGGTTACACTCCAATATATCCTAACACGTGTATAAATGATATTTATACCAAAATTGGAAAGATTCACTCAAAATTACAAGAGGATTACACAATGAAGGAATCCTTGTCCATAAAGAATACAAATTTACTTAATATAGGATTACTAGAATAGTTGATATTTTGGGCGTTAATATACCTCTTGTTAGTCTCTTTATTATATTAATTTGGTATTTTTATCCGAGGGCGTGTTAAGCATGTTTTCAAGGCCTTAATACAAAAATGAGTTAATTTTAGGTTTTTAGCAAATATGTCTAATTCAGAACAACACTTAGAAGATATTCGCACTCAAATCAGCAAGATACAAGTCAATAAAACAGAGTACAAGTGGCTAAAGCAAGGAAATTCGCGGAGGATGGACTAGTTTTTATAATTAAGGTTGGAATAGTTTCTCACATAGAGAATGCAAATTGCAAATAATGGTTTCACTATCACTAAAGTACTCCATGAAGCAAGATCAGCAAAATTGTGCAACTTCAACTTGCAGTTTAGGTATCTGATTCACAGAATCTAACCCACTAAGCCCACAAATTGACATTTGAATTGATATGTGAAATGCTTTTCATTTGCTATAAACTGTTGTCTAAAAAACTTTTCTTTCCACTCTTATGGTAGAAATTGTGTAATATAATCGCATTTTTAGTACACAAAACAGAGGAAGAGATGCTAAGGCATGTTTGACATAACTTTTGCTTCTGTCTTTTCGAAGAAGAAAAAGAAAAGCAGAAGCTGTTGGTCTTTAACACGTTCTTCCAATGCCAGAAACTCTTCTAAAAATTTTATCAAAACAATGTTCAAAACATTTTTCCCACCAGAAAACCAAAGAAAGTGTTTGAAAATTCAATCCAAACACGACCGAAGATGGACATAAACAAATGGAGCTTTTAAAGGATATATATTCTGTTTTAATTTATAATACTCTCTCTAAGTGGGGAAAAACCCAATTGATAATTAAACTACAAAAAGGAATAAAATTAAAAACACCTTTGTATTGACGTCTTTAAATAAAGCATAAGCCCAAATATATGACAATTACAAAAACCCAAATTAGCCAAATACCTCCTTAAATCTAACAATATTGGGGTGCTTTAAGGACCTGTGGTTCATGATCTCCCGCTGCACATGCTCATCTATCTGTAGAACCATAAAAAAAAATCATAATTGTCAACAAAATGAGACTACCCAGTTGAGTATACAAACAAACAAACACAACCCACAAAGAAAAATGGATATAATATTGCAATAAAAACACATCGATCTGTGTTTGTGTGTGAGAGAGAAAAAAACAAACCTTTTGGCCTCTCTCTATATACTTGACAGCATAAAGCTCACCAGTAAATCTCTCTCTCACCAGCTTGGCCACACCGAAGTTCCCAGACCCTATATCCTTCAGAATCTCGTACCGTTCCATTGTATGCAATTAACAAATTCCCTGTTCTTACCTTTACATATATAGATATATACGTACATACATATCTCTATATCCTCATTCTATGTAGTGTCTACTTCAAATTGTTAGGCCACTTAGGCATCTCTATAGTGCTTGCAAGGAAGAGAAGCTTTGAAGGAGCTCTGTTCTTATAGAGCAGGAAGACACGTGTCGCAATTTCAGAGGTTGGAAGTTTGTGTAGAACGAAACAAAGTGGCGGCTGACGTGGCATTTCGATATGATACGTTCAAGTGTGCGTTTATAAAATGTACACGCTAGTTCAAGGCAAAGAGGGTATGGGGGTATTTTGGTAAAATGAATGACGTGTGTAGGCGTCGAGAGATGGAGGCGAGTATGGGTTGGGGAAAGTAGGGTTAGGGTTTTAGTGGTGGAACTGGAATGGGAGGTTCTGAAATTCTTGCTTTTCATGAGAAAAAGGGAGAGGGAATTGACGTGGACGTGGACGTGGACGTGGACGTGGACGGCGACGATGAACGGAACGGTGGGGAATGAAGCACTTCGATTGTGGGCCCGGGATGATTGGGATTCTATTATATATATTATTGACTTATATATGCAATAATAGTACAACAAAATATAATTATATAGCATCGTAATGTCGGAGTGTTTTTTTTTTTTTTTGTAACCGTAATGTGCGAGATAAACATAGACTTCTTCCTCAAATTTGTATCAGTTAATCTAGGGTTATTAATAAAAAATAAAAAATTCCCTAATGTTTTAAATTTTTAACAAACACTCCGTTAAGGTGTCATATAGCCCCCAATATTTTTTTCATCTTACACACAACATTCATTCCATTAAAAAACATTCATCTACCGTTATAAATTAATATTTTATGCCCAAAATACCCATCAATTGATATTTTATGCCCATAAAAAATTTATTTCAAGAAACACCATGTTATTCAATTTAATCAACTAAATCCTACTGTATCCACTTTGCCCCATATACTATCCAATTTCATCACTATGCCTCATCCTCCTCACATTTTGAGTCAAAATATCTAAACTACCCTCCCTTAATAGTATAAGAGGTTTAGTGAAATCAACCCTTAAAAAAATTATTTTTCGAAAATAAATTATATTTTTCATAAAAACTATAAATTTCAAAATATATATATATTTCGGAAAATATGATTTTTTTGAAAAATAATTTTTTTGTGAAAAATATATATTATGTTCCAAAATATGATTTGTTTTCCGAAAAATATTTCTTTTGCGAAAAAGTATATATTATGTTCCAAAATATGAATTTTTTCCGAAAAATATATATTATGTTCCAAAATATGATTTTTTTTCCGAAAAATATTTTTTTTGTAAAAAAGTATATATTATGTCCCAAAATATGAATTTTTTCCGAAAAATATATATTATGTTCCAAATTTTGATTTTTTTCTGAAAAATATTTTTTTTGCGAAAAATTATTTATTATGTCCCAAAATATGAATTATTTTCCGAAAAATATTTTTTTTGCGAAAAATATATATTATGTTAAAAAATATCTTTTTTGAGAAAAATATATACTATTATGTTCCAAAATATGATCTTTTTCGAAAAATAATTTTTTTGCCAAAAATATATATTATTATATTCCAAAATATGATTTTTTTTCCGAAAAATAATTTTTTTGCAAAAAATATATATTATATTTCCGAAATAATTCATATTTTGGAAAATAATATACTCCCTCCAAAAATAATTTTTTTGCGAAGAATATATATATATTTTTTTGAATTTATGATTTTTGCGAAAAATATAATTGATTTTTGAAAAATAATTTTTTAAAATGGTTGATTTCACTAAACCCCCTTATACTATTGAGGGTAGTTTAGGTATTTTGACTCAAAATATGAGGTGAGGGAGCATAATGATGAAATTGAATATTATAGGGGACAAAGTGGATACAGTGGGGGTTAGTTGATTAAATTGGATAGTATAAAGGGGTCTCTTGAAATTAACCCAAAAATAAATTAGTAACTAAATTAAAATTTTGAATAAAATATATATATTTGTATACTACTCATAAAAGTGTGGGACTTTTTAAATATATATATATATATATATATATATATATATGTATAGTAATTTTAAACTCCCATATATTATTATAAACCCAAATTATATATATATATATATATAAGATTTTTGCACAGGGCTTTTTGCATATATATATATATAAGTATAAAATTAAAAGATAAAAATAAATAAATTTGGGTTTGTATTCATTTTGCTTTTAAAAATAATTTATCAAAAACTTATACTTTAATATTGTAAGTGTGTGAATTTCCAAACCCATAGAAGCCCATCAGGCATAAGGCCCATCGGGCTAACAACCCAGCAAAGTTATCAGGTATCAGGCCCATTTCAGCTTATCATTCTTTGTAAATAAAGATGATGATGTAATAATGATGTAATGACAATAAGATTGCCCTAATGGGCTCAAAGCCCATTAAAGGTATCTGTATAAAAGAGACAAAATCTAAATAAAAAGATTCATTCGTGTGTTGTGCAAATTTTGGCATCTACACATTGGCGCCGTCTGTGGGAAGCGTCTCCTTCTTCCCATCTCTTAAAACTGAGCTTTATTGTTCAACCTCCGATTATTCTTCACCGCCTCCTGAAATCTCCACTCACTACTTCTTGGGCAAAGATGCCAGTTACTCGTTGGCAAGCAGACGTTCCAACCACTGCGGATAGTCGTTCGGGAGTTCCCCAATCTATGGAGCAAATCCTTCGACGCTTGATGGCAGCTGAGGAACGCAACCTGGCTCTGGAGAAACAAAATGCAGAGCTCATGGCGAGGTTGGCTCCACCACCAGCTGTTCCTTCGGTAGTAGCGCCCGACCCTCCAGCAGCGGTGCTTGACCATTCTCTGAACCAGCGAGGTAGCGAAGGACCGGAAGAGCACGCCGAATCTTCCCGGCGTTCAGGAAAGGCCCCCGCAACCGACGAATCCATTACCCCACAGAAGATTCAAGCAATGATGGACGAATTCCAGAGGAGAATCCTCGGGGATCTAAGAGCACAATCCATCGACGACCTGGCCGCCCAGGCGTCTACTGAGCTGGTACAATCACCCTTCGTCCTTGAGATAACCCGGGAACCTTTCCCAAGGAAGTTCGTCATGCCTCAATTCACCCCCTACGATGGTACCAAGGACCCCGAGGAGCATATTTACCAGGTCCATCAGAAGATGATCATGTACACTGAGAACGAGTCATTGATATGCAAAGTGTTTTCCACGAGTCTCGCCGATGCAGCTCTATTATGGTTCAGGAAGCAGCCGCCTCGATCTATCGGTAGTTGGCAACAGTTGACCATGCTCTTCATTGCCCAATACTATGGGAACAAGAGACAGAAGAAAACCATATCCTGCCTCTTCACCATGATCCAGGAGAAAGGAGAGTCGCTGAAGAGCTTTCTATCCCGTTTCAACATTGAGTCTTCTTCTGTCGGTAACTGTGACCAGCACTCTGCTGTTGAGGCCGTCCGGATGGCCCTTATTCCAGGGACGAAGTTCCATCAGTCCTTGGTGAAGCGCCCGCCATCGGGCATTGGGGAGTTAAACTCCAGAGCCCAAGGATACCTGAGGATCGAAGAAGAGGAAACCGTCAGGCGAAAGAGGACAGTCTTGGAGAGCATTGAATCCCAATCAAAGGACCAGGCGTCTGATTAAAAGCGTCTGACTCCATCAGGGTCGTCAGCCCCTTCGGAATCATCACCTCTCTCCTGAAGAGGTACTACCCGTAAAGGGCTAAGTTTTACTCATACTTTCATCTTTTTGTAAAAAAGCTACAACACCGATCCTGAAGGGATCGCCGATCCTGAAGGGATCAATATTTTTGTGAAAAATAAATCAAGTGTTGTTTTGTCTTTCACATGGCCTGAAGTGCCCGAAAGACATAACACTGATCCTGAAGGGATCACCGATCCTGAAGGGATCAATATTTTTGTAAAAAATAAATCAAGTGTTGTTTTGTCTTTCACATGGCCTGAAGTGCCCGAAAGACATAACACTGATCCTGAAGGGATCAATATTTTTGTAAAAAATTAATCAAGTGTTGCATTGTCTCTCGCATGGCCTGAAGTGCCCGAAGACACAACACAGATCCTGAAGAGATCAATGTTCCAAAAATAAATTAAGTGTTGCATTGTCTTTCGCATGGCCTGAAGTGCCCGAAGACACAACACAGATCCTGAAGAGATCAATGTTCCAAAAATAAATTAAGTGTTGCATTGTCTTTCGCATGGCCTGAAGTGCCCGAAGACACAACACAGATCCTGAAGAGATCAAAGTTCCAAAAATAAATTAAGTGTTGCGTTGTCTTTCGCATGGCCTGAAGTGCCCGAAGACACAACACAGATCCTGAAGAGATCAATGTTCCAAAAATAAATTAAGTGTTGCATTGTCTTTCGCATGGCCTGAAGTGCCCGAAGACACAACACAGATCCTGAAGAGATCAAAGTTCCAAAAATAAATTAAGTGTTGCATTGTCTTTCGCATGGCCTGAAGCGCCCGAAAGACACAACACTGATCCTGAAGAGATCAAAGTTCCAAAAATAAACAAACTAAGTGTTGCATTGTCTCTCGCATGGCCTGAAGCGCCCTAAAGACACAACACTGATCCTGAAGAGATCAAAGTTCCAAAAACAAACTAAGTGTTGCATTGTCTCTCGCATGGCCTGAAGCGCCCGAAAGACATAACACTGATCCTGAAGGGATCACCGATCCTGAAGGGATCAATATTTTTGTAAAAAATAAATCAAATGTTGTTTTGTCTCTCGCATGGCCTGAAGTTCCCGAAAGACACAACACCGATCCTGAAGGGAACACCGATCCCGAAGGGATCCATATTTTTGTAAAAAATAAATCAAATGTTGTTTTGTCTCTCGCATGGCCTGAAGTGCCCGAAAGACACAACACCGATCCTGAAGGGAACACCGATCCCGAAGGGATCCATATTTTTGTAAAAAATAAATCAAATGTTGTTTTGTCTCTCGCATGGCCTGAATTGCCCGAAAGACACAACACCGATCCTGAAGGGAACACCGATCCCGAAGGGATCCATATTTTTGTAAAAAATAAATCAAATGTTGTTTTGTCTCTCGCATGGCCTGAAGTGCCCGAAAGACACAACACCGATCCTGAAGGGATCACCTATCCTGAAGGGATCACCGATCCTGATGGGAACACCGATCCTGAAGGGATCCATATTTTTGTAAAAAATAAATCCAGTGTTGCTTTGTCTCTCGCATGGCCTGAAGTGCCCGAAAGACTCAACATTAATCATGGAAAGAGCAAATTTTCACAAGAAAATAAACCCAACTATGGTGATGCCTCTCCTATGGCCTGAAGTGCCCGAAAGACACAGTACTTTTGAATAAAATAATCTAAGTATTGAAAAAAGTCAACTGGACATGAACCATGATTTTTCACTAAAAAATGGGCCCCAATGACCAAGGCTTACAAAATGCTTTACAAATAAAGAATCCTAAGTACCATTATCAATGCCCCCTACATTTAAGCTCACAAGAACAATAGTCCCATCGGGAACAGAAGGATCAGAATCGGATTTGGGCCCCGGAAGAGGCTTGGTGTGGAATTCACTGAAGCGAATGTCATCGGGACCTATAACTGGATCATCATACGGCGAAGCAATGCCCAAAGACTCATCCAGTTCCCCCACTGAGGCGAAGTCCCTCTCCTCAATAGGTTTCTGGATGTCCTTGAAGCATGAGCTCCAGCCAAACCCGATCCTATACTAGGCGGTGTCGCAGAGGCGTTTATACATCTGATTGCCACCCCAATGGCACATCTCCACCATTGACCTCTCCACTGCCAGGAGATTCTCAGCTTCGGCTTTCTCCTTCAAAAGCTTCGCTTGAGGGCCCGTTGCTCGCTTGGCCTTCCTTTTAAGGACATGCGTCGGGATCCTCAGCATGATATTATGTCATTCTGTTGATAATGCCTGCAAATTAGAACCCGTCAGGTGATTACTACACATCCTCAGGGGTTGTCCCCAAATTTTAGATTTAAGGAGATCAAACCGGAATATAATGTAAGTTTGAGTTTTAAAGCGGTCGGGTGCTCCCAGAAACTCAAGCCCCCATCGCGCGAATCAAGGACACCTATAGCTATGAATTCAAAATATTAATGATGGCATAACCGTCATATTTAATGAACCTACCACGTCACCCCAACAGGGTGATGTATATATGTATATTTCCTTCCTCCCACACTTTGTCTTCTCGGTAATGGGCTTGCCTGACTGAAAGCCCACAACCAATAAGAGGGCCTGTGTAAGTGTGTGAATTTCCAAGCCCATAGAAGCCCATCAGGCATCAGGCCCATCGGGCTAACAACCCAGCAAAGTTATCAGGTATCAGGCCCATTTCAGCTTATCATTCTTTGTAAATAACGATGATGATGTAATAATGATGTAATGACAATAAGATTGCCCTAATGGGCTCAAAGCCCATTAAAGGTATCTGTATAAAAGAGACAAAATCTAAATAAAAAGATTCATTCGTGTGTTGTGCAAATTTTGGCATCTACAAATATACTTTTATTACATTTTAATAATATTTCATTGAGTGTAATTATTACACTTTGACAATAATATACTTTTAATATTATTTTTAAATGTTTTTTAAGAGAATAGATGCATAGAAATTTTATAAGGGCTTTACCCTTATAATTTGTAATATATATTTTCATATTTGAATTTAAATAAATAACTAAAATTAAACAAAAAAATAATTTGTAATTTATTCAAATATATTAATTTAGTTAAACAAAAAAATAATTTGTAATTTATTCAAATATCTTAATTTAGTTACCAATTTATTTTTTAGGGGTATTTTTGATATAAAATATTAATTTCTAACGGTAGGGGGTGTTTGTGAATGGATTATTAACAAAATGGGGATTGTGTTTAAGGTGGGAAAAGTACATGAACTAGATGACATCTTAAGGGAATGTTTGTTAAAAATTTAAAATCACAGGGGACTCTTTGTTAATAGCCCTTTAATCCAAGGGGAATTGAAAGTCTTGACCGAAAATAAATTGTGTCATTTAATTTGCGATTATAGAATATGCCAATTTTGGTAGACAGAAGAGGCATTTTCCGTAAGTGATAGCCTATATTATCCGGTGTGTCTTTAAAAAAAAAAAAAGGAGGTGTTTATTACTTTAATTTTTGCTCCAAGCTAATTTTGCTGTTGGGGACTCGGGAGAGAAAATAAATGTCTTGCATTCTAATTATCAAGGCTCACTAATTCATTATGTCCTAAAGAGTTTGAGAGTTGGTGTCTGTTTTAATTTTTTAAGAATTTAAAAGGAAATTAATAGGAAAATATTAAAATATATATTTTTAAAACTTTTAATCTTTAAACATCAGTGTGTTTGACTAAGGGGTTGTTTGCTAAAACTGAAAATTAAGTACTGAAAATTTTAAGATTTTAATTTTAAGTACTGGAGGTTTTAAACGGTGCTTAAAAGAATTATATTTTATGATATTTTTTGTTAATTTTCAGTCTTCAGACTTCAGTGTTAAGTGATAATCCTAAAATTTCAAATTTCACATGTATTAAGTAATGTTTAAATTTCTCGTCAAAAGCACTTAATTGAATAAGTGCTAAAAAATTTCAGACTTAAATAATAAATAAGTGTTAAAAAATTTCAGACTTAAATAATAAATAAGTGTTATCAAACACAACATAAGCAAGTTTCCTTTATTAGTGATAAGTGTTAAATTCATTGTCTAAAAATTCACATCACTTTTAAGCTACACTTCAATAAAAAAATAAAAGGATAATATACACAAAACCCCCTAAGGTTTCAAGATTTAATCACTAAATCCCATAGCATTTCAGATTTTAATCAAATACCCTTCTCCAGCCAATTTTCATGTCAAAATGACTTAAATATCCCTCACATAACTTTCAGTTTCACCACTCTTGTTTGGATAATTACATTTTTCCCCATCTATAAAAAAATATTATATATAAAATTTGAAATATGTATTTAAATTCGAAAATATATATATAATTCGAAACAAATATATTAATTTTGAAATATATATATAATTCATAAACAATATATTAAATTTTGAAAAATATATATATAATTCAAAAATATATAAAATTCGAAAAAATATATAAATTTTGAAATATATCTATAAAATTCAAAACAAATATATAAAATTTGAAAAAAATATATAAAATTAGAAAAACTATATAAAATTCAGAAAATATATATATATATAATTCGAAACAAATATATAAAATTCTAAAAATATATATAAAATTCATAAATAATATATTAAAAAATATATAAATTTAAAAAATATATATAAAATTCAAAAAATATATATAAAATTTCAAAAAAATATATAAATTTCAAAAAATATATATAAATTTCAAAACAAATATATAAATTTGAAAAAAATATATAAAATTCAAAAAATATATATATTTGAAAAAATGAAATTTATTTTTTTATGTCACCACGTGAGTGGCACGTGACATAGTGTATGTTTTGGACCAAACACTTGAGGTTGAATGGGAACCCATGTTATGTTGTGTATTTATATCTTTATTTTTTATTGTATTGTTTTAAATGGACAAAAAATTAAAGAAAAATGAGGTAAATGTGCGAAAGTTGGACAAGAAGAAGTGAGATATGGTAAGATGGTGGGCTGATTGTTTGTCTCTTCTTGGATACTAGCATCATCATTTTCTTTTTCTTTCCTTTCTATTTTTTTGGGGGTAAATTTATATATGTTTTTCAAATTTTATATATATTTTTCCAATTTTATATATATTTCAAATTTTATATATTTGTTTCGAATTATATATATATTTTTAAATTTTTATATATATATATATTCCGAATTTTATATAGTTTTTCTAATTTTATATATATTTTTTCTAATTTTATATATTTGTTTTGAATTATATATATTTTTTTGAAATTTAATATATAGTTTACGAATTTTATATATATATTTTTCAAAATTTATATATTTGTTTCGAATTATATATATTTTTAAAATTTTATATATTTGTTCAAATTTTATATATATATATTTTTTATTGAGGGGGGAAATTGTAATTATCCAAACAAAAAGAGGAAAAGTATAATATGCAAAAAAAAAAGAGGTGAAATTATAATTTATGTGAGAGACATTTAAGTCATTTTGACATAAAAATTGACCGGAGAAGTATTTGATTAAAATCTGAAATGTCATGACATCGTCGGCAGGGGTTTGATAATTAAATTCTAAAACCTCAGGGGTAATTACCCATAAAAAATTCAAACAACCAGATCTTTCTTTTTGTCCTGTTGAGCCGATTGAAAAATAAAACAATAATTAATATATTTGAGATAATTACTTATTTACAGAATACTATTTCAATTCATACTGTGATGTGATCCGGACAGTTCCCACAAAAAAAAATTCAAAAACATGGCGGAATCATATAATTCCATCACCACGTATGAAAGTACAATCATACATCAATCTGTATACGTCTATATACAGAAGTGTTATATATAATGCAAGGAGTTGTAATTAACTAAGACAGTACTGTAGGAATCATAATTTGTACCTCCGCCCGTTTTTCCCTTTTATTTGAGAATTTAGGAAAGTCTTTTGTTTTATAGGTTCGGGTTTGGTAAAAAAAATTGAATTTGTTAAGGGTTATGGGGTGGATACAGGTTTTATTAAATACCCGTAATGATCCGCCTCGCCTCACTTGCATTAAGTTTATTATATTTTTTACATATTATGTGTATAAGAATTTTTATGGATTCTAAATACTTTTTTATGGGGCTCGATATTTAGGACTAAGAAAATACGAGTAGCCAACTATATATAAAGAAAAAATAGTGAGTTCGATTGTTGGATGAGTTGAAAAAAGTTCATATGTTAGATTTTTTTTTTTTTTTTTGTCATTTTCTTTTATCTAAGATGAAGATGAGAATGAGAATTAAATATTAATGGGGTGAGACGGGGTGGGTATAGTAAACTGTTAATGAGACGGGTATGGTTTATGAAAAGGCAACCCGTGAAAAATTTGTAAAAGGTATGATATTTTAAAAAATTAAACGGGACATGGATGAATATAGACGAACCCGCTTCATACCCGCTCCACTGTTATCCCTTCCATACACCAATCAGATGGTACATAAAATCAAATCCAATCCAAATATTTAACGGATTCATAGAAAAATAGAATCATATCCGAGAAGTGAAAAAAAAATGATATATATAATCCATCCTATTGATAAGATAACAATTAAATTGCGGACTGCCCATATAATAATGACCCAACTAGAACATGAATATTTGTGAAATTACCTAGTCGACTAAGGAAAATAGTCAAGAAGGGGGGGTGAATAGGTTTTTTATGGATTTATTGACAAATTAAAAATAATTGCGAAAAAGTCAATTTTAATACAATTCTCTAACAAGCTAAATCATGCAAAGATTAATCTAAGTGCATGTCACGCCCCGAATCCGAAAATCCGGATAATGACTTCAATTTAATTAAAATTCATAAAAATACCAAATGGTCAAACTGGTCAACCGACATTGTTTATAATTCACTAGCGCGGAAGCGAAATAGAAATAATAAAATCACATACAAATTCCGAAATCAAATCAAATTACAACACGAACACACTAGTCCAAAGCCAAAAACAATACAAATCATAATAAGCACGCAATCTCCATTATTACATAAAGATGTAATTATTATAGGTTCAAATTCCACAAATTTCCAATAGCTCACGCATCATCCACCAATGGTTCTTTTCCTGAAAAATGTTAAGGGGTGAGCACAAACGGTCCAGTAAAGAAAAATCATGAAGCGTAAGATTCCGCAAGTATGTAAATTAATGAATACGTATAGGGTCAAGTCTCTACCCTAGTCCAATGTCAAGATATAAATGCATAAGGAATCACAATATAAACTCATGTAGAATAATTTAAATAATACCATCAAGATAATTTAAAAGTTCTATAATCACGAAATTAAAACCAATACTCTCAATATGAACTCAAATCCAACTATCACAACCGAAATAACATCAAATTCAAAATCATCAAATGGGAAAATTATGTCGTGAAACAAACCCTAGGACATGAACTACCTGTTCATCTGCCTAGTCGTCTTGGGGCTACTAACCCTACGGTGACGTCAACCAATCGCGCGATAATTCGAGGACTTGCACCCCGGGAGCTCCTTCGTCCCCCCATTGCTCACACCACACGACCATTTCCCAAAATCAACAATCAATCCACCATTCACAATTCATAAATGTCATTCACATGCGCACATAAGTAATAAATATATCCGCATTCCATGATCCACCTAATAAAATTCTATCGTAGCATGAATCAATGCATTTAAACACATTAATGCAATTTCACAACTCATGTCAAACATAGCACAATAAGATGATGAATCTATATATAAACATTAAAATGCATAAATGAAGATTCTTAAACTCACACAATACCCTAATAAATCCCTACCTCAACTTGATAAAATATCCAGTAAAATACCAACAATCAAAACAATATGGTTGTGTAGAGAATGAATAAACGGACGGTTCTCCCTTCACGCCTTCATTTGTACCATGTTATGCCCGAAACCAATTAACACATATTGAATAATTTTTATATACATAACCATAATTATTTTTATAATAATATTTTCCAATAAACATTCTGATATATATAAATATCTACTCAAAAATATTCGGAATTAATAGACAAAATTTAGCTACTTAATTAAGAATCGAAAAGTTCGGTTTCGAATACTACCGTAAAACGGACAGCAGGTAATCTATGATTTTTAGAAAAATCTACAGGTTTGATAAAAATATGAAATTTACAGGATACACTCCAAATTTCTACGTAGGTCTACTGTAAAATTTTCATAAGCTTTAATCAAAGGACAGTGGTCCAAAATAATTATAAAAGACAGCTTTCCTAACAGTTCCGAAAACTGAACACCCTTTACTCCAAGATTTTTACAAACCTATCCATGAATTATATGACTACCGAAATCTCCAAATTTACATCTTATATACTCAAGATCAGGTGATAAAATTATAAGTACAAAATTAGAATTATAGATAGCTCAAATCGGTAACACAAGTTCCGGTTTTAAACTACGGTTAAAACTGAACAGTTACTACTCAACAATTTTTATTACCAGTATAAATTAACTTAAAATTCTTGATCTTCAGTACATATGTCCTAGACATATACAAAATGTTATAATAAAAGTTTCAAGATTTATAAGAATACGAAACCATATGAAACAATTGGCTAAACCGAAACCGAAATCGGATCAGCAAGCAGTAAAATATCACTGGACAACGTACTTCCGTGATTTTTAGAAAATTTAATATTTATCTAAATGATCTGAAATTTTGAGAGATGATAATAGACATATACAAAAGCATACTGTAAAAGTTTCAAAAATTTATAAATAATTTAACATGGTCTATAAATTTCTCAAACCGAGTAAAAAAAAATGGTCTACAGCAACAACAATATCCGAATAACATGTTTTTTCCTAGATTTTTAATTAACTCTCTACTTATCTATAAATTCTGAAATTTTCAGGAACATATAATCACATACCTATATATGATCTGTAAAATTTTCATAAACTAATTTTGATCCGTACATATATTATAAATTAGAGATCTAAAGCCTTGATTTTCGCTAAACATGTAAATTAGCAATCTGGAATTTTTGAAAAATCAAATCAAATTAAATAATATAGATCACATACCGTAATTGGTATTAAACCGAAGATCGGAACACGTAGAACAACTTCCTAGTTGAGCACAAAATTGAATCCCCACTCTAAGATGCCCAAAATGTAGAGAGAAGAAGATAGGAGAAAAATAGAGAATGATGAAAATATGGTTTTGCTTGATTGTTGAGAATATGCAAAAGCTAACCTCAACACATCAATATAATGGCTGAAAACTTTCATCAATAATGTCATAAAGTGGTGTCAATATAATAGATGTATGATTGCACCTTTAAATGATGGAGGAATATGCTTTTGGAAAGTTGAAGATAAAAATAAAAATAAACATGTGAAATTCGGTCACACATTTACATATAATGAATATATTGCAAAAGTTACCCTCATCTTTATCAAACTCAAAAGTAACCCCCACATTTAATTAAAATATCGAAACTACCCGATCAACGACAAAAATGAAAATTTTACAAAACATAGGAATGAACCCAAAAATTCAAATCATGAAATCCTTAATGCACGAAAACACATGCAATGCCACGTAATGCACAAGAAAAAAAAAATATATATTAACCGAAGAAAAAGAAATTATTTAAATTAACCTGGTCATTACAGTGCAGAAGATAAAGCAAGAGACAACACACGATATTTTTACGTGGAAAACCTTGGAAACGTTCCAAGTAAAAACCACGGATACGTTCGGGTATTGATGCACTATGAATCAAGAAGTATACAGACTCTATGAAGTTTTAGACTTACAAATCACTCTTGATCTGTCTTTCTTCACTCGACATCTGACAATCTTGAATCACTCGCACTACCACGAAGATTTCGCTCCGATTTCCGTACTCTAACGGCTCCACTTCTCAACGGATTGGTGCAACCCCATTGCAATAAGTGGTGTGATGATTTTTCAGAAACGGATCATCCAATTATGCATAAAAATATCACGTGTAGAGACATAATTGGATAATCTCCAAAAATTAGAAAAACCCTTGATATAGAATAATCAAGCAATCTTTTTTTCCCTCTCTTTGCAGACGGATATGATTTATCAAAGTATTGCACAGATCTCAGAAAAGCCACCCCAAAAATCTGTAGAGACTCCCTCCTATTTATAGAGAGAAGAATCTTATATTCAGTAAACTTGTATCCTTTTTAGACTAGAATTTCTCTCTTATTTAATCCGTAATTTGGAGTGAATCTGACCAATATTGGTGTAAATATCATTTATACACGTGCTAGGATATGTTGGAGTGTAACCTAAGTTGATAGAAGTTGAAATGAGTCAGAACTTGTAATTGCAGACAACCACGCTTCTACCTACGCATGGCCCCTACACTTAAGCGTGACGTAACTTGGTCGTAGGCCAAAATCATGTGCGTAACTTGAACGTAGTTTTTGATGTTTCTAACCACTTTTAAATACTGTAAGCATAACTCAAGTGTAGCAAAATTCATGAAAACTACTTTTCCCAATTTTTCTTTCATTTGAACCCCCTCGACTCCGTTGTAATGTTTTCCGAAATTTCGGTTCCGAAAAATATCGTTTTCGCCTTTCGGGTAACACTTTTTGCTCAAACTTGCTTCTTCTTCATTTCTCTAAGCTTGATTTGAATTTGACTAAGCTTGTCGATACATTTGCTTGATCACTTCAATTTTCCTAAACATACCCGACCTCGCAAGTCAGTCAACATGATTATTGTCGAAAGCATGCCAACAATGAACAATTCTACAAATATTCTAACAATTTGATAATGCAATTTGATATACTTCACAATATAATTGTGGCCCTTACTGACCCCAGTCAGCAAGCTAGAATATTCATAGTGATATATTTTACACCTCCTAGTCTTATAGATACATTTGCCCAGATACAAGACCAGCCTATCTTCTACTTTGGAGCACATTACAATATATCCCATTATCAAACCTAAAGCTCTATTTTTCTTATCGTTAGAGCTTTCACACATTCATCATCCTGTTTTGTAGAAATTATTAGTTACAAGGTACCAATAGAAATTCACGAAGTCGTAAAAGTGGACCACTTTTCAACTTTATGAATTCCTAGTGATTAATTATAAAAATAACGTAGTACAACTGTTGTAACCAATAATTTTAACTCTGTACTCAAAGCCTAAAGTTCATAGCCAGGAAATCTCGAGCGCTGTGGCGCAAACAGATCGAACCAGAGGCAAGCTGGTCCAGCAAGTCCTTGGAAAAGAGAGTAGTCTTGCTCAGTCCCCTGCAAGTTCCCTGCAGACACTAACTTTCTCGCGTTGTGGTAGAGGAAGCTCGCGAATGCATTTGCTCTATCCACGTATATGCTCTCTCCCGTTAGACGATAGAGGGAAAGGAAGGCATAAGCATTGCCTGCAATGCCATCCGCGAGTCCCACCTTTTTTACCAGCCCACTCTTCCACACTACTTCCCCTGCCTCTATAGCAGCATTGCGAAATTCCCTCTCACTTGGAAACACCTGTAAATATATAGTAAATCTGAGATTGGTCCATAATCATTAAACCTAACTCTATAAAATATATACGACATGAAGTTCAATGATGCAATCCGTTATATACACTATATCACATGTATTACTAACAAAGACCGGAAATGCATCTGCTAGAGTGTATTATGGTTTGAGCCCATCTAGGATAAGGCCTAGCTAGGTTTCCGTTGGCGTCATTTTAGAGTTGCTCGATTTAGCCTTGACTTATTCTCTATTCCTCTCATGTATATACATATTACAGTCTCTTGTACAAGACACTGATGAATACAGAATAATACTATTATTTTTTTCTATTATTTGGTTAGAGCAATACTAAATAGAGAATGATTGATTTTTCTTAGTTTTGTGAAGGAATGGAATGTCCCTTCCATAGGTTCAAGTATGGAATAGATTTTCATTCCAAGAGAATGACCATTCTCACTTTAAAAACAAAGGAAAGGCCGGAATATGCATTCCATTCTATTATCGCGTACCAAACGCAGCCTTATAAATAGCATCAACTGAATGGAACATCTAATGCAACCGCTACATGCAAATGTTATGACTATGAGAACGATCATTTGTTTATGCTTGGTCAGAGTTACTAACCTGTGAGGCCTTGCAAAGTGTAATTGCCATGCCTGTTGCACCATGAGACCACTGCACCAGCTTGTCCCTAGGGTTCCCTTCGCTCGAGGGGTAATTTCCGCTATGAGGGAACCGGTTACTCATCATGTACCTCAAAGTGCCCTTGACATCCTCGGAATCGTCTTGGGAAAGAGGGAAATGAAGCAACACATGCAAAATCCCTGCAAGCCCATGCGCCGCACCCCAGTACCTCGTCCCGTGCCATCTATACATGAGTGGACAGGCCGTGCTATCAGATGCCCCTGCTCTGCCCCCGGCTAACACAGCCTCAACAACCGGCATGAGAAGATCATATGGCAATGTATCAGCCCCGATGTGGTGATTGATGAACAAAGCAGCCCATAAAAATCCAGCACGCCCGTAAAGGAGATCATATGACATTCCAAAACCACCTTCCTCAGGTCCAATTGGGAGGGCTCTTTCTTCTGCCACCTGTGCATGATGAATTAGACAAAATAAGACATGGCCTTGTTCACAACTTTAGCTCAACTATATACACACAAAATTCTCACAGTATTTACTGAAGAGTTTTAGTACCAAAAAGAGTTGTAACAAATTACAGTTTATCTATGGATAAAACTGAGTAAATCATATGCCATTATGTGTAGAGCTACCAATGAAGTTCAATTTGGCTATTTCTAGTGTTGGTGAAAAGTGAATAATATTGAACATGTTTTTAAAAGTCCCATGTACTTGTATGCTTCCAGCCAAGTATATGTTCCACATAATAATTGCACCCTAAATAATAAGACTTTCATTCCCTACTTATTTTTGGCACAGTTTAGTCCATGATATGCGGGGGGGAATATTTTTTATCCCGCATCCATCCCTCAGCCGATTTTAATCCAGAAACAAAAATTGCTAAACTAGGATCTACTTTGGGAGTGCAGAGACAAGAAGGAAAGAGTAGATAACAAAGAAACAACAGAAAATGTAATGTTTAGTGACTTTAGTCCCAATAAGTTATGTCATTATTTAAGCAACACTTGTGAGTTGTGACAGTCTTAATCCTCCCGAGCTAACAGCATTGTATAGAACTAACGGATCTATACAATATAAAGCACCCTACAGCTGGTGATGTCTCGGGGAAGCTTTAAAGCCAGGTATATCAGTCCCCACCATTCACCATAATGGAGCAAACAGCTCTTATCTTTCATGTCAGACAACATCCCAATATCCAACTACCAGTCACCAATTCATCAACCTTCTAGTGACTTAGGTTTGATCACTAATGTAAACGACAATTGTGTTGGCAATTCGTCACATGCTTCCATAGTGTGTCACTACTATGAACTGCGAACAATCTAAAGATTTTAGATTGTTGCTTAACAACTCAAACTGTCGTTGTTTACTCAATTTCATAATTGTTGCTTACATACACCGATATTTAATGCAACTAGCTAGAAAAGGTAAATATTCCATCATGAAAGAAGATAAGGTTTAGGACCACACATGCTTGATCGATTTTTGTAATTTTTTTTTTTTTTGAAGTGTCCTTGATCACAAAAACACATATCATTTCTGAAGTCGACATGTCATAAGGATATTAAGTAGAGTGCTGTGGATTTTTCATGTGATATTAGCACACCATGTTCCAAAAAGATATTCATTCCAAAGTTTATGCCACTTGATGAAGATAATATATATACACCTATTGAGAGTAACCCTCTGGTGAACCGAAAAAACTTACACTAAACATTGTACTCATAGGATTTTTTGTTATATTCTTTTTATAATTACCTTTTTTTATAGCAATGACATCCAATCGAAAAAAAAGTTACATAATTACATTAAATGGAGACTCGTGATTTTTTACCTAAAACAAATGATTATAATCCATATGTATACAAACAACCGATGAAATTATTACTTTCCGATTTTGTTTAACTAAATGAGTTGGAAAGCGCTGTATAAGATTATTGGCATTATCAATATGTGTGTACTGTATTACATACATACATATATGTGTGTGTATATATATATATATTGAAGTATTATATTAGCAGTACCTTGCGGAAAAGATCCAAAAACAAGTCTCTCTTTCCATGGTCCCCAATGTAATTTGCAGCCACGGCACCAAGGGCATAAACCCCTCCTCTACCGCACAGGAAAGTCACATGCCTGTAACCCAATAGTCAAAACAAAAAATCAGCCGGCCCTACTCTTACCAATCACTGAAAATTGATGTCATTAGCATATTCCAAAGACCAAGGGAAAAAAAATCTATTTATGTAAGGATAAAGACCTATTTGTCACTGCACATGATTTATTCTAAAAGGAAAATGCTATACTTCATGAATTTAAATTCATGATTTTAACTTAAATGATGTGTAGGATGAGGTGGTAACCCATGTGACAGGTTTCTCTATTTATTTTAATTTAATTTCAAATTTCCTCTGATCCATCTCTTGTGTTGAGATGAATTAAACCTAACATATATATATACACTGAATGTATATACAAATCCATGACTAATACCAATTTCAAGTCAATCACTATGAGTGCAGCAATATTCTAGTGACTTTGAATTTTCCTTTTTACTGACAGAAGAATTCAAGGATTCACTCCAAAGCAATACTCTACGATGGAATTAGAGGTGTGTTTCTTGTCACTTGCTACTGATCAAAAGATCCCAACACCTACTTTTGACCCTTTATCACCACATTACATATAAATTTTTGCTTCAGACTTGATTATAAAATGATATATGCACGGGACATGATCCCAACACCTACTGGGCCAGGTGCGAATAGGAAAAAAAAGAGAAAAAATAAATTGTGAAAATTTATAATAGCAAGAAGAATTGATTAGCATGGGACAATGAATTTTCTCAAGTTTTTTAGATTTTGATTTGGAGATATGCCATGGATTCTCTTAAGTTTTACCCAAAAGATAGCTAGGTTTAGCACGAGAGATGTGTTAATAGAAGATTGGTTTGGCAGGGCATCCGTTTAGGGTTTTAGATTATGATAAAAGTTTTATTTGATTTTTTAATTTATTAAAATCACATAAGATGCCACACAATTCAAGTTATTATCATAAAAAAAAAAATTCATGATATGTAGCACCAATCATTCTAAAAGTATATAATCACGGTATAACATTCACAAGATGTGACACATGATTGTACAATTTTTTGATTTAACACCAGGATAAGAATCTTAACTGCTAATCAATCTCAACCCCCAAAATGAGGTCCTTTATTGGGTGATAAAGTATATAGGTGATGAAATTAGCCAACCTACCGATTTGACATTATTTATTAAGATGGTTCAGTGTATCCTCCATCTACAGTATTGGAATTGAAATGTGATGATAGTTTCATACTTATTTTTTTTTTTAGATCAATATTATCAAAGTCACTTATTTTATTACCTGTGATAATAATTAATTACACAATCATGACACTATTGATGTAATGGTATAATTTCACCCTCAATTAAGAATATGAGGGTTCGAACCTTCTAAGAAATATTATAAGGTGTGTGAGTTTTAAAAAAACAAAACATTCTATAAAAAACACACATATATATATATATATATATCCTTTTTAGTTCAATGGGAAATTCTCAATACCCTTCTAAATTTTTAGAAAAGATATATGTTGGTAATACTCCCTCCATTTCAAATTATAAGTTTCTTTAATTATATTAATTACCAAAATAATGGGAATTAATACCAATTGTTAGCATTATTTAAAAAAAATATTTTACAGAGAAGAGGTTAGTGAATTTGGTTTTTTCAGTAATATCTACTCTGTTTTATAAATATCTTAAAAAGAGTTTTTTAACCAGTTTGTATAAACCACACGCATATAAATTAGAGAGTTAAATTTAAATAATTCGTATCTTCAGTAATACCACACGTATATTGTATAGTATTAAATGTCAAATCAGAAAAAGAATAAAAGCGAGCACTATTGAAAGGTGTCAATAGGTGTCTTGGCAGTGAAAATATAAGCACCTTGAGGAGGCACGAGCGACGGAAGCGCACGTGTCGACGATATCAGCGCACAATAGCAGGTCCTGGTGACTACCGGTAGCCTCGTAGGAGCGCAAGCAGGTGAAAGCTGTCCCGAGCAGACCCGTGTAGGCAGTTGGGTCCGTGCAATTACTGTTTTGCCCTTCACACACTCCCTTCCACGTTACTCGTACCACCTGATATAAGACAGTGCACCAAAAACAAGTGTGGACATGCTTTCGTTAACGTGCTCCGATAGGTGATACGAACTTAACCTACACCAACACCCTGAGGAAGAACTAAAGTTGAGACATATATGTATATATATATACCTGGTCCTTGAGAGAGATGGCTGCTTTCAGAAATGTCTCAGCCGGAAGTGAGAGATTTTTGGCCGTTGGATCAGAGATGTGGAGGAGATCGAACCGTTCGTTGCCCTCTTCATGACCGCCTTCCTGAGAAGAAAACTTCATTACAGATGACATTATTTTCTCTCTAGCTGTGTGTGTGTGTGTGTATATATGTGTGTGTTTTGTGGATATGTTTTTCACTCGGCAACGAGCAGGAAGCTATAAATAAGTAAAGTAGAAGTGGGTGGTGTGAAAGGGGAGCATATGTGTAGTCTACACAGTGTAGAGCAGAGATTGTATGAAAACGCGGTGCATATTAACCACGTGCCACGTATTCCTTGGGTGCGTAGTGTGCACATGGGTGGAGCACATAGTATGTTAACTTGATAAGTACATGGGACCCACCGGTGGGACCCACACCGTCTGGTCCGACTTGCGAGTGTGAATTTGATTCGGTTTATCTTGGCTTTCTTTGGATTGTCCGGAGGAAAAACGAAAAAGAAAAAAGTAAAGCAATATTTCTTGTTTCATTTATAAAAATGTGAACCGGATAAATTAAAATATTGCTTTAAGATAAATTAAATTTAGTTTGGTTCACCTTTATAATTTATTTTTTTTAACTTTAATTTGGTTCACCTTCAAAAAAAGAATAATTGTTTTAGAAAATGAACAACAAACATCTTTGCAAAATTTAGTTACAAATTATAGATAATTTTTTTTTTCCACAACAATTGCAAATAAAATTTACCAACTTCTTTCAATAAATTAGGGCTCAAATTTACTATTGAACATTAACAATAATAACTCACTCGATCACATTTGATTAGTTTGCTTCTAACCCTAAAATATTATATAAAAATATATGATTGACTATTAAAAATACTTATTTTATAAATATATTTTAAAAGTTATTGTAAAAAAATTATCTTCATAGTTTACAAAATAAAATATATCTTCTAAAAAGTTCTAGAATTATTTTTAAAATCCAAAACCAAGAAAATATTTATCGTTTATTTATATTTATGTATAATGTTATTTTATTCTTGAAGTATTGTGTGAAAACTAATTAATCAACTTTTAGTAGGATATTCATTCAGAAAATTAATATTTCAACTATATGTTCTAATAATAAGTTAGTTAGATCAATGTGTTTCTCATTGTATCTCGTTTAATTTAATAAAAAACTCATCCATTTTGTCTTTTAATGAAATGAAATTTTAATATTGTAATTATACCTACCTTATAATTTAGATGCTAGACGAGTCCAACCGTAAAATAGTCACACACGTGGGGCTCGTTCTGTTTATCTATATTCCGGTGGGCACGAGCCATTGAAAATTTGATAAATATAGTAATTTTAAAATGTTGATATTATAACTCATTGACAATGTTGTTCACATGTCAAAATTGATGCAGATTGAATGAATGATACTGTTTCTCGATTATTATGGTAAGGGCATCGTGAATTGGTAATGATGGGCTAGTATTTTCTCATTTGAACCATGTCATAGAAATCAAGCTTTTAGGGCGTTGTTTGGATAAATGCGATAATATTAGTTATGAGATAAAAAAAATTATAGTAATATTTTAAATTCATATTTGATTAGAGTATAAAAGAAAAAACAAGAAATGATAGCATTTTTATTTTAATAACGTAAAGGAGAGAAAAGAAAATAAAAGAAAAATATAACCAAATTACTGTAATATTCTTTATACTAAGATGTCATAATAAATTTGTTCTTTTAATCATAGAGAGTATTTTTTATATTATAAAAATAATATTTAAAGCTTCGTTTGATTGGAGGGATTTGGAATGGTTTAGAAAGAAAAGAAAAGAAAAAATAGTGAGTTTTGTGTTTGGATCATCACTTATAAGAGAAAATAAATTATTTGGAGATATTTGGAAGGATAGTTTCTTCTTCCAAATCCCTCATTTGTTATCCTTCCAAAAGTGAGAAGATTTAGAGAGAAATGATTGCAAGTTAAATATAATTTTTAAAATACCAAAAACACCCTCAACATTTAAACACATATCATTTTAAAGATATTTGAATTAAAAGGGTAAGAAAGTAAATGAGTTATAATAATTTTTTTATTTTCTCTCCTTTAGTCTTACCAAATATTATCATTTATTTCTAATTTATTCAAACATAAATACAAATTTTAACTATCATTTCTTTTCTTATTGAAATTACCTAGAAGACAGTGAATTAAGCCTGGAGGGGGGGGGGGGGGTGAATAGATTTTTTATGAATTAATTGACAAATTAAAATATCAATTGTGGAATATGCAATTTTAATTCAATTCTTTAATTATCCAAACCACGCAATAATAAATATGAGTGCAGAAAATAAAGTAGAGACGATACCAATATTTTTACGTGGAAAACCTTGGAAACGTTCCAAGTAAAAACCACGGATACCCTATGGTATCGATATACTATGAATCAAAAAGTACACAGTTTCTATGAAGTTAGGACTTACAATCACTCTGACTTTCTTCTTATCACTCAACGTTTGAAAGTCTTGAATCACTCGTGCTACCACGAAGCTCTCGCTCCGATTTTCGTACTCTGACGGCTCTGTTTCTCAACGGATCAATGAACCTCGAAGCCTCCTGCTCCGATCTTCGTACTCTGACGGTTTCGCTTCTCTCGGATCAATGAATTGTGCATAAAGTTCACATGTGTTGTAGTACAATTGGAGAATCCCAAAAACAAAAGAGAACTAAAAGATGAATAATCACTCAATAATTTTATCTTTCTGTCTCTCCCTGCAGGAAGATATTTTATGTGGAAGAATTGCAGAGTTCTCAAACCATGTCATCTCTTTTCAATATCTCCTCATATTTATAGATAGGGAAGTTTTCAATTATGGAATAAGAATCATTAATTATGAGAAAAGATTTCTTAATCTCCAAGTCTTTCTCTTGTCCTCCAAATCTTCATAAAGCTTTCAAATATAGACTAATATACCAATAATAACTTATAATCATGTCCTTAAATGAATATGAGTCAATAAGGCATCAGAATATACCTTATTTAAAAACTGAAGTCGATAGCTTCGAGTTTTTAGTAACATCACTTCGAGTACTTGATAAGTGCAAATCTCGAGTATTCGGTTGAGAAACTTCGAGTACTCGGTAATTCTCACATAGCGTGGGATAACGTACTAAAGTCTCTAAAATGCACGCTATGGTGTGTGTCAAGACGCACAATATCGAGTACTCGGTAATGAACAGTTTGAGTACTCGGTAGTCCAAAATATCAAGTATTCGGTAATACATATCTCAAGTACTCGACAGCTTTAAAAACTATTTTCTTTGCAACACTGCTTCTGATCAACTTCTGATTAACTCAATCCAATACTTACAACATTCAACATGATTTTTGATCAAAATCATGTCATTACAAATAAATATTCCTACACTTTTCTTTCTCTCACTAAATCCACACGAAGCCTAAGTTGTTATCATTTCTCACTAAATCTTCACATTTTTTTAAGGATACTAACATAGGGTTTTGGAGGGATAAGATATCCCTCCGAATCTCTCCAAATCTTTTATTTTCTTTTTAAAATGTTAAACCCAAACACAAGTTTTTACCTTTTCTTTTCTTTTCTTTTCAAGTTCTTTTAAATCATTTCTACCAAACAAAGCCTACGAGTTGTTGTTGACAAAATAAAAAATAAAAAATAAATAAAATATAGTCAAAAGTGTCTGATTGCCTAACTCTTAAACACACCTGGAATAAACTTTGATCATGATTGAAATGTGAGCTCAAAGTGAAAAACACTCATCATCATAAGTTTTTTATTTATTTGTACCTAATAAAAGAATAAGTTACTATTCGTAAAAACATGTCAATTGATCTATGATATTTTTATCTTGCTAAACTATGCAAGTAGACCATTAGTTACATCAATTAGATAACTAATTCATTGAAAGGACATGACATTAAAAATTATCTAATTCTCTATTGGATGATGGAAGACATTATTTATTTTAATATAGAAATTGATGATCTTCTCTCATGTTTTTAATTTTTTTTTTAATTGGCGGTTGTTTGGTGTTTTTTTCGATTAATTTATAAAGCGTGTGCAATATGACATTCGCACACGAATCTTACTTAATTCGATTATATTTACTGTCATAATTTCATTGAATTATTTGCACCTAATAAAATTAAAACATAATACTTCATACTTTTTGAAATATTCGGTATCATTTTTTTTTTCGACTGCACCTACTCATTTGGGATTGTCTTGTCCCATTTTGAATTCTAGATTTGAAGCATTATTATTATTGAGGCAAAAATCTGCCACTAATGAGATTTGATGAGACAAATTTTTGTTTGCAAAACACTCTACTTGTTTCCATTTTGAGAAAGAAAGGGAAAATACTTTTTATTGTTATCATGGATTGAACAAAGAAATCTAGAGGGAGATACCTAGACATCTAATGTACATAGGAGTTCTATACTATTATTCAAGTTATATTAAATATTATCCACAAAAACATTGGGCTTGTCTTTTTCTACAATGGAGATAAGATTCTTATATTTTATTTGTAAGTCACAACAACAATAAATATATGCAGATAAACTTATATATCACTTCAAGAATAGAAAAATACCTTCGTTCATGATTTGAATAATTATTACTCTTTCCTGAAAAATATAAAGAAAAAACATATCCTGCACTATCAAATGGACAAGATCCAACAGTTCACCCAAATATATATAGATTATGATGTAATAATTTTGTTGCCTTGAAATTATTTTTATATGGATTGCAAATGGTAGTTCAATATATAGATATACCACCACAAGTTGTAGAAGCCTTATGAAAATCTTTTGCTCTAGGCAGTTGCACCTAGGGCTGCAAACGGACCGAACCGAGCCGAGTTTTGGAATGTTCAAGTTCGATTCATTTACTAAATGAGTCTAGAAAATGTGTTCAAGTTCGGCTCATTTGCTTAACGAACGAGCTCGAGCCAAACGCCAGAGTTAACAAGTCGAGTCCGAGTTTGCTCACGAACGACTCATTTCAGTGCAACATATATTACTCTTCTTAATAGTTGTCTGAATTGAGTTGTTGCATGTCTGTTTTAACATATTTCCACTAGTATAATTTTTTATAAATGAATTTTATCTTATGGCCGCTTAATTTTTTTCACAATAATCTTCATAATTTGTTTAATTTGAACACTTTCTTTTGTCAAATATGATATAATTTTACTATTTAACTTAAACGAGTCTGTTCACGAGCTTGGCGAACCGAACTTACTAATGTTCAAGCTCGGCTCGTTTACTAAACGAGCCTAAAAATTGTGCTCAAGCTCGGTTCGTTTATTAAACGAACGAGCACGAGTTGAGCTCTTAACGAGCCGAACCCGAGCCTGCTCACGAACGGCTCGGTTCATTTGCAGCCCTAGTTGCACCGCCCAAAAATAAAAATAAAAAATGCCTTGGACTTTGGAGACAAAAGACATGTTAAGGCCCAACCCATTATGGTTGGTATTGTGTTCAATACTTATGTTTGTCTGGTTTTGTCTAATTTGATTTTGTCTGGTCTTGTCTTGAATCTAAAACTCTGTTTGATAAGCAGTCTGGTTTTCTGGTCTGGTCTGAGAAAACAAAAACTTTATATATATTAGTTTATATATTATTTTATGTATATAACTTTATATATTATTAAATATATATTAGTTTAATAATATATTTAAAAATATTATATATATATTTAATAAAATTATTTAATATATTATTATAAAATAATATATATTATTCTATATATTATTAATATATATTATTTTTTAATTTTATATATCTTTATATATATATATAATTTTTGAATTTATATATTATTATATATATATTTAATATATATAATAATATTATTATATATATATTATTATAAAATAATAATATATATTATTCGATATATTATTTATGTATATATTATTTTTTAATTTTATATATATATTTATATATATATTATTTTTGAATTTATATATCTTTAATAATATTATTTTTTATATATATTTAATATATATTTAATTATATTATTTTATATATATTATTATAAAATAATAATATATATTATTCTATATATTATATTTTATATATATTATTATAAAATAAAAAATATATATTATTCTATATATATTAATATATATTATTTTTTAATTATATATATATTTATATATATATTATTTTTATATATATTATTATAAAATAAAAATATATATTATTCTATATATCTTAATATATATTATTTTTTAATTATATATATATTTTTATATATATTTAATATATATATAATTAATAATATTATTTTATATATATTATTATAAAATAAAAAATAAATATTATTCTATATATATTAATATATATTATTTTATATATATATTATTTTTTAATTTATATATATATTTAATATATATATATTTAATAATATTATTCTATATATTATTATAAAATAAAAAATATATATTATTCTATATATATTATTTTTTAATTTTATATATATTTCATATATATATATTTAATAATATTATTTCATATATATTATTTTTTAATTTTAGTACATGAATTATATATATATATATATATATAGGAGAGAGAGAGAAAAAAAAAAAGTCAAAAATTGTGGTCTAAGACCAAGAAAGACCAACTTTTTTTTTCTCTTGGTTTTACTTTATTTTGAACCAAATCCAAGACCAAAGTTTTAAGTGGTTTTGGTTTTGAATTTAAAAACAAAGTTCACCAAACAAGTTTGGTTTCTGAAAATAAAAACAAACCAAGACAAAACCAACAAAAACTGGTTACCAAACAGGTCCTTGTACTTCCGTTTGACAGTATAAGCATGTTTGCCGTTGGTGCTATACTCTGAACAGTAATGACATTTTTTGAAATAAAAGTATAAATTTTAAAAGTAATTTTTTTGTTGCTATACAACTGTAGAAAAATAAAAAAGTAAAAAAATTATTTGATTTACAATTTCAATTTTTACAGTAAATTTGTGATATCAAACATGCCTTGTTTTTGGGTCAGAATACTCTACAACAAAAGTATTATTTATGTTTTCGAAAAATAAAGCTCGATCCGAACCCAGGATAAATGTCACTATGTTTTACATCTATTCCACTCTCATATTAGTACAACTTACTGTAATTATACATTTATATATATATATATATATATATATATATGCATTTGATGTTTGGAAATTATGATTTATTTAAGAAACCAGAGAAGGGCCAATATTCACCCAGAAATGGAGATTGAAGCCTTGCACTATAAGACATTCACAAACTGTTAAATATGCTAAAAGTTAGAACTACAAAATGCCAAGAGTAGCACCAATAAATAAATGAAAGTCACCAACAATATCTAAGGTGTGCTTTGACATGAATATCTCAGAGGCAAAACAGGTGAATTGGCAAAATTAAGTTCGCAAACACCATACCAAGAAAATAATAATAATAATCAGAATTTAATAGCCTTGTAGAAGCAATCATATGAAGCTTGCAACAATGATTTCTGGGTATCTTTCAGTTCGTAACGCGTTGTATTCATCCCATACTAACTTTTTAGAGCCAATATTATCCAAGTCTATTACGATAGTACCGCGATTGCGTCTAAAATATTATCCAAGTCTATTACGATAGTACCGCGATTGCGTCTAAAACCGATACCGTGACTGCGGAAAGTATTTTCCTCAGAAAAGGCAACAAAACAAGATCCACCAGGGATGCAAGACATTCCGAAATAATTTAATTCATAAACTGTATCATATAAAATGACACGGAGGATATCCAAATGTAATTTACAGGCTCCTAGTTATTGCAACACAAACAACTGCATAAGAAATTCTAGCATTCACTATGAAACTATGGAAACATATAATCTAGATGAAAAATAAAAAATAAAAAATGGGCTTATTCAATGGATGGTTCCTTTTTATGAGAACCTTTTTTCTTAATAAGAAGATCTCCGAATCTTCGTAGCATTGCTCGCATTTTCTTCTGTGAGTTCTGATGATTTTCTGCATCATCTGAATGAAACTCGTCTAGATGACCAAGCTCCTCTGAATTTGTTGAATCTCCATCATCCATGAACGAAGACTTTCTTCGGTGATGGGACACTGGTTTTGGTGTTCGGGGCTCTGATCTTGGCGTATCTACATTATTATCAAATATTGAGCCCTTAAGCGCCTCGGCTTTTTCAGGGTCCTCGTACACAACCTCCTTGAATACATCTTGATGTTCATCGAGAAGTTTCAGCTCATGTAGATCGAAACTGATAGCTGTTCTGTGCTTGTGTTTGCCCTCTATACGCTCCTCAACCACCGAGAGTGGCGACTTAAATCTCCCTCCTCGGTTATCCTCGTTCTGCAACTTCATCGAAAGCATCCGCTTCAACTCTTTGATGCTTGCATGAGCTGCAGCATCATCGATCCTCAAGCGTTCATTTTCTCGGGTAAAAAAATCCAAAGCCTCATCCTTTTCGGTTATACAATCCTTGAGGTGGGAATTTTCGGTCCTAGCAATGGCAGCGGCTTCTTTAGCAACATTAGCCTCATTGAGTGCCTGCTTAAGTATATCCCTCAGTTTGTGATTCTCTTCCTTCGATGTTCGAGTCATCTCTTGGGCTGCTTTTAGGGATTCACTCAGTTTAATGTTCTCCTGTTGTGCAGAAGTCCTTTCCTCTTCAGCTTTCCTTATACAACTGACAAAGCCCTTTTCTTTATCGTTCCACGCCAAACTCGATTCCTCAGCTTCCAATCTCAGTCTCTCCATAGTGTTCTCGTACCGCTCCACTTGTTGCTTTGCTTCATCCAAAAGCTTTCGATACCTTTCCTCACTGATTCTTACCGCCAACCTCAATTGCCCTAGCTCCACTTGGGTTGACCCGAGCTTCTCCTTCGCTTGATTGGCTTCCATCGCCACTTCTTTCAAAGCTAACGCTAGCCCGTCCATAGCCTTCTTGTTCCTCTCCTCTGCTTCAAGTGCCAACTTCAATTCATTCTTAAGCATATCTAGCTCCTCAAGTGGACCATTGACCTTCAGGGAAGCAACCTCCTCTCCCTCTTCGGTACTAGCCACTTTTTCTTTTGGCAATTGAAGCTCGGATTTTAGACCTCCAAATTCTTCCTTCACGTGAGATCGATCAAGATCTTTACTACTTATTTGAATAGATGAAATCTCCAACTTATTCAACCTATCGCGAAGAGAAGCAACTTCAAGCTTGGATTCTTCAAGTTCAATCTTGGTTTGCTCAAGCTCTTTTGTTTGGGAGACCAGTGTATCGAACATTTTGGACTCGGATTGCTTTGCTCTCTCTGCTTCAGCCTCAAGTTCCTCAATTCTTTTCTCACTTTCTGACAATAAGTCAGTCAAGCGAGTATTCGAGTCTTTAACAATACTCAATTCCTCTTTCAACCTATCCAAAGACGCGTCCATCTCTCCCCAATCGAGCTCAGACTGTTTTGCCTTTTCAAGTTCTAGTTTCAAAGACTCGACACTCTTTCCCTGAATCTCCAATTCATGTTGTGAATTAGATAATGATTTCTTTGCCTTTTCGAGGTCTAATTTCAAAGACTCGACACTCTTTTCCTTAATCTCCAATTTGAGTTGTGAATTAGACAATGATTGTTTCAAATCATTGAGCTCCAAAATTACCTCCTCCACCTTCTGAGATGGCAATGCCTCACTTAGCCTCATATTGGCCTCCTGAGCCACAATCTTCATCTCTCGAAGCTCATCGTTTGCTCGATCTCTCTCTTCTTCTGCTGCAACCAGTTGCTCCTTCAATCTCTTCAGCTCATCCTCAAGCTCCCCCATTTGCAGTTGCATCTCAACAATCCGATTCTACGCCAAATCACACAAAAAACTCATCACTACCATATATATATATATATATATATGTATATGTATATTACACCGAAATCCAATCCTATTATATAGAAATCAAAAACATAATTCAACAAAATTTGGTATTATACCTCGGATAAATTGACAACCTTGAAGGGCTTTCGATGGAGCGATTGAATCGCTTTTGTGTCAATCTGTGACACCAAAGCGTCCCCTCTGCATAACTTTGTTTTGGAGATCGTTTTAGAAATCACAGAACTGTGATTATTCTTTTCAATCTCGATATACCCAGATCTATAAACCAAGTAAATCACACAAATTCAACGCCAATTCCATTCTATAAGGTTGTTTGATGCTTATATAAATTACACACACATCTATATGATCAAATCAAATGGCAAACACAAAACATTAGGGTGATTGATGGTTACATCATACACATCCTACATACACATTTATATAATCAAATCCAATGTCTTAACACCAAATATTAGGGTGATTGATAGTTGTACAATACACTATATATCCATATATATGAGCAAATACAATACCAAACACATAATATTAGGGATATTGATGGCTATACACTATAAATATGCATGTACGAGCATGAAACAGTAAAGCCCATCAAGAGAAATGCATGAAATCCATAAATAAAATAACCCAATACATCAAAAACCAAAAATAGCAAATAACACAGATAATACATATATCATGAATCTAAATACAATACAATTATACAATATATATATATATATATGTATATGTATATATTAGTGTAAAAAAGTGATGATGATATGTACCTTGATTTTGAACGCAACATGTTAGGATTTGGAGCTTAAGTATTATCTTCTATCTTTGGAAAATCAGAAGAATTGAGACAAAAATAGCACAAAGTAAAGAGGGATTTTAGATTTCGGACATTACAGAGAAAAACTTTGTATTTAACCCACGAAGGTCCGAAGTTGGCGGACGAACCTCTTAACGAGCCTGAGGTTCGGCAATTTGTCGAAACGACAAAAAGTAGATTTTAGAGAGAGAAAGCGAAGAGCTGTTTTTGGATGGAGTTGTTTGGGTAGACTTTGGAATTTGGAAGAGATATATATATATATGTGTATGTTATATATATATATATATATATATGTATGTTAAATTGGGTAGACTTTGGAATTTGGAAGATATATATATATATATATATATGTGTATGTTATATTGACTGAATCAACCTCTCATTTTCGATTATTGACGTAAAGGCAACAAGTTTTAATCTTTCTTTTTTGCCGGCAAATTGGTGACTGGGGACCTTGTAAATTGTGTTAATTAGGGGACTAGGTCTTTGAATGTGATGGAGTGAACTTTTGTTTTTGTCATTTGGGTTTAAATCAAAATATTTTATCTTAATTAAGATGGATTTACTCATTTAAGCGTATTCCAACGTACCGTTTACAGCAAAATAGGTGTAACTGAACTCGACAGATATGATTATTAAGTTCAAAAATAAATAGTAGTGAGAGTTCAATTGCTACTTGGATTGGGGATCAGTTTTGTTTAGGTTATAATGCTATCAGTAGAGTTGAGAGTTCTTTTTATATTTGTGAAAAATAAATTATTTAATACATCCTTTATTTATATTTAAGATTGAGTTGACTCGATCTTCATGATCAATGACTATTTCTAAACGAAAAAAATAATGTAAAATTATTTACCCAAAAAAAAAAAAATAATGTAAAATTCTGAATCACAGAATTTAAGACAAATACAACTCAACATGTAAGTAAATGTTTTCATAAAATTGGTACAATTACTTATGCACTGTTTAATTGGTGTTTAAATTTTCTCTTTTATATTGCATGTTCGAGGTTTCTAATTCTAGGCCAAAACAAGAATCATCATTTTGGTGCCTCTGCATCTTTTGATACCGTAGCAGCACAAATCCCACTTTAATATATCTAACATTTTATATTACTGAAAAAGCTTCCTATTTCAACTCAATACTCTATAACAAAAAAAAAAAATGTGTTATAATTATTTTTATTTCAATTAAAAATAGTTTGATAAAATTAAAGAGCGATTAATTTAAAACGAGGCTTAATTGTTAAATTGTAATTATTCTAAAGTCTTAAAATCGAGTTTTGGGCAAAATAAAATAATGTTAGATGTAGCCTTGGGCTTCCCAAACCGTCCGTTCAATCAATTCTCTTCGCACTGTTCCCCACAAATCATAACTCCACCATATTTTCCTCTCATTTATTTTTTATTTTTTCCCCTTTTTCCTTTTTCCTTTTTCCTTCTTTCTCTATTTCTTATTTATTTATTTATTTTCCTTGAACATTAAGGAATTAAATCTTCAACAATAACTACACCGTCTACGGGACACAGATCCAATAATCACTGTTGAAAGTTGAAACACTGAGAAATAATCCTATTTAATTCAACATCATCAATTAGGTAAAAAAACACTAGTCAACCCAAATATCATAATCACACAAGAAAAACCAATAAGAACTATTAGTCCACTTTATATAACTCAAAAAATAATCCAGTGCAATTATTATCTCATTGGAAATAATTCAGTGAAATAAAATTGTGCAAGTTAATAAATTAGGATTTTGCATTGTTGATCACTTTTTGTACACTATAAAAGAAAAGTGTTGTATTGTCGGCTGTCATGTGGTTGTGAAATTTGAGTACAATTCATGGACCAATAGAACCAAATGACATTAGAATGATTTTAGGGTTGGTTCGGCTGTGCCGTTTTGGAATTTCATTGTTGTTGGAATTTTATGGAAATACAATTGCACTCAATACAATTTTAAATACATTGTTCGAATAAATCTTAGAATTCAAGTGTAATTGAATTTTAATCTCAAACCCAATTTGAATATAAAATATCCTAAATCTTGAATTAAATTAGACAATATAGATAAATTTAAATATATAAATATAGTTATGAAACTATAAATATATATATGTGTGTGTGTGTGTGTGTTTATGTATATGTACTTGGATATGTAAATATGTGTAAGTTTGTGTATGCATGTGTATTCATAGTTGTATATATATACATCTTTTGGTATATATATATATATATATACATGAATATATATGTATATATAGGCGCATGTGTATATATGTTTGTATATATATATAGGCATGTGTATATATATAGGTCTTTGTGAATATATATGTAGGTTTGTAATTGTGAAAGTTAGTTATTAGATAGAAAATATTTATTGGATTGAAGATTTGGAATTGAAAACCACAACTTCTCAAGTAGAAATTAAATTATGGAATTGGTGAATTTGGAATTGGCTCCAAAATATTTTGTTGCATCCGAACAATGCAAATCCAAGGCTCCAATTCGGCACTTAGTGAAATAATAACTGTTGAAATTAATTAGGAGGAAAAACTAAAGTGAATGAGAAATTCTCAACACTTATATTTATTAATGAATAATTGAAACCCTACAAATACCATAATAACCCAGCTAACAAAATAGAAAAGAAATGGAAGCTTATATTGCAATTAGAACAACGTTACCAAGAAGGCCGAGATATATGTCGTTTGTCAAATAACAGAGAAGGAGAGAGAGGCGTCGAGTTCGATCATTGAAATTAACTAAGAGGAAAAACTTAAGTGAATGAGAGGTTCTCATCACTTATATTTATTAATGAATACCATAATAACCTGCTAACAGTAACTTGACTGAATTAAGTTTATACTTGCTCACAATTCCTATATACCGTATTTGCAATTAAAATCAGGCTCAACTGACTACTTAATAAAGAGTTACACACAAGTAATGAAAAAAAAGCTCATCAAGAGTCAAGATATACGACTAATAAACAAAATACCCAGAAATCTCTTTACATAAAATTTGGCAGAAATGTTACTATTAGATGAAAAAATAATGCTTATGGTTGGTCTCTCTGGAAGAAAAAAAGAAAAATTATATGAAGTCCAGCAATCGAACAACTCCTACTGTTTTTAATGACCTATGCCACAAGTCATATTTATGATGTAGCAACAACAATACAATTTAGGGTTTTTCCTTTTGATTTTTGCATATTGCATTTATTCATGATAGTCAGACAGAAGAAGAGGAGAGTCATAGGTTTCAAAAATCAAAATTCAAATACTTTATGTTCACAACTTGAATTTCATTACCTACTCGTGTCATTTGCGATTGCTTGTGTTACCTGGTATCTGCCTTAAGCTGGCACCCAAATGAGATCAGCTGACACCAACATTTAAAAATCACCTTCCATGCATAATGACTGAATTCTCAAATTTCTCCCCTAGATCCTGAAGACAAACAGTTCAAAATGTTTGTAAAATCATATTTTCTGAATTATTCAACAGAATAAAATCATAAAATCACCACATTTGTTTCGCCGCTAACCTTGTTACATCTGTTTTCTGTTGCAAATCATCTTGTAAATGAAAGATTTCGAAAACAGACTCATCGCTCCGCATGTTCATGGCTGTCCAATCTTTTCATGTATTCTTTGCTCAGTCTGTCTGCTCGACCTGTGAACCTTCGCTTTTCACTGGCATCTGATAAAATTAATTCCGCATTATATCAAGTCCCGAGCATCCAAGATCTAGGTTTCTCTACCTTGGGCAAATCACATACAGAAGTCGGAATGTATTTCAACTTTAAAAGCTCGACTAAGAAAGAATATCAGAAAATTTGTCCGTGGACTTCATCTGTAAGTTGATCCACTTCAGCACTACATGAATTTCTTCAATATCAGGATGATTTGTATCCCCTCCTAAAAAATAATGAACTTTATTCTCAACCTCCATCCAACTATATGCAGGTTGCTTCTTTACTCCTTCCTCTTTCATCAAGCCCCTCACTCTAGTAACTTCCTTCCACATGCCAGCTGCAGCATAAATGTTAGACAACATAATGTAAGCTCCAGAATTCTTAGGTCCCAATTCTACCATCTTCTTAGCGGCTAATTCTCCCAGCTCTACATTTAAACTAACACGACAGCCTGCAAGAAGTGCCCCCCAAACCCCCGAGTCACCTTCAAATGGCATTTCTTGGATCATTTTATAGGCTTTCTCAACCTGACCTGCTCGACCTAAAATCCCAACCAAGCAAGCATAGTGCTCAGACCTAGGGACGATTTTGTAATATTTTATCATAGAGTCAAACCAGTAGATACTCTCATTCACCATTCCTGCATGACCACAGGCAGATAATAGACTAAGGAATGTTATCCCGTCAGGTTCAAAGCCACTATACCCCATCTGCTTGAAGAAACTAATAGCTTTTGCGTAGAGGCCATGCTGTGCAAAAGCAGCGATAATGGTGTTCCATGAAACAAGGTCTGGACTTTCAATATATCGAAAAGCCAATTCAGAATCAAGGATTCTACCACATTTGCTGTACATGGTAATCAAAGTATTACACACAGATACATGTGAGTCAAACCCGTTTTTAAGAATGAGTACATGAGTTTGTCTTCCTTCTTCTAGGGATGCAAGCGTAGAACAAGCAGTAAGAACTGAAACAAGGGTGGAGTGATCTGGTTGCATACCACTCCTGAGCATTTGTATGTGTAACTTCAATGCCTCCTCACCATTCCCATTTTGTGCATAACCTGTGAAGTATGAAAGGCATGTTTTTTATTCCAATTATGAAGGTGCATGCATGTAGGGAGAAATCATGAAGGTGGATATGAGCATCATCAGTCACTATAAGTTGATTTCTACGGCTGGTGCAGCTATTATTAGGGTTTTTTTCCTTCTAACGTTATTTAGTTATATTAACAAATCAGGGAAGTTTTTTTTTTTTGCCAGCCATGCCGTCCAACTCCCCGGGGGCCATCTAAGTCAAAAAAGTTGGTCTAAGGTAGATTTGGAAATGAGGAAATGCTACGAGAAAATGTCAAACCCATTCTCATGAAAAGGAAAAGCACCTAACAACTACATATATTTTCCATCACCAGGCAATAAGGCACTCAGACAATACCTAACAAGGTGGCTGCATAGCCTTCGAAAAAGTCACCCAAGTGATAGGCTACATTGTAGAGATAGAGTTACACACAATCACACACAAAACAAGATTGTCAGAAATTCATATAAAATATTTCAATTCACACATTTAATTTGGAATCTTGTACTAAAATGATTTTCTTATATGCCTTTCTATTGGGGCAAAAAAATAAAAAATGCTTCTTAATTTATACATTAACTACTTAAGAAGGTAGTGAACAGGAAAAAATCTCTCGAGCACATTTTTCTGTTTCATGTGGATTAAAAGTTCAGGGCGTGATTCCAAACACCCCCTCCTCCACCCTACATCAAAATTGAATACTAAGAAAATTTTAGGACTCAAACAGTGCTCATGTTTGACACCATAATAGCATTTAAAAACCCTGAAAAAACTTCAATGATTTGGAAAGTTCACAAGTCTGCGTAAGACCAGAATCGCTAGTATGTGGACCTAAGGGTAATCTTTCTGCCCAGCAACACATGGAATAGACCCAAATGCCAAATCTAACCACCATGACCGATTGCTGTAGTTTAGTCTATCTTATTAGACCCCAAGGGATTGCATGATGGATGCAAAACAAGGCACCAGTAAATGGTACAAAAGGTAATTATCTATGCCTTTCAAAGTGATTTTCATGCATCAGGGTCCAGCCAATCCATATTCGAATATCTATAAAAACTACCATAAATTGGAAGTTAGAAAGCCTATCTTAAACAAGTGGACAGAGCATATTATAAAGGAACTCAAAAGTGTTCGCTACCCACTTAGATTGTCATTATGAGTGATGACACGAGTTTTTCTAGAAGTCCGGTACAACACAGGTTTTGTAAGGTGTTCACTGGACAGCTGAAGATAACTAGTGTGAATTGATCTCTGCCGTCCATATGCTGTACTGCAGAACACCTTCTTTAAGAACTCAATTGAATATTTTAAAATAATTGTCATATCCACATATTCTTTCCATACCTGTTATCATTGCAGTAAACGAAACACGATCCCTGCACTTAATTTCCTCGAACAAAATTCTCGCATTTTCCATCTTCCCCTCCTTGCAGTGACCCGTGATCATAGCTGTCATTGCAACAACATTCTTATTAGGCATCTGATCAAATAATTCCCTCGCATCATCATATCTTCCATTCTCCACATACCCGCTAATCATTACCGTCCAAGAAACTTCATTTTTACGCGGCATACAATCGAACAAAGCTCTTGCACGCTCAATCTGCCCGTTCTGCGCATACCCATCAATCATAGCAGTATATGAAATCACATTCCTCCGTGGCATCACTTCAAAGAGCCTACTTGCTTCCCCAATATCGCCACACCTAACAAAACCTGAAATCATCGCATTCCATGATGCAGTATTTCTCTCGGGCATCATCTGAAAGTACCCAAAAGCCTCATTTATTCTATGATGTTCAACACAACCCGCGATCATCGAATTCCAAGAAACCACATTTCTCACTGGCATTAGTTCGAACAACGTCTTGGCTTCCTCGAGACACCCATTTTGCCAGTACCCAGTTATGATGGCATTCCACGAAACCACATCTCTATTGGGTATTGTGTCGAACAGTTGGCGGGCAGACTGAATCTTGCCGGCGCGAGAGAGCGCTCCAATCTTGACATTACAGCGATAAACATCTTCAGCCGAATGGACACTCAAGGATTGAAAGGAAAAGTGGCGGGTAAAGCAACGGTCAACGGAATGGACTACCAGATTTTGAAGTTTTGGTAGGAGAGGAGTAAAGTTGCGAGACAGTTGGAGTGTAAAGCAGAGGACTTGCATCAGGGACTAGAGACTGGTAGAAAATTATACGGACGAACTGCTCACTGACAAATATAACAATGTTGGGGAAAGGGGGGTGTATAATTATATGCATATACTGTTATACATGTATATATTGATGAATACGTTATCTGATTTAATTTATGATCTTCTCTTTTTGGGTGGTACATGCGATGAAATTAGTCGAGCAGGAACAAAATAAAACCAAAATTGATGAAAAGGACATGGATGGGCCAAGTTTTAAACTTCAATATTCAAGCCTATGGTTTGAAAAAGATGAAACTGCGGTTCTAGGATAACTATATGTTGTTTGAAAAAGAAAATTGGAAGGAAATGTTTGACAAAATTTGAAGTTAAGTAGCGGATATTTCAATTTGCGCCCTATACATATACACTCATAAAGATATCTTCTATATATATACATACATGCTTTGGATCACCATTTTTTATTTTTTGTTTTTAGAATTAAATTATTCTTCGGAATTTCCATTGTATTTACCAACAATTATATTCTGGATTTGAAAAATCATGTAACAGAAGTTACAGAACATGTTTTTAAATAGTAATGAACATACACACAACAACCCACAACAAAAACGTAAATTCAAGCTCCAAGCTTCCCTCACCAATGCCTTGTACATTCCCCTTACCTTCAGCGAATCTATGAATGGCAATTAACCTCTGAACCCTAAATTTGAAATCAGAATCATATTTCACATGGGTACACTGCTGTATATGTCTCTACAGCATAAAACTTAAAAAAGAGAGTCCTCGGTAAGATGGAGAACAAAACCTCATAATTCTCTCTTCTGAGTCGAGAGTGTTTATCCAGTATCAAGGATTGTCAAAGAAAAGGGCATTACATTTCACGTTGTTCAGGTGACATGCTCGAGTGTTCATGCAGTAAAAGATGATAAACAAAGGCAATCCATTGACTTGTAATTTCTAACAAAGACATGAAAATGAATGGCAACCACATATATTTCCCAGGAAAAAGAGATTCAAGAACTTTGAAATTTAAGTTACACTTGCACACAACCTTTGTAGGATGCAACCCTGCAATTTTCCTAAAAAAATTGTTTAAGTCATGTATGTCAACCAGACATGTTCACAACAAAAATTCTCCAAAAAATTTCAGCTTAAATAATGCTGCTGCTCACATACTCCATTGATTTGTCTGGAATTTTCCGAGCGCATAGACCAACCATCTTACACCAACCATAATCAATCAAATATAAGGACTGGAATTTTCCGAGCGCATAGATAGACCAACCATCTTACACCAACCATAATCAATCAAATATAAGAACGACGCCGCAGGAGATGTAGAAGTCATTAGAACAAATTACCTACTTCACATGACAATGTAAAAAGATTGTTTGCTACACACCATTGCTGTAAACAACAAAGACAGTTTCAACAACAAAATACCATGCCCCACAAATAAACACATGTTTACTGAAGCATCCATCAGATCATCATAAACTACTAGTAGTTCCCACACTAAAAACAAATTATATCCTATATTAAGGGATGGAAAGGAGATGAGGCCTAAAGATCAGATCCCCAGCAGCCTAAGCTCGCTCGCCCCTGATCCTCCTAGCCAACTGGATGTCCTTGGGCATGATTGTCACACGCTTGGCATGGATGGCACAGAGGTTAGTATCTTCAAACAGACCCACAAGGTATGCCTCAGCAGCCTCCTGGAGTGCCAGCACTGCATGGCTCTGGAAACGCAGATCGGTCTACAAACCAAAAAAAAATACCAAAATATCAGATGGCAGACCCAACCCACAACATCAATCAAAGTTTCAGCTACTAATCCAAATGCAATGAAAGATAGGATCGATGAACAATTCAATTTACCTTGAAGTCCTGAGCAATTTCACGAACAAGCCTCTGGAATGGCAGTTTCCTGATGAGCAGTTCAGTACTCTTCTGGTACTTGCGGATTTCACTGCATACATCAAGTTTCAAAAGTATATACTATCAGCAAATTTGGGGGGGGGGGGGGGGGGGGGGGGGGGGGACTGACCTCTATGTTAAAATGACAGAATAAACAATTCTAATGCAATGATTTTTATTTTAATAAAACAAACGAAACTGTGTTAGTATGCTTTTTGGATGTGAACTCACCGAAGGGCAACAGTTCCAGGGCGGTATCTGTGTGGCTTCTTAACTCCTCCAGTGGTGGGGGCAGACTTACGAGCAGCCTGAGACAAACCATCATATAAATAACATAAACCAAAAACTAATTCAAAGCAAATTAAATTCAATCAATTATGGAAACATGGGTGTGCGTAAGGTAAAAGAGACCTTGGTAGCAAGTTGCTTCCTAGGAGCCTTTCCTCCTGTCGACTTGCGAGCAGTTTGCTTAGTACGTGCCATCTACAAGTAGAAACAAAAATTAGGTATAACTTCCAAGATTGACTTAAACACAACCCAATAGACACCTTTCAAGAGTGCGAAACAAAAGTTTAACACAACTTCAAAAACCCAAGCAATTATATGTTTGACTGAATCACAACAGGATAAACAAGTTTCTGTGGTTGGTGCATCTAATATACATTTACAAAATCCAACAAAAACTTTTTTACAAAATCCAACAAAACCTACATGTCATGACCATACCCATTAAAAAGGGAAAACTTCCTAAGATACTCAAAGATAAAAACTTTTTTAAAGATAGCAACTTTGGGTCATGTGGGTGCAGCGAAGCCTAGTTAAATTGTTCATGATATATTTTTAGACTAATTCTTGTTATTCCTTTCAACAACTTCTTTCTGCAAATTACTAAGTTTCATATGGTATGGAACGGGACTTGGAGGATAAAAAAGTCCAAAGAAAAACATATACATATTCACATTTTGCATATAACCATCACTACACAATGGAAAATCCCATTAATAGCACCGTTAAATCATCAACTAAACAACCAACACAGAAACTCTACTTCAGAAAACGATTCTTTCGACAAATCGATCAAACAATTGCGATACCAGTGGCATAAGAACCCTAATTCTAACACAAACAAACACGAAACATATACATACACGCACACACATATATATATACTCAGTTTCTTGTAAAGTGCAGAAGCAAGAAACAAAGGAGAAAACCTGAGAAGTAAAGAAACAAATCCAGAAATATCAACGTAATACAAGATAAGATTCAAGATAACAGAGACCTAAAATCGTAACAACGAAACCCTAACCCTAGATTTTCTATGGAGCACAATCACAAAACCATTACAGAAATTTAAACGAACAAAGCAAAATCAATCGATACACAGATATATAAATCACATCCATAATCATTAGAAACTAAAATAAAATCGAAAACTCACCTCTCAAACAACGAACAAAAATCTTCGCCTATTCTCTCTCTCTCTCTCTCTCTCTCTCAAAACAACGAGAATGAAAATTTGAATCGCTTAGTGGTCTAGTGGTATATATATCGTATACGTGTCGGCGATAAATGTGAATCGGACGGTTATAAATGATTATCCATGAGCTTTTCAGGTTAAGTATCGGACGGTGGATAATGGGGTTAATTGTGTTTTCTCGAAGGCAGTGGACGGCCTAGATAAGAAGATTAAATTTTGACACGGATCGATATGGTTCAATGTAGGGTTCCTATTGGTGCAAATTTTTCAACTGTTTTTTCATGTTAGTGATTGAGTAGGAATCGGATCTTTAAGTAGTTATTTATATTTTAGCCCTTCAGGTTTCTAAACTTACTCGGTAAACTACTAAATGGCTGGATATTGTTCCATATTTTACAGAATTACCCTGAATTTCATATTTAGTTTGGTCAATAATATTATGGTAATTATTATAAAACCCCATATAGTTTTAAAATTGTTCAAAAAATTCCATGTGAATAACCAAATTACCCTCACTTAAAAAAATTAAAAGACCAAATATCTCGTCTTCTACATCTATCATCATTCCATACTCTAAAAACAAACCATAAATTCCACTACCATGTTCTCAAATCCACACCATGAAAACTCTTTAAATTCAATATATCTATACTACTAATAAAAGCACAAATTTGAAGAATTCTTTTAATTTTTGATATACTAACTTAATTTTTTTATTTATTTAATGCTCGTTGTTAATATAAATATAAATATATATGAAAATATGTAAATTCAGTGCATATATAGTGATGTATAGAGAGATATTAGATGAAGAAAGTGAGTGAATTAATCGATGAGATGAAATTGAAATTGGTTTTGTTCAAAATGGAAGGAATTAGGATTTTGAAATAAATGAGTGAGAGAGATTTGAATTTAAAGGGGTTCCATGGTGTGGATTTGAGAAAATGAGTGGAATTTAGGGTTTGTTTTTAGAGTATGGAATAATGGTAGATATAGGAGACAAAGGCATTTTGGTATTTTAAAAAATTATAGTGAGAACAATTTAGTTATTTCACATAACTTTAAGGATAGTTTTATAATTTTATAACAAACATGGGTAATTTTTATGTTTTTACTGTTCACCAGACTAAAAAAAACACGTTTGGCAAACGCGTTTACTGTTCACTTTTTTTTTCCCAAGAAAACTATTTTATGTGAATAGTGTGTAAAAGTGGTGAAAACACCAAATACAACTTTTAGTTGTTTTTTGAAAATTTTCACTGTTTAGGGTACCACTTACCCCACCGCCGCCGCCACCAACCACCACCACCGGTCGCCGTCGCCGGCCACCGCCAGTCACCCACCACCACCGCCCCCGACACCGCCGGCCACCATCGCCGGCCACCAATATCATTTTATTTTTCAATACAAATTTTCATCCAAACGTTTTTTTGTTTTTAGTTTTTTGCTGAAAAATACAAAGACAAATACAAAAACAGTTTTTATATTTGAAGACATAAAACAAATACAAAAAACAGACTTTCCAAACGCACCCAAAAAAATTTTTGAAGCCAGGTTTTTTTAATAATTTTAAACCATAAGAGTTTTTATGATAATTGCCCATAACATTAGCCAAAAAGGAATGATAGTATCAATCGTATTCATTTATTTCATTTAAGATATTTTCTCCATTACATACATCTCTCTATCAAATACTAGTACCAATTCTTCATTGCCTACAAATTTGTTATTATTATTATTATTATTTTTCATCCCTACAATAGAAGCGATTTTTTTTTTTTTAATGTTAATCGTTTTCAAAATCTAAACCAAGGTATTTTGAATAACCTTAATTACAATACTTTTAAATAGTAAATGGAAGAATCAAAATGCAAGTCTTATAACTATAACAAGCATACTAAGTTGGTTTTAATGAATAGTAGTCATGAAAGTTACGTGTTTGTATATGTCCTAAAAAAAAATGAATGACCATCCAATATTTTATATTATGCATGTGATTTACTGTTTATGAATTTGTTATACTATGATAGAAGCCCCTTATTAGTCTTACATCTTTACTCACTTGACATTTTTTATATTAGCCCATATTTATAATTCATTATTACACACATTCAATTAAATTTAAAATCTGAATTAAAATTCATAGTCACTATTAAACAAATATAATAATTGTACGGTAAACTATTAAAAATATAAATATAAATATCTATATATATTGAATAAAACTCTTCATATCACATGAAATCAGAATTATACATGTATGTAATAAAGTGACAAAAAAATTTGAGAAAGGAAGGATGGAAAACTGGGTTGGTAATAGAAGAGTTTGCAAATATATATATATATATATATATATATATATTATGGTATTATATGGATGAAGATGAAATAAATTTGTAGAAGTGTCAGCAATGAAGAATTGATACTACAATTTAATAGAGAGAGAATGCAGGGAAATAAATGAATATGTTTATTTGTATTCCCAATAAAACATCTTTATCAAAAAACTGGGTTCCCCATCACTGCTGCGACTGTGAAGTTAGCATTTATCTAACCAAAAAGGTAAACAAATAAATAAAAATTAAAACTACTTAAACTTATATAAAACCAGGTTTCCAACTTGCAGATTAGATTTGAATGTAGATAGTGATTAGAAAAGAAATTTATTTCTCACAATTGAGTGACATGCTACTAATCTGCATGACTCAGCCAATTTATTAACTTTGATATTCGCAGCCAAAAAATTCAGATTTTCAGCAGCACGGACATTACAGCTCGCAATCATCCGAGCTGGAAAAATAGGAGTAATACAATGTCCATGACCAGTACAAGTTCCTTTAATAAGCATTCCTGAGTTTTTAATACATCTATAACTTGCCTTTAACATACCTTCACTGTTAAACATAAAAATTAAGAAAGAAAGAAAAAAAAAAAAAACTGCAACATTTTCAGTATTAAAGGAAGGAAAGAAAGAGCCCTCCTAATATATGGTTCTCTTTCACTAAGGAATAAAGAGATTAGCACTAATTACTCTAACATATTCAACAAGCAGAGAAACAATCAGCTAATAAATCTGTAAGCCAAATGAACAATTCACCGTGGTGGCCACCAGGAACCTGACATGCCTCTGGGAAGACTATCAAACCAGAACAAACCCACCATATGCATTTCTGCGCAGGAACCGAACAATAGAAAGGTCGCACATAGGCATTGATGATACACAAGGAACCCGAAAACGAAAAAAGATTTCTCCTACATTGCCAAGTGGAGTTCTGCAATAGTATCTTTATGCGATCCGGCGAAGAAGACCTCAATAGTCTCGCGAGTCTTGTCCATTTAAATGATGAAACTTCTATCTTTACAAGGAGCAATCTTTATCTTACAAACGCAGTTGTACAAAATTTTGCGGTCACTATACGCCATTGGAGTGAAAGCAATCGGCGACTCCAAGGTGGTTTGCAAGCCGGAGGACGGCTGATTGCACGACATCACAGTTTGGAGAGACAGAACTGGGAAGTTCCGGTAGGCAAACAGGCAAATATTGTTCATTATCACCCCAAGGGCAGAAAAGCCTCAGCACAGACCGGCAGAATATAAATCTGGATAGAGCACATTACATAACAACATCTTTCATCAGTTTACCACAAAATAATTCAACTTACAACTGTAGTTATTCATTACAACAATGTGCCATGGAGATTTAAGTTTGTTTCATCGACTTATTTTTGACAAGAGGAAGTTTTTTAAGAGAAGTGGATGTGAGACAGATCACTTGATATCTGCATAAAGGGCCAGTAAGATATTGGATGCCCTGATGTAAAATGTAGAATTGCTTTGTACTTTTTCATGACAAGAAAATGTAAAATGTAGAATTGCTTTGTACTTTTTCATGACAAGAAAATTGGGAAGTTTACTCTTTTAATTGTATTGCAATCTTGTCATTACAATTGCACAAATTCATAGTGGAAGGAAGCAAAAATTTTGTGGATGACTATCTTCACAAATATGAGTGATTCTTAAAAAATCTGCAGAATCAACAAGATAAAAGATTTCCTTTCTACTGTATTAAAGCTTCATTGCAAATTGTTATTAAAAAACCATGTCTTAGTTGTGACTGTTAACCAACTTTTTCCTTTCAAGAAAGGCCTCCAGAAGTAGTAATGTGCTTGAATTATATATGAATACTTGTAAGAAAGAATTACCTAAGAATAAGCCGCCGCAGAAATGGATCAGATAAAACCTGAGCCCAGACAAGATCCAGGCAAGTGGATGTACAGAGTATCACTTCCCACTCTGAGAATGCAGAGGAGAGCATTCTGTCTGCATCGTTGTAAACATCCTAAAAGCGGAACCCCATAAATAAATAAGACCATAGCGACTAGAATGACTTTGATGTAGGTCAATAAGTAAGACATAGTGGAGCTGAATTAAAGTGGAATCGATTGATAATGTAGGATGAAAAATAAGATGGAACTAGATAAGAGTGCAGAAGAGGGGTGTGTAATCCAAAAATTATTCAATAATCACAAACTGAATCATTTGATAAAGAGCTTTATATATAGACCAATAAATAAGCAAAGCCAAAAATTAGACAAAACAAAAATAATAATCAAATGTAAAATTACACAAATAATTGGAAAAAAAATACACATTTAACCCTAGTTACAGCAATACCCTAGTTTTGTCTTTTTGTACCCCTTCTCTCGGAGAATGTGCAAATCATATGCAATTCAATCTGGGGCGGAGCCATGATTCTAAGGTGGGGGGGTGGGGGAAACCTACTAGTGATTATTAAAAATAACAAAATTATATTTTGTATTTAAAATATTTATTAATTAATTAAATTCATACAAAATTGTAGCTAGTTTAACTTTTGGCGTATTTGTGTCCCAAAAAACAATGATTGATTATCTAACCATTAAAAAACATATTGATCAAAATACAAAATTTATTACAAAAGTTCAGTTTTACAAATTTTTAGGGTATAAAAATTATTTATTAGTAAATCTAAACTTAAAAGTGCGAGCAATTTTTTTTAATACTGATATTCAAGTAATTTATAAGAAATTCATTACAAAATTTTGTTTTGCCAATTTGCATATTTGGAAATGTTCTTTCCATTGTTGTTGATACTTCATTTACCTAAAAGAGTAATCATGCATTTTGGGAATGTACAAAAGCCAAAATCCAATCACATTAACAAAATTGGGCATTATTTACTTTTATATTTTTTTAAGCATATTTAAAGTGAAGTTAAAAAAGGAATTCAATTAATCAACAAGATTAGAATGGAAATAAATTAATATCAAAACGAGATTAAAATGAAATAGAATTGAAAAAAAACCTTGCTATTTCTTAATTTGTAATATAATCTTACCATTGTTTGAATTTTTAATTTTAATTTTTCATCTAAAGGTTTCAAAGGGGAATTTTTTTCTTAAAAATATATATATATATAGGTTTTCTGCAAACTGTTGGGCCTTGTGAATTTTTTTGGGGAGGCCAATATACCTATATTTATTCTCATTTAAGTTTTAACATGGTAATTAGAAAAAATAAAATATAAAAACCACACGCTTGAAGCATAATGATTCACACACACTATAGAGAAGAAGAAAGGGGAAGATAAAATTTAGGGTTTAATGGCTCGTCGCCATAGAAAAAAGCCTTTATTTTGTAAGCCGTAGTTGTCTTTAAAGTTCAAGTGAAATATCGACTTTCATTCAACTTTAGATAGCTACTAAGCTTAAAAACTTGTTTTTTTCTCCCTATTATTCTGATAGTTCTAAATTGTAAGATTACTTTTCTCTATTCTTATTTCAGGATTTCCCAGGGTTTTGCTTATTAATTTGTCTTTTTTAGCTCTTGGTCATTGAAAAATAATGTGGTTTGAGATTCTTCTCCTCTCTCTGTTTTCTTCCTCTACTATTTATTGCTACTCTTTCCCTCACTCTACCTAGCCTATCTCTTTGAAAATTTTCTCATGTACTTCATCTATTTCTCCCTTTTCCTTATTCACATTCCTTCTTTCCTTTTTTATCCTGCATCATCTTGAAATCAGAGCTCTATCTCTGCTCTGCCTAGATGGTTAGACTTTCAATAAATTTCACAATCAACTCACCTCATCATCAGAAGAAGAATAGACGCCAACCAACTGGCAGAATGCCTGCAGAGGAGCACTCAAAAACATAGTAAATTGACTTCCGCTTTGTGTTACATCAGCACTAGTTGGGTTCCTGAATACTGGTCTCAAAGGGGAAAGAAATAAGGCAGCTGTTTCCCCCCTTTCTGCACCATGTAGAACCTGGTAACAAATTCACTTATAAGAAACATGACACAATGACGATTTATTAAGGAGAATGTCACAGATGAATTGACATAATAAAGAAGATACCAGGCTATTTCTGGCAGTTTGCAGAGATATAAAACAAGTACACTGCAGCCGCCAAATTTGTTTCAAACAGATTCAATAATATCAGCTTGTACGTTTGGGTTTGGATCATTGGAAAAGGAAGGTACTTCCGAGCAGGTACTACCAAATAGTTACAGATTGCAATTCCAGAATACTTTCATCAGAGCAGGCTGCCCTCGGGTATCCCAAATGAATGGAACTGTCCTAATTATTTTTGGAAACCATGATTGGTTAATATAAGGTTTGCTAATTCTTAAAATTATGTATCAAAAGGGTTAGTAGCACTGCAACTCATTATTTCCTGAGTTGAGTCCAGATACCTCCTTAGGCAATAATACTCTTGGTTACATTTGTACCAAGTATGAGCAGCCTCAAAAACACCCTCCCCTAACTAATATCCTTGAACTGATTTAAGAACACAACATTTCCATGTAAAATGAAAAGATTCTGCAATCCTAGCCTCTCTTCTTACTGGAATATAGTATATCAGTGCCATAGCAGCAAGTGTTATTCATATTATAGTTGATAATGTAATTGGTGAAAGTAAAGGGGCAAAGGAGAAATCAAAGCAAGAAAGAAGAAATTGTTTTCCTACATGGAGTTCTGAAATGTTATCTTTACAATATAGTATGAACTTATATGTCACTTCGTCTTTCAATAGACTAAATATACATTCAAAAGCAGTGTGAGAGCAAATACATGACATATAGCACAAGCATTCATGTCTATGGAACAACACCCTAAATTTGAATATATTAATCTATCTTATAAAGAATAAAAAATAGCCAGTAACAACAAGTCATACACAAGTTTTGACAAACCTGCCTTGAATGCATGGCTGTTGTCACTATCAATGATTAAGAAAAGTGGTCTTCTGGTGAAAGGAATCATGTCACCAGCGTAGAGATTATTCGAATCTGAAAATTAACAGAGAGTATTTGCAGAGGTGAATAAATTTATAACATAATGACTAAAGCACTGAAGATAAAATGCTATACGTAGCATGAGTACAATATGAATTCCTACCTCCATTTCTACTTGGACCTAACCGCAAACAATTCTCATAACAGTGCCTTGAGTCTCTCTTCTCATCAACATGATTTTCATGCACTGAGCTATTCTGTTCAGGGAAAGTACGAGAAACAATTTTGCCCTTAGAAGATTTCCTTGAACCTCCAGAGCTTTCCCTTGAACCTCCGGAGCTTTCGGACTGCGAACTATTAACATGACCAGGATTCCCTGCAGATAGATCATTGGTGCTGGTTATTAAGGAACACAATGATAAGGCAATGATAGCACCTATTAAAACTGCATGAAAAATGGAAAAGCAACCTGAAGCTGAAATATATACTAGCATAACGCTCTCTGGAGGGAGCTCCTCACATATTGTAGCAATAACCTGGTGATACATAAGTAATCAACCAGAGAGTGAAAATTAGATATGTGAATAAGAAACAATGAAAATTTTGCATCAAATAATAAATAAAACCATTAAACCTATTTAATGTTTCCTGGTTACACGTGTAATAACCACAGGTCCACATCAGAAATATTCATTTGTATATACAGTGACATGAACATGTAAGGTATGGTACTCAGATTTCATGTACTAGAAAGGGCGGGTTTTCTCCATGAGCGAGTCTGATGTTCTTTAATTACTAGATCTTGGAAATGCAAAAAAAGAGGCCAACAATAAAGCATCACTGTTTCAATTTAAACAACTCTCCTGGAGCCTTGAACAGCAATGGCTACTCCATTGACCAATCACTTTACCAAGTTAACTGCAATATAAATAACTAGAGCAATATTTTTACACTCACAGCAATCAATTGTGTTGCAGATGGTCGATAGAGAATAGCCTTTCTTGGGTTTGGAGGCAAAGTTGGATCAGTCATATCCGCAAACAGATTTATATCAATTAGTCCAGAAGTACCAGAATGATCGATTGAAACACCATTCTCTCGTGGTTCAAGTGGACGTTTCTGGTAGAATGATCCACTAGGTTCCCATTCCAAACACTGCAACATTCTGTAAGTGTCCAAAGTAAGCTCAGCAAACTTGACCTGGAATGACGATGCACAGGCAGGGGAGAGAATTTTTTTAAACGATTCATTTTGTAGTAGTAAACACCAAATGATGTCACGCCAACATACAAAAAATTATTACCTCGTTCCGGTGATAGCTTGTCAGCAATGCATCTCGAAATTTTAGAATCTTCTTTGCATGGAAACGAGCCACGTATGGAAGAGACGCTGGATAAGAATCAAACATGGCACAATACCGTAAAGGCCGAACATTGAAAAAGGCTGTATCAGCTTTCATAAACTGAATTATTTCCTGAACTACTTGCCTCCATTCTTTGAAGTTGGTTTCCTGTTTAAAATAGTGCAAATATCAATCAGCAAGCAAATAAATGCGAAAAGTCAAAGCCTCGGATAACCAGTTCCAAAAAAAATGATAAAAACGCTAAAAGCTGGATTACGAAAATTTTCATTTTCTAGCAGACAGAGGGTGAATTCCCCTTTAACTACTTGTGAAGCAATCATGCAATTAAACAATAAATCTGGAAACAGAGCTTTTCTTGTCCTTTCTCCTTTCTTGGCAAAGAATTGGTGGATACCGCCTTAAATATTTGTGATTACAGTTGAATACACCCCTTCTAAGCTAAAGAAGAAGCAACAAGTAAATGGTGCAAAATGTAAGAACCCAGAGAAAACGGAAGTAGTTGAACCAGAATACAGTGATAATAACCACGCAAAGTTCATTTCAGTTTTTGAACATGACATGTAAATGAAGATCCAATTGTCAATCAATGACAGTCAGAAATCTGGAAAAATGAAGCCAGGTAAATTGAACTTATTATGGGAAACTATGACTGAAAAAAATTCATAAATAGCGAATGTAACAAAATCCATCCATCTGCTTGGATAAGCTATTAGATCTTTATGATCATCAAGTTCTTATTGCATAGTTGAGCAAGCCACTGGCTTATGGTAAGAGAGGCACTTTCACTTCAGAAGTAAACTACGAAAATAATTTGGAATAGACCTTCAACAATGCTCCCTCACATCATAATATAATGCAGAAAGCAAAATAGGTGAAAACAATTTGGGATAGACCTTTAACCAAGCTCCCTCTCATCACCATATAATGCAGGAAGCATTATTGCTGCAATAATATCATTCCAAAATTATATCTATCAGAACAGAGCTGATATTTCTGCAAGTAACATTACAGACACTCATTATTTTGTTCGTCTAATAGTTGAACATGAAACAATCAGGGTTGCAAATTTCCCCTGATTTTATCCATTAACAATGTTAGGACAGGAGTTGGGGATACGAATGCCTAGAACCTTTTACTTTGTTGACATTGAGAATAATTCGCTTGTTGAGTTATGTAAAAATGTATTTTGTAGAGTATATATTACTTTAATTTGTTTACATGAAAGCTTACTTCAGCAAACGAGACAGTTTCTCATCCTAGGGAGTAGAAACTTAATTCTCCTGAGTCAAATGTTTTAAAAGAACTATTAAAAATGCAAAAAAAATTCCAAAGCTATGACTTGCATATTTCAATTGCTGTTTATGAAACGATTCAACAACCAAACCACGATCACATTCAAATGCATCAGCATTCTTCCTTCTATATTTCCTTTTATCTCCAAACCGTTTACAAAATCTTGTTTGAAGTGACTGACATCTCAATGCGATAATCCGATTTCGTTTGCTACTCCTTACATTCCATCATCCTATATAATATAGATTCTCCCTTTAGAATTCCAGTAGTTCGATATGCACGCTTAAAAGTTACTAATACAATTTATACATCTCTAACACCCTCTCACATATAAATTAGCAACTAAAGTCATTGTCCTTTTGATCAAATATACAAATTCAAAAAGTTTTTATAGGGAAAAGCTAGCATCAAAAGCAGCACTATAACGATCAAATATGATTAAATAAATCAGCTCCTTGAGTTGAGACAACATACAAGCCAATAAAATCTGACTGAGAAAGAATTAAATTACCCTAAGTTGGAGTCAACATCCAGAAATAGTATAAACGAGATTGATGTCTCTTGATGTCTTAAATCACACAAATCTCAAACTTCAAAGATAAAAGTAACTACCTAATTAACCTAAATCAAAATCTCAAATCAGCAAAAAATGACAAATTAATTACTCAAAAACCGTCACCTACTCCACAAAATAGCTTTAATTCACAAAATTATGACAAATTAGTCTAAATTTTCTCATACATACATACATATATATACACAGAACTGTCCTCAAAACGAGTCTCAAATCAGGCAACAGAAAATAATTATAATAGAACATGAATTTAGTGCAAATGTAGAGTAAATTGTACCCGGTAATTGGCTTTGCTATCATCAACAAGAGACTTCAACCTCTCCACGAGAAGCTGCACAATCTCCGATCGATTCAAAATCAAGGAAACCAGCAAAAACCGCGCGTAAAACCTCAATTCCTTGAACCTCACCCCTCGATCCTTGGGCGAACCCTCCGATCCCTGAAAATAGCCTCTAATCAGTATCGCTTCGTAGAAGATGTACGATTCGAGCAAGAACCGAGCCTCGCTCGTCCTCATGTACTGCCCGAAGTATAGCTGACCGATCCTCGAAGCGATCTCGCCGATTTCCCACCGCCGGAGCCCCGACTCCACCAGCTTCGATCGATTCTCTTGCTGGTACTTCCACAGCCTCAGGTACGCCTTGAATACCTTGTGGAAGTAGTGGTTCTGGCCGTGTCCGTACACCGGAACGTCGCGTACCCTAGCGAACTTCCGGTCGGCGCTCTCCACAAGAGCTCGGAAGGTCCTCGGAACTACGTCGTCCGCCATATCTTCCGTCAGAAGCAGTCGCCGCCGGCACTCATCGGAAAATATTTGACGCCGTTTAAATATATATATATATATATATATATATATATATATGTATTGTAGAGAGAGAAAGAGAGTAGAGAGAGAGAGTGTGGCGTTGGACTTTTTGGTAGTCAGATAGGGGGTTTTGTGGATTTATGGAAATGAAATCAACATGAAATTCTGAATTTTGTTTTACTTAAAAAAAATTTGTGTTGGTGAATTACTGTGGCGGCTTGGAGGAGAGAGAGTTTGGATTATTTGATCTGTGACGATTTTTTGGCTATATCTATTCTCTACTACTGTACAGTACAGGAACAAGGAATGGATTTTAATGTGATTGTGAGGAGTATTAATGTTCTATTGTTACGTGCCGTTTGATCATTCTTAGTGTTAGTCGCTGCAGATCTAACGGTGTGGAATTGGAGAGCGGGTTCTACCTGTGGAGGTGTTTATAGAATTGGACGGTGGAGTTTTGATCTGATTGCGAATAGTAGTAGCTCGTGAAACTGGGTATTACATAGTATGACTGTTTTTTCTAACTACTAGTATTATTTAGGTTATTTTAGTTTGATTTCTGAAAAATTAAATTAACTAATAACTTAACTAACTAAAAAAACCTTTTTTGGGGGTAAAAAACGAAATTAAAATGCTTGTAATAACCATACCCTTTTTCCTCCTAGTTCCTTTTGTATATGTTTTTATCATTTAATATAAATTAATAAAAGCATTCGGTGTAATTGAATGTTGGTTGTTTAACTACGAGAGTTTTGCTAGCAACCCACATCAATAAATTTGGCAAGAAAAATTATAACTACTCTAGTGCTTGTTCGGGTAGCCAACTTTTTTTTTTTTTCCTTAAATTATAGATCTCTCACACACATATATATATATATAGAGAGAGAGAGAGAGAGAGGAAGATAAAAAAATTGTAAAAGAGAGGATAGGCGCTCTTCTTTTTTTTTCCATCAACTTTCTCTCATCAATTTCTCCATTGTTTGGATTTGGTTTCTCTCTCATCTACCGTCGACCAACCTTATAGGCCGTCATGGTATGGGACTCACTTCTGGCTAGTCTCACAGCATACCTTCTCAAAGACAAAAGCCCTCATAGCTAACTAAAACTACCTATATACCGACAATTCTAACTTCATATTTGCATACCCTTACACCAGTCACTGGCTATTCTAACTTATGGACAGCGGTGTTTTTGTTTGTTTTTTTATTTTTTTTTACTGTTTACGGGAACAAAAACGCGTTTGGAAGTCTTTGATGATTTTTGTTTTCGTGAACAATAAGAAAATATTTTCTTACCTTTAGTTCAAAATTTGAGAACATCAAAATGGTATTTTTTTATTTTCGGTACTGTTTGTTCTCAACAAAAAAAAAAATTAATTGTTGCAAATTCCCTAACCTCCATCTTCAACCTCCAAATTTTTATTTTTATTTTTGTTCCCGAAAATTTTTTAGACAAAATTTATAACCAAACATGTTTTTATTTCCAGATTACCCTTAGGACAAGAAAAAGAAAATTTTTCCGAGACATAGAATATTCATGGTTGTATGATTTATTTCGTAATTACAGAGTAGTTACCTGTAGAATATAATATTTTGGAGACTTCATATAGAATAATTGTGCTTGGTGCACCTAATCACATGCTTATTCATCTTGCATTTTATCTCTATTGAGGAATGAAAGATTGGTTTAATTATTTCCTTATAATTAAGTTGAGTTTGCTGTCACGTACGGCCAAAGTTGCTAACTAAAATAAGCATTGTCATCTAACATTTAGTACAAATGATGCCCTAACTTTAAAAAAAAAAATTATTAAGTTTTTTAATTAAAAATATATATATAGTATTTATTTTTCTATTGTTTAGAGCACCAAAAGCTTCACCCTTATCATTAATATTGTTATGTTTGTCACCTGAATATTCTTCTAATTTGCTTTTTACCTCTCTCTTCTCATTCAATCAGCCAAAGTAAAGAACAATGATGATGATAATGAGTGATGATAAATGTAGGAATATAATTTAAGATGAGGGCAGGAAATAAGTGAAACCACTTCATTTTGCAATTTTAATTTGGTATTAGGTGCAAGCCCTTAATTGCAAAGAATTAAATGTACTTTTTCAAATAAATATATTCTCAATATGGTCTACATAGCTAATTCAAAAAGAAATAAACAGTTGTCAGTAAATTGATATTGTAATTATTGTTCTACCAATCTTTAAATTTTTATGTGAGACTTGAAACTCAAAGACATTAATATTATGTTTGGTACACACGAATGGAATGGAATACAAGTAAAAATGAAATTGAATAATTATTCTTATTTTATTGTTTGGTTGTAAATATGAAGTACTTTAAGAATGAAATGATGTAAATAAATAATTCTAAAAAATACTCATTTTAGTGATAAATATATAATTTTAATTCATTAATAGTATTTCGTAAAAATTTTATAAAAAATAATGAAAAGTAACGAAAATAATAGTAACAAACAATGGAAGTGGCGGTAGTGGCAGTGGTGGAGGAGGCAACGGAAGGTGATGCGATAGTGGTGGTAAAAGTTGATGACAAGATAATGAGAGATTTGTTTACTTCAAATATGAAAGAGTTGTTTTAGTAATTTTATATTTTAAAAATATTCATTAAGGAATTGAATAACCATTCCATAATTTTATTAATGGAATGGATTTCATTAATTGAGAATCATTCTCATTCAACAAAGCATACCAAACAAAATAATGAATAAAATAGACATTTCATTCATTCATACCAAACATGACATAGTGTTATTGTGACCCATGTATAACAATCATAAATTTAAAAATATCTTATTTGTTCAATGTTGCATGTGTTGTAAATTGATGTTATTTTGAATAAATGATTTTAAAATCATGTGTCATTGTCATAATATTTTTTTTTTGCTGTTGTTATTTTTATTCAATCTTGAACCCGACTATATAAAAGTTGCAAACAATATAAAATAAATATGCAATCCTGAAATTAACCGACCATATAAAAATTGCCAACAATAATAAATAAATATGTTTATACATGATTGACATATTATGAACAGTTCAATACCGTGTTTGGAGAATGTGAAATAACTCTATTATTGTCATAACACTTGAGTAATAAGCTTAAGTAATTAGAAGAAGTCTTGATCATGATGTTCATGAATGTTTGGTTGTGGTGATTAATTCCATATTGGTATCCTCCCCAGGTAAAATTATTGGATACCAAGTGATACTCATGTCAAAAGTATCTTTCAACTGTATTATTAATTAAGTTCATATATTCGGACTCTATTCTTATGCTTAACAATTAAAGTTTTTTAACCACCACAGGCGAGGCGGAGCCGGAAAAAAGATTTGAGGGATCATATACAATATTTATAATATATATATATATATATATTTGTGGGTTATTAAAAGAAAATTTGAATTTTTTTTTAGGGGTCATATGAATTTTTTATAAATTTATGTATAAAATATTTTTTTTTAAGGATACTAAAAAAATTTAAAATTTTGAGAGGGATCATGGCCCCTAGGTTGACCTTGGTTCCGCCCTTGACCACAAACAATGGTCCATGCTTATTTTTGTGCATATATAGGAAGTATATTTGGTCGTCGTGATTGTATCGATATGATATATAACGGTGTCGACAGTCGACATCCTTCAAACATATTATAATTTAAATCATATGTAATGTATCGAATCAATTCAACCAATCATAATAATAAGTTAGGAAACACTTGCAAAACAATTTAAAAAACACAAAAGAATGAAAATTGTACCAAAATGGATGTAACATTTCCATATGCAATATCACTTCTGACGGTTGATGATTTGATAATATTTGTCGTTGCTTCCCAAACTCCGGTCAATAAAATTTATAATACCTACAAATACTTTACTTAAAAATAGTATAGCAATAAGTAGGGTCGAACCACTTTCAATTTAGAAATCGGTTTGAGACTAGGATCCAAAACTATATTTTTCGAGATAAAAATAAATTACTTAAAACAATTCTTGAATTTTTGAATAGTAAACTAAAATAACTAGATAATTATCAAATGATGGAAGAAATCTCAAGGGAAGAGAATCCACCACCCGGGTCTATATAAATAATATTATATATTTCTATTGCAAATTTTCCTCCAACCTATTAAACATAAACATAGATATTGGTAGACATTCCCCGTATTTTCATTAATTGGTAATCACGGAAAATCCTCCTTCTAATGTTTTGGTTTAAAAATAAATAAATATAAATAGTGGTAGGCATTCCCCGTATTTCCATTGATTGGTAATCACGGAGAATCCTTCCTCTATTTTCAACCTCTATTGTAGGTTTTGTCATTTGAAAGAATTAATTCGGGAAGAGAATTAAACAATAAGAAATAAAATAAAATTATGTATATCTTACCCAAGGTGACTTCATCACTCCCTTGAGAAGATGTTTAAGCTAGCATAATGATATAGAAATAAAACATGATGATAGAAGAAATTTTCATTAACTAAAAAAAAAATTACAACAAAATAAAAACTTGATACAAGACTAAATTATCTCTACAATTTCTCACTCTCTACCATCTAACTCTATACAATTTTCAACTACTCTTCTATTTATAGAGAAAATTGGAATAAAATGACATATTGTAAAATGAAGTTAAATCTACTTTTATTTTCTTTTTCTTTGAATATTTATGTTTTCCAAGTCATTTTCTTCTTTCTTCATGTGCATTATATTCTCCATCTTCCATCCATGTGCATTCATTTATCACTTTAATACATTTTCTTCATCTTTTCCAATTCATACCTATAAGAAATAAAAAGAAATATATAAGAACATTTATATACTAAAATGGTAAATTAAAGATTTACTTTTGACATAAAAAATAGTAATTTTGTGAACTTATCAACTTCAAGTTTTCTTGAGAAGCATACTATCAATTTTACTTATTTATTTATTGTTTTGATTTAATACAATTTTCTTGCAAGATTAGGAATTTTATAATCTATTTTACTTATTTATTGTTTTGATTTAATACAATTTTCTTGCAGGATTAGGAATTTTATTATATTACTCTATTATTGGATGCCTTCTTGGTACATGTTCGGGAGTTGACTTGGCAAAAAGGACCGAAATCTGTAATCTAGCTGTGAAAGCGTGAAAGTGACAGATTTGATATATCTGTCCCACAATTAGTAATTTAATTCGCTCTTCCATGAATTCATGAGGTTTTTTTTTTAGAGGAAGAGTGTGGTCGAGAAATTATAAAAAAAGATTGTTTGGTCCGATTCCAAAAAAATGGTGTTTTATATTGTTGTATTAATATTTATAAAACAGCAATTCTTACACTCCTTTTTTTTACTAGACTAGTAGTATACCATCCATTACAGGAAAGGTCAATTTTAATTTCAGATTCTTCATTTTGTTTGCTGGTCTAAAATATATATATATATATTTTTTAATAGATAAATACACACTCGCATATGTATAGCCATTCTTGTACTAGACAATCAAACAATGACGCTCATAAAAAAGTTTAGTGAAGTTTTTTTTTTAAAAAAAAGAAATCAGTGAAGCTGTCTCTTTATCCTTTTGTTTGGAACTCAAATTTAATATCAAGGCATGGTTCTTCTACAATGTAAAAGATCATTTCATATTGCCTGTTAATCTACAATACAAATGAGAAACTCTTCAAGAAATATACACACCCAAAACAAAAAAAAAATTTATTTAAGAAATATGGCAATGAACAGGTAAGTTTGAGTATATCTACAATATATATATATATGGAAGTTCTGGGTTTTTTCATTACTTTTCCAGAGAGTAGTTGTAGGTGAAGTGTCTTATTCGCATTTGCCTAATTGCCTTACACCGATATATTTCTTATATTCACGGTTTGACTTACATAAGTATAAAGTTTCTCACTTTAAGACTTAATTTGGCTTTATGCTTTTGTCTCTTTTTTTCAAATTTCAATGGAAGTTCTGTTTTTTGCTTTATTAGGTGAAGCATTGTCTACTCGCTTATCTTCTCTGGATCCTTCACTGACGAAAAAATAAAAATCCTTCGTTGTTGAAATTATCTGCGAGACGGTAATTTAAGCTTAGAGGAGTGATGAATAAAATTTTTCTGAATTAATTGATAAATTAAAATATGAATTGCGAAATAATTAATTTTAATTTAATTTTTTAATAATATAAATCATGCAATAATAAATATGAGTGCAAAAAATAAAGCATACACCAACGCTTAGGTATCAATGTACTATAAATCAAGAAGTACATAGACTTTATAAAGTTAAGACTTATAATCACTCCGATTTGCCGTTTATCACTCGACGTCTGAAAGTCTTGAATCACCCGCGTTACCACGAAACTCTCGCTCTGATCTCCGTAGTCTGACGACTCCACTTCTCAACGGATCAAAGAACCACGAAATCTTCTGCTTCGATCTCCGTACTCTGATGGTTCCGCTTCTCAACAGATCGATGTTCGTGTTGCACAAGGTGTTGTGATAATTATTCAGTAACTAGATAATTTAATTATGCATAAAGATCTCACGTGTTGTAGCACAATTGGAAAATCCCAAAAATAAGAGAGAACTAAAAGATAAACGATCACTTAATAAAAAAATTTCTCTTTGCACGCAAGGACGGATCCAGAGGTTGAACTCAGGTAAAAAAAAATTCAGTAGGGGCTTAAATGATAAAATCTCTAACTTCTGGGGTAGATAAGGTAAAAAAATTCAGTGGGGGGAGTCCGTTAATACATTTGTCCATGTCTGCAGGAATATGTGAACAATGGAAGAATTCTCAAAACTTCATATTATCTTCACAATTACTCAGGTAAAACAAATTTCAGTAGGGGCTTCGATAAATGATTGAAAATTGATAATTTGATACAGTTCCATCTCAAATTTTCAACCCACAACAGTATGATATCCATGTCATCAGGGGCCTATTTGAAATGATGATGTTCATTAACATCAAAGCAGATACACAAACTGTCAAATTTTGAAGCTTTTTTCCCTCTCTTTCATCATTAGCTTTTTTTATTTTTATCACTTCCTCTTTTGATCCTTAATGTGGAGGTGCTTTTATGCTTTAGAAGATTCTCAACGAGGACTCGGAAAGCTTTGCACTTACTTTAATTACCATTGGTTTCTCTTTGTAAATGCTTTTCTGAGACATAGATGGCTGCCCATTATCTTTAGCTTCTTTTCCAAAGCTACTCAAACTGTTTTTCTTATGGTGTTCAAAATTCACACTTCACACCACAGATTATATATTCTAACAAAAGATGAGTCCCATCCACCCATGTTTGGTTATCGTGATCTCAGTTTCGGTCATGGTTGCGATCGTATTGTAATGGATTCGAATAATATTAATTTTTAAAATAAGTATTAAATGAATATCGGTGTTATGTAACGGTAATTAGAGTTGAAAAATAAGACACGACACGAACATGACATGAATTAAAAGTGTTAGAGTTAACCATAAAATGGTTGAATCTGTAGAAGGGTTGACCCGAACACGACACGAGAATATTAGTGTTGGGTTAGGGTCAAACCCGAATAACCCGTTTGACACGATTAAATTTATATTTATATTTTGTTTATCTTCTTTAACTGGTCATGGATTGAAATATATCAATAAACTATTATTGAGTCATGTCAAATTCAATTTAATTTTATTGATAAATAGATTAAATAGTTTATTTCGTATTGGATTGTGTCAAATTTAATTTAATATATTATAATAAATATGTTAAACGGGTTACATGGGCCGATACGGGTAATCTGATTAATAAATGAGTTAGGTTAGGGTTAGAGTCTATGAAGCACAGACATGGTGACACGACAAATTTTAAAAAGTAGGACACGACACGCCTCCGACATATCTATTAAAAACATAAAAAAAATTATATATACATATTATATTGCATAAATACTTCATTTTTCACTCAAATAACGAAAATCAAATAAATTTATAAATAAAAATAAACAAATAGGCTAAATGAAATGTTTAAAAAGTTCAAAATTCTTCAATCCACAACCATTCAAATAATCAAATGCATCTCCCCCAATATCCGATATCTTAGTCTCTCCCTCATTATATTGTGAAATGTTTTTTGATTGAAAACAATTATTGGAATGTACAAATACAAAATCTTTGGCTCTTTGTGATGTTATCTTATTTATCTTCAAATAACGGATAAATGAATAGGTGTTCCAATTTCTCTTACAAGATGAGGAGGAACAAAGACGTTCAAGTATATTCAAAGCCAAATATTAGATTATGAGTGTTGAAGTTCCATAAATGATTCACCAAATTACCGGCTCCATAAGTCCTTTATCTTTCATGGAATCAACCGACTCATCGCGTGTAGAACACACGTGTGTCCAATTTAAAAAAATTACAGGACACGTTTTTGGCGTGTCCACATATCCGACACGGGTACGGTGACCCTAGACGAAGTGTATGTGTTTTATAGGTTAGGGTAGAGCATATTTGACATGTATATTAACCATATTTTTTTCGACACGACCCATTTCAACCCGACACGATCTCAATCGAGCACGAACACGATCCACAAACACGATTTGCTAGCCCTAACGGTATCGATTCGTTTCATAAGAGAAAGAAAAAGAAAAAACATGAAAACAAAATAAAAATGTTTATAATGAACCCGAGGGGGTTGGTCTAGTTGGAAGATACTCGAAACTTTGTGATTCAAGAAGCATGATATCTAATATTTGATTCTTACTAAGGGTGGGGGGCATGACCCCTCCAGGATTTTCAATTTTTTTTGCTACTATATATAAATTTTAGGCTTAAAATAAATTGTATATACTATTGGCCCCTCCAACAAAAATTACAAGGCTCAATGATTGACTAAAAATAAATAAAAAAATACTTTTCGTACCGAAATAAAAATAAATAAAATGATACTAAAAATATATCACAAATCAAGAAAGGGTAAGATTTTTTACATTAATTTATTTCCATTATAACTTTGTTGATTAATTAAGTTCCAAATTAAGATCACTACAATTTTATTACCAAAAACTAAACTCTTACCTTTTCATTCTATTTTTTTATTTGTTTTATTTTAGAAACACGTGGGGTCATATATTCATTTAATCATTCATGATTATATAAGGAGAGGATCCTAATTCTAAAATGTTTAATATTTTTCAATTAAGAGTATAAATTATAATGAATCACAATATGTTCAAGTAATTAAGGATCTGCTTGGTATGGAACTATGAAAACAGTTTTTTGTACTTTGAGTTGCAAAAAACTGAAAACAACTAAAATTTCTTATTTGACAAGTTGTTTTGTAAAACAGTTTTTAGAAACTCAAGTTCAATAATATCAATTTTTGGAGAACAACTTTAAGAAAACAAGGGTGTGTTCAATAACATAGAACGTTTTGTGTTTAGATGTATAATTTATTATATATAATATTATTATTAAATATATAACATATTATATTAAATAATAATTTTTTTATTAATATCAAATAACTTTTAATACATAAAATTTTATATATTAGTTAGAATTTATGAGACAAAAATATATAATATATAATATATAATACTATTATTAAATTTATAATATATTATATTAAATAATAAAACATTATTTAATATTAAAATATTTTTAATTAATATAAAATGTTATATATTACTTTGAATTTATGAGACAAAAATATATAATTTATTATATATAATTTTATTAATATATTAATTGATATTAATAATATATTATATTAAATAATAAAATTTTATGAGAGAAAAATATATAATTTTATTAATATATTACTTTATATTAATAATATATTATATTAAATAATAAAATATTATTTAATAATAAAATAATTTTAATTAATATAAGAGAAATTCTAATATATAAGTTTAAATTTATGAGACAAAAATATATAATTTATTGTAGGAAAGTTGTGAAACAAATATTTTATTAAACGTATATTATTTGTTTTTTGTTCTCAGTATTATGAGAATAGTATAATATCCTATAATTTGAGAATGTTTGATATTTCCTAACTTATTATATTATACTCTAGAGTTATTTTATTTACATAATATATGCAACCAAGCAGATTTTTTGAATTTTTATTTTTTGAAAATTGTTTTGTAATTTTACTAGCCAAGTGAAATTTTGAATTGAAAAAATTGTTCTGGGTGCGTTTGGAAACTAGTGTTTTCGTTTTCGTTTTTTATCTCTTGAGAACAAAAAAATTTCTTGTTTTTGTCCTAAGGGTAATCCGGAAACAAAAACATGTTTGGTTGTAAATTTTTTCTAAAAAACTTTTGGGAAGGAAAAAAAATAAAAAAATTTGGAGGTTAGGGTTTGGAGGTTATGGTTTGAAGGTTGAAGATGTAGGTTAGAAAATTTGCAACAATTATTTTTTTTTTGGTTGAGAACAAACAGTGCCGAAAACAAAAAAAACATCATTTTGGTGTTCTCAAATTTTGAACTAAGGGTGAGAAAACGTTTTTTTACTGTTCACGAAAACAAAAACCATCAAAAGTTCCCAAACGCGTTTTTGTTCCCGTGAACAGTGGAAAAAACAAGAACAAAAACGGAAATACCCCTATCCAAACGCACCCTCTATGTTATTTGTTCTCGTTCTCAAAAAACTATTTTTCAGAACAAATTTCAAAGTTCTATACCAAGCAGGGCCTAATATTGCTCATTTGATAGCTCTAGGACTTGAGATTAATAAAGGATCTAATGAAATTGGTATTTGTAAATTTTAGAAATAATAATTTTTGAAGGATTAAACTTGTTAAAATATAACTTCATTAAAATGAAGATGAATTTCAATTTCAGGTTATTTAACTATTAATATTGAAAAAAAATTGTTCAAATTTTATAATAGATAATTTTATTCTCAAGAAAACCTTTGAATTCAAATTTGTTATTAGTTTTCAATTTTTTTGGTTTTTTTTTTGTTTCAATTTTTGTAATGATTAGGTTGAGGCCAATATTTTTTTTTGTTTTTTTAGCAAATACGCTAAATTTTAAATAGTTGTATGTTTATAATAAATATATCAGGTGTTCAATAATTTTAATTTAATATATATTATATTACATAAAATTTAGTTAATAGCTTGCCCCCCTCGGTTCAAATCTTGGTTCTGTTCCTGGGTGCAAATAATTTGTTAGGGCCACGATCACGAATATAATCCGAACCTTATCCGATTCGTGTGGGGATCATTTTATATAAATCTCGAGAATTAATCGAGATGCGCGTAAAATAATCCGGACATCTCGATTATAAAAAAAAAATGTTTACAATGATATTTTTCTGTTTAATTATGATGTACAATTATATAGTTGGTCTGGTTCTAATTGTTTTTCTATGTAGGGTCATGATTCATCTGCCTTAGTGACTCGGCCAATTCATATTAATTAGGCCAATATTGACCAGTGATTTCTACAAAAGAGGTACACTTTTTGGTGGGAAATGGGTTGAGAAGGCTCCATACAAATTAGAAAATGACATGTAATTGATGTCACTTTTATGTGTAACACAGCATTCCCTAATTACCTCCCATAATTTGATGTGTAGCAGAAAATAGTGTCATTTGACTCGTATATACAGGAGCGCGCAAACTTTCAGGTGCAATCTCAATTGGGTTGAGCTCCAATGCAAAATGATACTCCCTGTTCCCAAAATAAATATTACATTTGAAAATTGCAATAATTTTATCATACAAGTTTACTAATTTATTATTCATATATTAAAATTATAAATTATCTACATAATAAATCATCACATCATTATAATGGGATCAATAATAAAGTTAATATTTTATTCATTTTCAATACACTTTTATGTGTACACAGCTACACATGTACCAATTATTTATTTATATTTCTCAATATCAAAATCATCTCCAGAATGTTTTTTTTTTTTCCATTTCATTTGTTGTGAAATTCATCACTATCAGATAAAACTCTTATTACCACAACCATGAATATTACTAACTGGAAGAAACACTCAAAAAATTAACTGCACAAATATTTTAGTAATATCCTTTAATGTATGTGTTAGTTTTGTGGTAATTGACCAAGGCTAATTTAGTAATTTTAACATTTAATTAACTTCTTTGACGGCAATTTAATGAAAATGTGGGTATTTGATCAAGATCAATGATATAGGAGGTGATATGATTCTTGTGGAGATTAAAAGATCAAAATCGATAGTTTAAGGCCCGTTTGGGAACCATTGTTTTTGTTTTTGTTTTGAGAACCAAAAAACAAGAACAATTCTTGTTCTTGTTCTTATTTTCTCACCCAAAAGAACAAGAACAAAAAACATGTTTGGGGGAAAAAAACACACATATTCTCGCACAATTTTTCCTCTCTACCACAATTCTTTTTTTTTTGAAAAATCCCAAAAAGAACAAAAAAACAAGTTTTTGTTGTTCCCTTGTTTTTTCTACTATTCACGAAAACAGTTTCCAAATTGAGAACAAAACAAACAGTAAAAAAGGTTGTCAAACATGTTCTGTTCTCTTGAACAGTGCCAAAAAATAAAAAACAGAACAAAAACAGAGTATCCAAACGCACCCTAAGATTTTTTGAGGGAAGTGTTGGAAAAAAAAACCCTAAACACAGAAAAAGTAACTTTAATTTCCGTGAATTAAAAAGCTTTTAACAAAATATATGTTACTTTCAAAGGAACGAGGCGTAATTTAATATTGGGTTGGGCCATGAACAATCTAAGATTTGTCCTATATCAGTTCTAATAAGAAGCCCGCTATCCAAAAATGAACCCATTCCATTCATTTGGTTGGTAGAACATTCCATTCATTTGGTTGGTACAACATAATGAATGTGAATAACCATTCTCAAGGAATGCAATTTTATTATTGGAAATGAATTTTCATTCAATTCCTTTAGGGTGCATTTGGATAGGGGTGTTTTCGTTTTTGTTCTTGTTTTTTCCACTGTTCACGGGAACAAAAACGCGTTTAAGAGCCTTTGATGGTTTTTGTTTTCGTGAACAGTAAAAAAACGTTTTCTCACCCTTAGTTCAAAATTTGAGAACACAAAAATGGTGTTTTTTTGTTTTCGGCATTGTTTGTTCTCAACAAAAAAAAAATCATTGTTGCAGATTCCCTAACATTCATCTTCAACCTCCATACCCTAACCTCCATCTTCAACCTCCAAACCCTAACCTCCAAAAAATTTTTTTTTTTTTTTGTTCCCAAAAATTTTGTAGACAAAATTTTCAACCAAACATGTTTTTGTTTCCGGATTACCTTAGGACAATAACAAGAAATTTTTTTATTCTCAAGAGATAAAAAACGAAAACGAAAACACTAGTTTCCAAACGTACCCTTAGGAATGTTTTTAAAATATAAAACTACTTAAATAACCCTTTTACATTTCAAAAAAATAAGCCACCACCGCCATTTCTCCACCACCATCACGCCACTTTTAAAAATAATATAATTTTGTTTAATTTTATATTTAGTACTAAGAAATGTATTTTTGAGAAAAAAATTCAAGTTAATTTCATTTTTAATGTGCTTTATATTTATAACTAAACAATAAAATAAAAGTATTTATTCCATTCTCATTTTATTTTCACTATTATTCCATTTCATTCAACCGTATCAAACTTACCGGTTCGGTTTTAACTACTAGAAATGGCATGGTCCAAGACTACTTAGGGCCCGTTTGGAAAGAGGTTTGTCTGGTTTGGTTTTGTCTGGTCTTGTTTTGTCTGGGTGCTGATCTGAAACTCTGTTTGGTAAGCGGTCTGATCTTTCAGGTTTTGTCTGAAAAACTAAAACCAAATCATGTTTGACAAACGGTCTGGTCTTTCAGGTTTTGTCTGAAAAACTAAAACAAAATCATGTTTGACAAACTGTCTGGTCTTTCAGGTTTTGACTCAAAAATTAAAACAAAATCATGTTTGACAAACTGTCTGGTTCCAAATAATGATCTGGTCTGAAACTGATTGTAAATATATTGGAATATAATAGTCTTTATTTTCTAATAAACTTTAAAAATAAATAAATCAAAATAGTTTTTTTTTCTTAAAGTAAGATATAATTAAATATATATAAAAATCGGAATATAAATGTATATAGAATGTTTTAGTTACTATTCATATTCCCAAACAATCACTATTCCTATTTTTAAAATATCACTATTCTTAAAAATATATATAAAATTCAAAAATAATATATAAAATTCCAAAATACTCTAATAAAATAAAAATATAAAAAATATATATTTTATATATGTAATTAATTTTTTTTTTAAAATACATAAATAATATATAAAATGAAGCTAATACTCTAATAAAATTAAAAAAAATATATATAATATTTTATGTATAAAATTAAAAATATATATAAAATACAAAAAATAATATATAAAATTCTAAAATACTCTAATAAATTAAAAAATATATAAAAGTATTTTATATATAAAATTAAAAATATTCTTATAAAATACATAATTAATATATAAAATTCCAAATACTCTAATAAAATTAAAAAATATATATAAAATACATAAATTCAATATATAAAATTCCAAAATACTTTAATAAAATTTAGAAAATATATATATAATATTTTATATGTCAAATACAAAAACAATATATAAAATTCCAAAATACTTAACGTAAAAAAATTAAAAAATATATATATAATATTTTATGTATAAAATTAAAAATATATATATAAAATACAAAAAATAATATATAAAATTCCAAAATACTCTAATAAAATTTAAAATATATATAAAATTTCACAATATATATAAAAATATACAAAATTAATATATAAAATACCAAAATACTTCCCAAAAAAATTTAATAAAAATATATTATTTATATATATATATATAATACAAAAACAATATATAAAATTCCAAAATACTTCCATAAAAATATATATATATATATAATATTTTATATATTAAATACAAAAACAATATATAAAATTCCAAAATATTTCCCTAAAAAATTAAAAAATAATATTTTATATATCAAATACAAAAACAATATATAAAATTCCAAAATACTCTAATAAATTTAAAATATATAAATTATTTTATACATAAAATAGAAAAACAATATATAGAATTCCAAAATAATCTAATAAAATTTAAAATATATATAAAATATTTTATATATAAAATATAAAATTAATATATAAAATTCCAAAATACTTCCCAAAAAAAATTAAAAAATATATATAAAATACAAAAACAATATATAAAATTCAAAATACTTCGGTAAAAAAATTAAAAAATAATATATAAAATTCAAAAAATAATATATAAAATTCCAAATATACTTCCCTAAAAAAATTAAAATATATATATTATGAAATTAATTTTTTATAATTGATTGAAATTTTTGATATATTTATGAATTTAAAATAATTTTTAAATTTTATATATAATTTTTAATGCTATATATTATTAAAATTTCACAATATATTATTTTAAAATTTTATATATTTTTTAACTTTTTATATGTATTTTTTATACTCTAATTTTATATATGCATACAGGTGAAAAAATTTATAATATTTATTATAATTACTTTATTAACAACATGAGCCATACTCCATGGATACAAGTCATTGTAAAAATCTCAGTTCCACCAACTTTCAAATAACCATAAAGTACATTCCCACATTATAAGACCAATAAAAACATCAGGTGTCTCTAACGAGTTTTGTGCATTTCAAGTACAAATTGTGTATGTAAAGATGTTGTTAGCAATTTCATTACGCACTGTTTCCATTTAATTGTGGCGTGAACTTGAACCAGGATTGTCACCCGTATGGTCCGCATCGATATTAATATCAATATTGTCAATATCATCAAATATATATCCAGTAGAGACTGCATCCTAATGAAATTGTGAAGCGTACAACAAGCTGTCACAATTGATACTTGTGTTTTGAACTTGTACCCAGACATTTGTTTCAATATACTAAACCTCATCTTTAGCAATCCGAAACATCACTCGATGACATTTCTCAACGCAGAATGCTTGTAACTAAATGCTTCTTCTTTGTTGCGTGGATTTCTACGGCTCCTACGGAAGTCTTGCAAGTGGTATCGATAGCCCCGATACGGTGCCAAAAAACTCGGAGATTTGCGTAACCAGAATCTACCAGATAATACTTCCCTGTATTGAGTGCACAAAAAAAAAATTAAACAAAATAAATTTAATATACTTTTCTAATATTGTATGCATGATATACCGTAAATTGGAAAATACCATCTGGTGGATTTGGAAATCCAAACGTTTCGTCTATCATACACTCATTAAGAATGCGTGAATCATTTGCAGATCCTTCCCAACATGCTAGGACAAATGTGAACTTCAGATCGAAAGAACACACTGCCATGATATTTTGGGTCGTATCGCCTTTTCTAGAACGAAATGGTGTTTGCCTACGCAAAGGGATTTGTGCTTGGATGTGGGTGTCATCTATTGCACCCACACAATTTTAAAAATAGGGCCAAAATTTTGGATTCAATCTAATATCATCTGGGATGGCAGTGAAATCGGGTGGAACAATAATTTCCACAGCTAGGAGTTCAACATAATCTAACACATTATGGAAGTGTCAACTAATCGTTTCTGTTGAATGCTGAAATCTTTCTGCCGACACCCGGTTTCTGATATTATGGGATAAAGTAGGTAAGAAAATACCTACTTGTTCAAGTACAGTTACATTTCTCGATTCTTGAAGTCCTAATAGTTTTAGCCGTTCACATAGAGATATGAAAACTTGTGGAAAAAGCCGAAAATTTTCGTAGCAACGTATTTCGCTGTTAATGATCTCAATTATGTAATTGTGACCACTTAATGCTGAATTCCTACATGGAGCCGGGTTGCCCTGTATCTCATCGAGATACTTGAAGACTTCATGCATTATATTAATACACTATTCCACTGTGTCATTTGTCTGGAGCAAGTGATGAACTGACAAACAGTTATCCATGTTTCAATTACTCTGGCAATTAAAATCATATCAAATAGATATTGTCAATGCTTCCGCAATTCATTTAACACATAACTACAATTCATTTAAAAATATTTAAATTTGAAAAAATATATATAATTCAAAATATATATATAAAATTTGAAAAATACATATATATAATTCAAAAAATTGTTATTTTAAATTCAAAAATAATATATAAATTCTAAATTATATATATAATTAGAAATAATATAAAAATTCAAAAATAATATACAAAAATTGAAAATAAAATATGAAATTCTAATTTTTTATATTAAATTTTTGGTTAATAAATTTCATAATATCGAAATATATATATATATATATATATAAAACTTGATAATAATATTGAAATTTCGAAAATAATATATAAGATTCAAAAATAATATATAAAATTCATAAATAATATATAAAGTTTTAAAATTATTTTTATCTAGAAAATTGGAGTGCTTTATATATTTGTTCAAAATTTTATATATTATTTTTGAATTATATATATATTTCGAATATTTTATATTATTTTTTACTTTTATATACGCTTCCTATTTTCTAATGTTTTATAATTTTTTTTCATTCTTATATATAAAATTAGAATTTTTTATATTATTTTTTTAATTATATATATTTTTAAAATTTGAGATATTTTTTTTGATTGTATAATTTTTGTGAGGGGCATTTAGGTCATTTTGATATGAAAATTTAAATGAGGGGAGTATTTGATATGAAAATTTATGTGAGGGGAGTATTTGAAATGTCATGAGTTATATATAAAATAAAAAATATGAAAAATACATAAATAATATATAAAATTCCAAAATACTCTAATAAATTTAACCATAACAAATTTATAATAACAATAAAGATTTTGTGCAAAAATAACTTAAGACTTTAAGAAACTCGAATATTTTTTTACGCATACTAAATTAAACAAAAATTTCTAAGAATTATAAAATTTTAAAAAATTAAATACAATAAACATGCATAATATCTAAGAATTAAAAAATTAAAATCAAATACAATAATAATAACATATTTACCTGGAAATAATGAATGAACTCTGATTGTATACAGGATATATTGAATGTCCTTTCTTGTTACTGAATTCCATTATTTTTGAAAGGCAAAGTGTTGTATTAATAGACAACACTCCTTCACACTATGCATGCTTGTGAGTTCACAGTATGCACTTGTGAGTTTACAGTATGGCACAAATTTTCTATGTCATTTGCACTTATCTAACATTATTGGAGGTTTGGATGATTCCAAGTTGTTCTTTTTTGGACAAACTCTTTTATTTAAATATATTTTCCCTTAAATTCCATTTGACAATATGTTGATTGATACTTGTGTTTTGTTGTGTACTGAGTTGTCATTTTTCTATATCATGATCTTTATGTTCCATAATGCTAAACACTGCTTCAAAGTTGGCATTTTGAATTTTTTTGGATGACAGTAGTTGTTGATTGATTCTAGTGGATTTGTTGTGTACTAGCTTGTTGTCACAGAACACTTGTCCTAAGGGTAAATCATTGATGTGAATTACAATGTTTACAGAGAAAACGAAAAAATAAAATAAATTCACTACATATTAAAATGTTTACAACAGAAAACATGTCATGCCATAGATATAAGTTCAAATACCTGAATAAAATACAGTCCTCCGAAGCAGAAATAAAACAATGTTTGAAAAAACGTAGACACATGAATCCAAATTAAAACATAGTCCATCATTAAAAAAATAAAAATAAAACAATCATCCGAAGCAGCCCCACATAACCTAACAGTCACGGGGACAAAAGATTCTGAATCCACTTCCTCCGATTTGCATCATCCACTGCCAAAAAGAATTCCCTCCACTCCAAATCGGCCTTCAGGGTGTGAAGAACCTTGAAGTAAACGCTGTCCTCCAAGTCCATTGTCTCCGAGATATGATTACACTCGATAAGCATCTGAGCATGAGTTTTTTTGGTAGAACGGGATGGAGAGGATGCCTCTTGCTCTTTGTCCACCGATCGTGAGGTAGGAACCGTTGATGATTGTGCCTTCATTGCTGCAACGACTTTGTCGGTATTTTGGACGCTAACAGACCGACCTTTTCCAATGCACGTTCGAGAATTGAAGCAACTTCCGAACTAACCGATGATCTTTTTGCTTTCTTACGACCAGTTTTGGGAGATGGAGTGAACTTATCAACTTCTTCATCATCGTCACCCAAGTCTGTGTAAGCTGGTGGAGGACGAGAGGATGAATCAGTACGTGATGGGGGTACCCTAACCGAAGACTGAACATACTTCCCAGTGGCAACTCCCTCTCTGAATATGCCAACTAAAGTGTGGTAATAAGGAAAACTTTTCTTCTTGAACTTCTTTAGATCCTACAACATAAATTTTAATACTCTGTCAATAAAATAGCCAAATTGTGTACACTTTTAGAAAAAGTAGGGGTTTTGGATACTTTGTCCACTAGAGAAACAAAATCAGATTAACTCATGAACCATATGTTGTTCCAATGCCATCAATATATAAGTAAGTTGTATATTCTCTTGAGTCAGCACCATGTCAATTATATTCATAAAAAAATAAAAATAAAACATACAAAAAAAGTAGAGTATATAATCACCAATTTCCACTAATGAATAAAACCTTTTTGGAGCCTCAATTGCAATTGGTCAATTACTCTATACCTGTATTTAGAATGTGAAACCTATTTATAGTTTGTTCATATAGGTCACTGTAGTTGTTTCAAAACAGGGTTATAACTTAGAAGTCATTACATTTAGGTCACTGCAGTTGTTTCAAAACAGGGTTATAACTTAGAAGTCATTACATTTAGGTCACTGCAGTTGTTTCAAAACCTCAATTACCATCACATACACACAGTGCACAAATTAAAGAAAATAGAACACATCATCAACAATCCAACACTAACACAATTGCTATGGAAATGTTTGAATACTAATTTCGTCCAACAATAACACAATTGTTATATAAAAATCCTCAAAAATATTTGAGATTGATAGTACTCACCTTAGGTATAGTTGCCCAAATCTCTTCGTCGAGAATGACCATACTCGTATTGTGGTCATAGCCAGTTCCGCTTAATTTCATTAATGTGTCAAAAAACATCCACTCCTCCCTCAAACGTTTGTGTTTCTGCTTCAGTTGTTCCATGTCCCATTTATAGCCCGTGTACTCGTTCATTGCACGCCACAAATTATCCCACGCCACGGTAGTAAACCTGTTTCCACTACAGTTACCAACCTTCACATTTTCCGCCATTTTATTCACAAAAAATCGTGTTTGATCCTCAGGCCATTCTTTTTTTCCCCCTTCCCCTTCCCCTTCCCAATCTGCGAATCTCCTTCTACATTCTCCACATTCTGAACATTCTCCACATCATTGTTATCCATCTACTCAAATCAAAATAATATCAACAATTCAGCACACAAGGCTGACATACTATTAGTGTGTATACAACAAAAAATTTCATAGTTCCTGGACAAACATATATACTAGTGTGTATATATTAGAAATTTACAAGTACATCCATAGATAACAATTCCAAACCCTAATATCCCGTGCTACTGATTACCTTTTGGAAAATAGGATACTCAGAGTTGAATCTTGTACAAGCAAATTCTTTTGTCTGCTCGCTTGTACCAGGTTCTTGCTTTATGAACTGATTGCATAAAAATGCCAATATCTCCAATCCTGAAACCAACTAACCAAGTTTGTTCATAGTCTCAACCAATCAAATGAAACCTATAATTGCAATGCATAAAAAACACTGCCCATATGAAAATGAATTTTATTCATGGGCATACCAAGGCAATAAAAAATGGAAATAAATAGCAAAAACCAAGTTAAAAGAGGATTCCAAATGAGCATTTCATAGTTACTCAAAAGGGAAATAATTGAAAGAAGATTCTTAATGGGTAATCATCATATACTTCAAACTACAAGAAACGAAAAGTAATTAAATGGGCATTTCATAGTTACTCAAATATATATATATATATATATATATATAACATCATCAAAATCATGATTCATACAGACTTCAAAAGAAATGAAAGGAAAACAAAAAGAAAATAAACAGAGTCATAATTTGAGTTGTACATTTTTCAATCATAATTTGTTTGATGCATATGATATACTGTTTAGATTTTTCTATTGAACTTTTGCATTTTGCAGATAATTATACGTGTGGGTGTCGAAGAGTGGTAGTTGGCCTTGAGCTATTTGCCAGTAATGAAGATGTATGTTCCTGTTCTCTTCAATGTTTAGTTTCTATCAAGTATAGTTGATAATTATATACTTCTTTTTACTTGTTTATTTATTTACTTTGCAACAGTGAGTTGGTCTTCTGTAACATTTTTTATTTATTTATTTGTTTCTTTCAGTTCTTATGGTGATTTTTTTTTATATCACTGTCAAGGTTATATATTCATACCACAGACATATACATATACATATATAGGGGAGCACACGATACGGTACCCTTTTTTCGGTTCCTTTTTTTAAGGAACCGGATCCAAACTGAACGGGCAAGGAACCAATCGATTCGTACTATGAGTCTATGACCTTTCAAAAAAACACATCAAGACTTAAAAATTAACCTCACAAAAAAATGAAACAACAATTCTAACATTCTTTGAATGGGTTGTTTGCTTAATATAAGCGTGAAAGGTCTCATAAGCCAAAATATACAGAATTGCAACTCCAATCTACAATGGTGGTGATTTAAATAATTGCAGACATATTGAAGCTGCAATTCTGATGCACATGAGATTGAGTATTAGGTTTAGAACTTTAGAATATATAACACTATATATAATCCGTGGGTGTGTATGTATATGCGTATGATATATCACGAATAATAAAAAGAAACAACATAAAACATAAATCAGAACGAATAAAGAAACCCTAAACACATATTACCTCTTTGCCTTTCACAGAGCTCTGCAACTCTACACCTTTCACATTTGAAGGCCCTGAAACGAACAAACTTTAAACTTAAAAAATTATTGAGAGAGAGTCTTTGAGAGAAGAGGCTGATCTCCAACACTAAAATTCAAAGAAAGCTACACAAGTACCAAATCTATCCTTTGTCTTCTCGTACCAGATCAAGCCTTTTATCTTCGAAATCTATCCACTAGCAGACCCAATTTCTAACCTAAAACGAAATCGGAGAAAGGGTTTGTGAGCGAGAGACGAGAGGGTCGTAGCTTCCAGTAAGGGTTTGTTTGATAACCATGAGAAACGATTCAGAGGCGTGAGGTGAAAAAGAAAGAAGTGTGAAGGCGGGTCTGGTCCAAGGTGTGAAAGTGGAGAGAAAGGCGTAAAGGGGATCTTGAGCTTGTGAGGGAGGCTTGTCTTCTTAATTTAGGGCAAAATCGACGAAAGCAAGAAAAAATTTCGTCTTTCTTTATTAAGAAAATGACCAGTCATGTTTTTAAAGTTTTGGAGTAATTTTGTCTTGAAAATTCAAGATCAACCTTCCCAAACAGAAACTAGTCTTAAAAACTAAAACAAAACCCCTAAAACCAGGTAAACAAACATGCCCCTATTTCGCAGCCAGTGGTCCCCAAACATCCCTTGTGCAAATAACGCCTTGGATGGCGCACATTAGCTGAAACCGGAAGAAACGAATCGCGCGCAGAGATCAGGGAGGGCAATGTCGTCGCGCGTCTCCGATACGCTACTCCGATTTGTGTATAGACTATATTAGCATACTTTTGTGTTACTCCCGTTACGGGGAGATATTTAGAGAGAGAAACACACACTGGGAGGGAGAGATGTGGGTGTTTTATCTAATCTCTCTTCCCCTAACCCTAGGTATGGTTGTCTTGACGCTGAGGTACTTCGCTGGCCCAGACGTACCTCGCTACGTCCTCTTCACCGTTGGGTACACCTGGTTTTGCTCTATTTCCATCATCATTCTCGTCCCTGCCGACATTTGGACGGTACCTTTCCAATTCCTACTTATATATGTGTGTATATATATGGGTATGTATATGTATTTATGTTATGTATGTATATAATTGATTATGTTTATTTATCTCGATCGTTTCCTTCGAATTAGGTCTGCATTTATTTACATTTGTTACAAATTTTTTATTTTAGGAAAATTAATTGGGGCTCTTAAGAAGCCCTCTCTTGTGGTAAGTTAGGAGTTGAACTAAGTCACTTGAATGAAATCTCAGTTTAGTTCTTTAATTTTAGATGTTTGGTTAATTGTTTATTGCGTAGGATTTGGAAGGATTACATAGTAGTTTGACCATTTTTAAGTGCATAAGTTTATTTTGAGTACTTTTTGAGAACATAAATTGTACATAATCCTCATATTGGCATTATTGGAAATTTAAGTTCTCTTTTACCACATGCTTTATTCTGAGTATTTGAATGGGCAGTTTAATTTTGTAATCCAGGAACTTCAGTTTGTCAAATTATTGGGATAGCGGCTGACTTAAGATGGTAATTTTTGCGTATGATGTGTGTTACAATGCTTCATATTTGTTGATGCTTCACTCTTAAGTTTTTGTTTCTGGTCCTGGCATACTTTTTTTTTTCGTTTCTGGTACTGATATTTGATATAGGTAACACTGATTATTGAACAATTTTGTGGGTTCCTGTTTGGAATTCAGCCATTCAGCTTTTCACCATCACAATCAACAACAAAGCCTCAATGATTACTTGAAATGCTAATTAGCTAGTTCATGGTTTCCTTTTGCCTCATCCACTGCCCTACCAACTGATTAAATTCCATATAACAATATGTCATTATGTCTTACCCTTCTTTCAATGTACCAAAGAAATTCCTACCCTCCATGGATTGTTGTCCCACATTGGATTTGGATGAGGAGGGTCTTGGTATATATGAGTTGGGTGTTAGCCCCACCTAATAGCTTAAACATTAGGGTTGGCTCGCGAAGCACCGGGTCTGTGATAAGTGATATCAGAACACATTCAGTTCTTGAGCCGGTGTCACGCCAATCGCCTACACAAAGGTTTAGGTCGGATCGGGTCTCCCGTCTTTAGGGTGGACCAACCGCCACAAAGGCGTTGTGCGTTTAGGTGGGGAGCATGTCATGAAATTTTGGTCCATATCCTACCTAGATAGGTTAGGAGTTAGTCCCACCTAATAATTTAAGCTTTTGGGTTTGTGACAACTCTCTTGTTTACTTTTATTTTGATTTTTGAGCCAGTGTCATGCCAATCGCCCACACCAAGGAGTAAGTGCACTTCTAAGAAACAGGCATGTCTTTGTCGGACAAATTGTTACGTGGCTTTTTAGGCACGTAACAATATTGAACAACAAACCTTTACGCCCAACTGCATTTTCTTTTTTGTTAAAAAAGTTTGTATCAGTATAGAAACATGAATTTTATGACTTAATAATTTTTTTTAATCTTGTTTCTATTATGTTTTACTGCTTGTGTCTGTCACTTGTGGTCCCATCATAATTGGACCACAATGGGACCACAAGTGTCAGACGCAAGCAACAAAACATAATAGAGAAACAAATTTTTTTTGTCATATCTTTTCTCAATATCAAGTAATATATATATATACACCTATGTATATTTCCCTAACGCAAAAGCAGACCACAAGCACATACAAAATAAAACCTCCAACCTAAGATTAGATCATAAAAATTTGGCCATTTATATACTCAAAACAGTTGTGAAATTTGTGTTGTGAGTAAGAGATATACCTTCGTACTAGGTGAGATTTGTGTTGGCAAGTACTTGTTGCTATCTGAAAGTTTGGTTACAGAGCTATATATATATATATATATGGTGCTGAATGAACTCTTGTGTGGTGGAGAAAGAAGCTAAAGCTAAACCTTATTATCTTATCTCTTTATGCACGTGTCACAATACTATTGGCTCTACAAGATTATACTTTACATGTACAATACCTAATAGTGGTAACGTTCTCATAGTGTGTCCTTTTATTAAAGGGCAAAAATGCCCTTCAATTATTCTAGCACCGGAAGAATAGTTTAGGGGGGTAAAATACAACAAAAACAGAGTTTGATTTTTTTTTTTTTTGCAATACCCCAATAGTTCAGGGGGGTTTCCTTGCATTTTACCATATTTATTATGAACGAGGTTTAAACTTGTTAATGGACAAGTAGGATGTTTGGATGTGAGCTATATTACACGAGTTAGAAGAGCGGACAGAAATATAACCAATCAATCCATAAACTACAGTTGATCGATTCAAGTTTGGTTCATTTTTTGATAAAATAGTTTGGTTTCAAGGTTTTAAAAAAATAAAAACTTGTTCACAATATTACTACGGTTTCATTGTTTAGAAGGGCCAAATACTATTGTTTAAAAGGACTTGAGTATATTTAAACCAAAGTGAATTAATATTAAAACATATTTTCACACCCCATCTCCTCATCATAATATACATATAAAATGACGAGATAGAGAATTTATTACCAGTAAGAATGATGATTGGATATGATTATAGTATTTTTCGTAATAATATTTTTCATGCAAGTCATATAATTTTTTTTTTGTGATAAGTAAGAATAATATAAAAAGGCATCCTAAAGGGGAGTGCGTCCTAACTACAAACCCCTAAGGGTCAAGTGAATTCACAAACTCTACTTTCTTTTGAATGGATTTACAATTACGCCCTTCCACCCAACAAAATAAACTAGAAATAAAAAAATCCTTTTCATCCCCGAAGGGGACTCCACCCCCTTAAAACAACGCCTATTGCGTTCCAACCAAATACTCCACCAAAGGCACAAAGGGGCCACCCTCCAAAACGGTCGAGCATGGGGACCAATAGGCACACTTCTCCAAGAATGCAACACATCGCGAACCGAGACCGACATCACCCACTGAACATTGAAGAGACAAAACAGAAAACACCAATAGTCATGAACAAACGGATAATGCAAAAGGAGGTGATCAATAGATTCCCCATCCTTCATGCATAAGAAGCACCGATTGACCAAACACATGCCCCGTCGTCTCAAGTTGTCCAACGTGAGGATACGATCCCAAACCGCCGACCACGTGAAAAATGCAACCTTAAGAGGGACCTTTGTCTGCCAGACCGCCTTCCAAGGAAACGACACTTCTGCCCTAGGCGTAAGGCACCCAAAAAAGAAGAGACCGAAAAACCCGGAGAAGAAGTTAGCCTCCAACATAAAGAATCAGAATCACCACCGACGGTCAATGAGCACAAGAGCTCCAACAAATCAGAAACCTCCTCCAACTCTCAATCCTGAAAATGCCGTACAAATCTGACATCCCACACCAGCTTTCCGGTATCAAGGTGATAGCAGTCGGCTACTGAAACATGACGATCCTGAGCAATCCTAAACAATTGTGGGAAGGAAGTGGCTAGAGATCCCTCCCTACACCACCGGTCCGTCCAAAAGCCAACAAAACGGCCAATACCCACCCTGAAACTGATAAACGGAGCAAAGGAGTCCCAACCCTGCCGGATATCCTTCCACACCCCCACACCTCTACGACCCTGAACCTCCTCAGAACACTAACCCCTTTAGCCTCACCATAACGACATACAATAACTCTCCTCCACAGTCGATTTCTCTATGCTCCGAAGCGCCACAACCACTTGCCCATAGAGCCTGGTTAAAAGGCAACAACCGATGAATACCCAAACCTTCTTCCTGAAATGAATGACACATAGTCTCCCACCGCACCAGAGGTATAAAGTGATTATCCCTACAACCACCCTATAAAAACTGCCTCTGAATCTGCTGCGCCACACCTCTAGGAATCTGATAAAGGGAAAACACATATGTAAGAAGATTGGATAACGTGCTCTTAACCAAGGTAAGTCTCCCACCCTTGGAAAGATATTGCCGCTTCCAACCCGCCAGACGCCTCTCAACACGATCAACCACTGAATCCCAACAAGCTTGTATCTGTCTAGTATCTGTCTAGACGCCCCCAACGGCAACCCTAAATACATCGAAGGGAGCTGTCCTGCCCTGCACCGAAGAGCTGAAGCCAGAGCCGGCACATTGCCCACCTCACCCACTGGAAATAAAGAACTCTTACTTGTATTAATCTTCAACCCAGGGATAGCCTAAAAACAAATCAGAATACACCGTAGGTACCGCAACTGAGCCACATCCGCATCACATAACACAAGAGTATCATCCGCAAAAAGCAAGTGTGAGATATCCACAAACTGAGAGAGGCAGTATCCCCCACCCTAAATCCACGAAGCAAACCCAATCTCGTCACTTGAGACATCATCTGGCTGAACGCCTCCATCTCAACAAGGAAAATAAGTGGAGAAAGAGGATCTCCCTGCCTCAGACCATGAGAACTCCCAAAAAAGCCCTCAGATGACCCATTCACCATCACCAAAAAGCGAACTGAGGAAATACAGAACTGAATCCATCTGCGCCACCGCTCCCTGAATCCCAATCTCTCCAACATATAAAGGAGAAACCCCCAATGCACATGATCGTAAGCTTTTTCCACATCCAATTTTACCAAAACGCCCGAAATACCACTCTGAATCCTGGCCTCCACAACCTCACTAGCAATAATAGCCGAATCCAGAATCTGACGCCCCCCTACAAAGGCGTTTTGAGTATTAGAAATAACTCCATCTAAAACACCGCGCATCCTAGAAGAAAGAACCTTTGCAATCAGCTTGTACACACATCCAACCAGATTGATGGGTCTGAAATCCTTAATATCTTTCACCTCTCCCTTTTTTGGGTGGAGAGAAATGAAAGTAGCGTTAAGGGATTTCACAAAGCAACCCTCCTCATAAAAAGCACAAAAAGTAGCCATCACGTCCTCCCGAACAACAGGCTAGCACTCAAGAAGAAATCGCATAGTAAAGCTATCCGGACCAGGGGCTTTATCCCCATTGCACTGCTTCAGTGCCCTCAAAACCTTCTCATCCGAAAATGGCAGCTCCATCCTATCCCGATCCCCCTCATCAATGGTATCAAACTTAAGTCCATCCAGATTCGGCCTCCAACTCTCCCTCTCTGTAAACAATCTCTGATAGTACGAAGGAATCCCCAAGTGAATCTCCTCCTCCGAGGAAAGAAGAAAACCCTTCACAGTCTAGTTCCCTATGAAGTTCTTCCTCCTGCGAGCATTAGCTGACCGATGAAAGAATTTGGTGTTTCGATCCCCTTCTTACAACCAGATAGCTCGGGATTTCTGTCTCCACGAGATCTCCTCCTGAATAGTAATCTCCTCGATATCAGTCAAACATTGTGCCCTCCTCATCCTCAGAGCCTCATCCAAGCCCCTACTAAAATCTGCTCTATCAATATCATCGATCTCAGCCAAGAGCACATTCCCGCGCCACACTAGATTGCCAAAAACCTCTTTATTCCAGGTGATAAGAGAAGACTTCAGAAAACACAATTTCGAAGCCAATATTAGTAATATGTATAGTATTTAACTAATAGAGATGGTTTGGTCCAAGACTCTGAGTTATTTCGGAGCCGTACCCAAGCACCCCTGGATGCAAATAATGCATTGGGTGGTGCACATTTTTTTTTTATTAGTAAAAAAAAAATGATAATAATTTTTTTTTCCGTATCACTCCCCTTACAAGGAGAGATTTAGAGAGAGAAACACACACGGGGAGAGAGATGTGGATGTTTTATCTGATCTCTCTTCCCCTAACCCTAGGTATGGTTCTATTGACGCTGAGGTACTTCGCTGGTCCAGACGTACCTCGCTACGTCCTCTTCACTGTTGGATACACCTTGTTTTGCTCTATTTCCATCATCATTCTCGTCCTTGCCGACATTGGACGGTTCTTTTCCAATCCCTACATATATATTTATGTATATATTTGTATGTATGTGTATGTACATGTATGTATTTATGTGTATAAGTTGATTATGTCCATTTATCTCGATCTTCTTTCTGTGAATTATGTCTGCATTTAGTTACATTTGTTACAATTTTTTTTTTTTATTTTAGGAGAATTAATTGGGGATTTTAAGAAGCCCCCTCTTGTGGTAAGTTAGGAGTTGAACTAAGTCACTTGAATGAATTTCAGTTTAGGTCTGTTAATTTTAGATGTTTTTTATTGATTGCTTATTGTGTAGGGTGTAAAAAAAATTACATATTAATCTGAACATTTTTATGTGTATAATTTATTTTGAGCAAGTTTCGAGAACATAAATTGTAGATGATCCTCATATTGGCATTCTTGGAAAATAAAGTTCTCTTTTACCACATGCTTTATTCTGAGTTTTTGAATGGGGTAGTTTAACTTTGTAATCCTCGAGCTTCACTTTGTCAAATTATCGGGATAGCGTTTGATTTGAGGTGGTAATTGTTGGGTATGATGTTTGTTACAATGCTTCAAGAACTATGTGACGCTGGATTGTGAGCTAATGATATTTATTGATGCTTCACTCTAAGTTTTTGTTTCTGCTCCTAGCATGCTTTTTTTTTTTTTTTTTCTTCCTGTTTCTGGTACTGATATTTGATTTAGGTGACACTGATTTTTGAACAATTTTGTGGGTTCTCGTTTGGAATTCAGCCATTCAGCTTTTCGCCATCGTAATCAACAATAAAGCCTCAACGATTACTTGAAATGTTTATTTGCTAGTTCATGGTTTCCTTTTGCCTCATCACCTGCCCTACCAACTTATTAAATTCCATACAACAATATGTCTTACCCTTCTTTCAACGTACCAAAGAAATTCCTACCCTCCATGGATTGTTGTCCCACATCGGATCTAGATGAGGAGGGTCTTGGTATATATGAGTTGGGTGTTAGCCCCACCTAATAGTTTAAACTTTAGGGTTGGTTTGCGAAGCATTGGGTCTGTGACAAGTGATATTAGATCACATTCAATTTTTGAGCCGGTGTCATGCCAATCGCCTACACGAAGGTTTAGGTTTGATCAGGTCTCCCGTCTTCAGGGTGGGCCAACCGCAACAAAGGCGTTGTGGGTTTAAGTGGGGAGAATGTCATGATGTTTTGGTCCATATCCTACCTGGATAGGTTGGGTGTTAGTCCACCTAATAATTTAAGCTTTTGAGCCGGCGTCATGCCAATCGCCCACCCCAAGGTGTAAGTGCACTTCTAAGAAGTAAACATATCTTTGTCGGACAAATTGTTTAGGCATAAACCTTTTTTTTTTGATAGTTCTGGAAATATGTTTAATACTTTGTGGAATTGTTCATAATTCAAATGCATGGTCGGCGGTTTGGGGCAAAATTCTAACATTGGACAACCTTCAGCGCCGCAACTTCGTTGTGGTCAATAGGTGTTTCATGTGTAAGAATGATGCGAAATCCGTTGATTATCTTCTCCTTCACTGCCCAGTGGCGTATGATTGTTGGTGTTTGGTTTTTGTGATGTTTGACATTTCTTGGGTGATGCCGGCTTCGGTCCGTGAGGTTCTTGATGGTTGGTGGGATTGCTTTGTTGCGGGCCCGTCCTTTTTGGAGAGTGGCGCTTTTGTGTCTTTGGTGGGTCATTTGGCTCGAACGCAACAAAAGGGGTTTTGAGGGGGTAGAGTCCCCGGCTAGTTTCTTTAAGGATTCTTTCATTTTCTTTTTGTTTTATTGGGTGGAGGGTAGATTTTGTTCATCTATAGAAGAAAAGATTATTTTTTTGGGCTCGCTTAGTTCTTAGAGCGTTGTCTTGTAAGCTTGGATGCACTCCCCTTTTGAGTGCTTTTTATAATATACTTACTTATCAATTTTTTTTTCAAATGCATCATTCTTAATTTTGGATGCATGGCTGTAACTTTTAGACACAAAACAATATTGAAGAACAAACCTTTACGCCATAGTGCATTTTCTTTTTGTTAAAAAAGTTTGTAGCAGTATAGAAACATGAATTTGACGACACATAAAAAAAAGGAACATTAAGTTCATGATTTATATAAAATCTATTAACAAAGTTGGGACATATTAACGCTGATGCATCATGCATGAACATTAATGTTACGTTTGGTACGAAAGAATGTAATGGAATGTCCATTTTATTCATTCCTTTGTTTGATATGATGTTTTAAATGGGAATGGCCATTCTCAAAGAAGGAAAAACCATTATTGGGAATGAAATGCCATTCTATTACTAAAGTTATGGAATGGTTATTCCATTCCTTAAGTTATATTTTAAAAACATAAAATTACTACAAAACCCTTTCACATTTGAAGTAAACAAACCACTACCACCACCGCCATCATCTTTCACCACCCCTCCACCACCACCACCACCACCACCACTCCCACTCCTATTGTCCCCTGCTACTATTCTTGTTACCTTCCACCATTTTTGTAAAAACATTACAAAATAATAATATTTAATTAAAATATATCTTTATCACTAAGAGGGGTATTTTTGGAATATTTTCGTTCAAGTTGATTCCATTACCAATGTACTTCATATTTACAACCAAACAATAGAATGAGAATGGTTATTTCATTCCATTCTCGTTCTCATTCCATTCACACTTTAATTCCATTCCATTCTGGCGTATCAAACGTAGTATAATAATAGTAGAAGTGGGGTTGAGAGGAGTTGTCATAACAAAGTGGATATTTATGCATGTGGATGAAGAGTTCTAGTGGTTCTGTTTATACAACATAGTTAATTTTTCATTATTAATTTATTAGGACCTGAAGTTATGGAAGTTATTTTATACCACAATATATTTCGGTAAGTTTTATACCACAATATATATCGTATTTGTTAATCATGAAGTAATATTTGCGAAAATGATACCAATTTACATGTAAAATTTGTATTTACTGGTTATTGAGAAAAGCATGCTGAAGAGTTTGTAATATCACTCCTTAACGATGTCATGTTACCTGCGACTATTGTGGTTCAACAAAATAACTTCTTGCGACTATTCTGGTTCGTTAAAGCACTTTCAATTTTGATTACTCAGAATGCTTTAATTTACCACAAGCTTTTTCTTTGCAGACAATAATTGGTCACGAGAATGGAGGCATTTCTTTCTTTTGGATCTGGTCATATTGGAGTACATTTTTGCTTACTTGGTATGGCTCATGTAAACTTGTGAACAGTGAACCAGATCATATATGCTTTCCTGTTCTATTTTCATGTGTTGTTGTGCTGACTATGGTCATTGGTTGCAATTCTCATGAAATGCTTCATCATCTGATTCTCTTGGAGTGCTTATAGTTGTAATTTTTATTATGGAGTGCTGACTAGCTACTTGCTTGCATTAGTTAATCAAATGATGTCAATTTGAGTCATTAAACTTGGGTGGGTACATATTATGAGGACAATCAATTATTATTGAACTCTTGAGTCATGTTTGCTCCACCAATTACCAACATTCTATGTTCTCCTTTTTGTTTGTTTATTTACCCTGATTAATACTGAGATCCTAGGTGGGTGAGGTACCTTTATGCATGTCTTAGCCACCATACTTGTTCACATTTTGCGTGAAGAACTATATGTTCTACTTCAGTATATGAATTACTGTAACCATTATTTATCTTTTGTTGCCCTAGTTATGATTTTTTCGTCTGGAAGTTGTTTTGAGCTTGTATGTTGTTTACATACACGAGGCCCGGTGATTAATTGATAGATTAAGAACATCAATATTATTAATTATGGTGCGACTGCAAACATATTATTGCTTGCAGATATCTATTCCTATGCATATGTAATTTATGATAGGTTTGTTGCTGTTTTCTGGAAGTTTTTAATGATTTCACAACTTGAAGGTGCACATATCCTCACATACTTCTTTTATTTTATTTTATTTTGTTTCTCTGAGCAGGGCTGTGGCACCTCTTATTCAGGGTTTTGAAGATGCTGGAGACTTCACTTTTACTGAAAGATTGAAGACCAGCATACATGAAAACTTAATCTTCTATATGATAGTGGGATCTATAGGTCTTTTTGGACTTATTCTCCTCATTTTAATGCACAAAAATTGGTTAGTTCAGTGCTTTCTGGAACTTGTTTTTCTTTGATTATAAGTCATCCTTTTTGCTTCTATTACGATCTTGGTTTAATGTCTAGGCAGATACAGGTTTTGTCTGTTTCATGCTCACTATGATTATGATACTTCATGCCTTACTTTTTCTTCCTCATTCAGCAAACTATATATAGTGTGTCTTTCTTTTCTATGTACCCATATTAATTCTGTAAAGCTAAATTTCAGCTTTCATGCAAAGATCGATGTAGTTCAATGCAGATGTTCTATTTTAATTTATATATGAAAAACATTAGATATTTTGTCTATATGAGGATTATCGTATTTGCGAGGATAGTGGATATTCTCTCGCTAATTACTGCATAATTGCAATGTGGTGCTTGTCAACTCAACGTACACGCCCTAATATTTCCCCGTTACATGAATCTAGCGTGTGACACTTACACTGAACTTTCTTTTGTCTATCAATTCCTTTATTATTGTAGTTGTAAGTTTTTATGAATATGACTAATTTTTTCCACATACTAATACAAAATCTCATTGCATAAAGTGTCCCCTTTTTAATTGTGTCAACTCACAGTACTTTTATAGAAAAATACTCTATAATACATAAATATATTTATTTATTCATATTTTATGTTCGTTCTTTGGATTGATATAAATAATATTATCCCTACTGGTCTCCATCAAGCTCATTGCATTTGAGGTACATCTATAAACAGATTGATTAGACATCAGGATAATAAATCCCATGTACAACCAAACGAAGAAGTATCTTTTTTATCCTTTCTGTCAAGTTTGACTGACTCATATCGGTCATTTGACGGGCTTCTGCAACTCATTTAGTTTTCCAGATTATGCTTAAAAGGAATTTTGGACTCCACCTCAAATTTGGTTGGACTTGGTTAGAGGTGTCAAGCAATACTGAGCCCAAGTTATATTATCTTCATCATCATCAAAAATAGCATACTCACACACACACACACACACACACACACACACACATATATGTATATATAGTTTTGATAAGTCATTGATAGTAACATATAATAGTTGTTAACAACTATCTACTCACAACTTTAAGGTGTCAAGAGGGTTTAATTTTGATAATTATATATCCTCCAACTTAGCCCCACGCGTGTGGGCTTCTTTTTGTGCCCTATACGTTTACCAATTTTAATTATTAAGGTGATCATGAGGTTTCATTTGAGAGTTTTGGGTATAATATCATTTTAATACTTGTATACTCTAAAATCTTCGGCTGTTAGAGAGGGTGTAACTTTTTTTTAATATCCTTTAAGCATTATGACAGTTACTGGAGGATTAAATATTTAGTTTTATTTAATTGGAACGGTTGGGATTATTTCATGTTAAAATGTTAGGCATGACTTTTTCCCCTAGAAAATCACTTAAATCTTTTTTTAAAAAAACAAATAAAGGATTTTTTATGACCCAACTTGAGCCTTATTTGAGCTTAGTAGCCTTATATTGAAATGCTCATGTTAGTCTCTCAATTTGGATGTTGGGTTGGGTTCAGACTTTAGTCTAAAATAAAGGTTTTATATACCTCAGGAGTTCAGGTTGACCTCTCAACCTGCCCAAGTTGCATTCCCAGCTCTTTGGCCTTCAAAGTGGAGGTTTTTTGACAAAGGATATATTAAGCGCTTAATATATCAGAGCCAGGTTCCGATCCTGGAACCTGTGGGTTATGGGCCCACCACGCTTAATATATCCTTTGTCAAAAAACCTCCACTTATAAAAGTCTGATATCTTGGCTAAAAGAGGGACCCAATTTAAAGTTTTTTTGGACATTTCTGTCATCTTTGAGATTGCTGCAGTATGAGTTGATTAAACTTTGTAATGGGATGACTCATTTTTGCTAAGAGTACTTTAGGTTTAGTAGTAAATGTTTAGATACCTTGGATTACAGATTTGGGATTCGGTATATATATATGTAAGGTTGAGCTGTTGAGTGGTTGCCTCAAAATAAAATTTGGCATACATAGTGCTTCATGCTAGCAATCAGTTTCTTTCTTTCCTTCCTTTTTTGAGGGTGTGGGTAGGGTTATTCTTCTTGCTTGCAATTGCTTTGTGATTTATTTTGCTCAATGTTTTCATTGACAGGAGTGGAGATGTACTGGGATTTGCCATGGCCTGCTCAAATACTTTTGGACTTGTTACAGGTGCATTTCTTCTTGGCTTTGGTTTGAGTGAAATTCCGAAGACTATTTGGAGAAATGCTGATTGGACCACTCGCAAGAAGGTTCTTTCTCATAAAATTGCCAAAATGGCTGTGAAGCTCGACGACGCTCATCAAGAATTATCAAATGTCATTGTAGTAAGTGTCTTCTCCAACTACAAGTGAATTTTTATCTTCTTGAAATTTAGTGTGCAAAAAGTGTGTATTCATTGCTCAACGCTATATCCTCTACAACCTCTGGTATGTTGACTATTTTCTCTTCATTGTTTTTAAGCTGAGTCCCTCAATATTTGTTGTCATTATTGTACTTCATTAATTAAGTTTTTACTTGATTTGAATTTATTAGCATGTAACTTGGATTGTAATTCAGTAATCAAGTTTTAAGTTGATTTGAATTTATTAGTGAGGAAGTTGGATTTGTATATGATGTTTTCAACTGTGCAATCAGTCTCCTAGCACATTGGTTTTGTTGTTCAATTAAGGCCATGTTTGGCATAACTTCTTCTTCTGGCTTTACGCAGAAGAAAAAGAAAAGTAGAAGCTGGTACCCCCCTCGCTTCTTTAAAACGCTATTCCAAGGCCCAAAAACTTTTCTAAATTTTTTGTCAAACACCGTTCAAAATAGCTTTTCCCTCCACGAAGCCAAAAGCAGCGTTTGAAAACCAATCCAAACATGGCCTAAATAGTAAATCATAAGGACTAATTTGGATTCTTCTTATGCAGAGCCATCAAATGCTCAATTAACATTGATATTTTCTTTTGAGTTCCACAGAATTTTATTTAATTTTTCCTGAAACAAGCAGTATGAACTGATGATATAGTTCTTTAGAAAAAAAAATAAAATTAATGTACTTTGGAGTTTATTTTGAAGCTGAAAAATAATTGCAGTAAAATGCATGATTATTTGCATGAATTGCACCTTGCATCTGGAAGAGATATGTGAGTAAGGGTATTGCCTGACGTATGTTGCTCCTATGGTGGGGCTCGAGAAATGTCAGTGTCCCAACTTTTTTCGGACTCGAGTAGTCTCGCTACAAAATGGTCCAAATGTCTAGAGCTATGGCCATGCCATTGCGTTCACATAGAAAAATAATTAATGAGAAAAAAACAACAAACAGAAGCCTTTCCTGACTGTTTGGGGTCGGGTACATGAATTCTATTCTTCCAATTTGCTCTATCTAAAGCCACAGTCTTAGTCAAACTACATGTTATCGTATCCTTCTTTACTAACTCTACCCTTGTTAATTTGGTCTTCCCCTTCCCCTAGAATTTACATCTATGTGGATCATGCCACTCGTTCTTACTTGTGCACTTAAATGTCTTCTTTGTGCATGTCCAAACCATCTGAACCGATTTTCTTTCTTTATTTAATTGGTGCTACTTCAAACATCTGTTCAGTTCTAATTTTCTCTTTCCTCTTCTTGTCTTGCATTTATGCCATTCACTTTATGCATAATGTGATATTATGGCCCGAATTTGGATTCGGGTCGCGTTGATCCGAAAATTGATTTTTTTGACCCGCTTTACACTTATGGGCTGTGGGTCTGTTTAGTCTCTTTTTTAGCCCGTTATAAATATAAGGGCAATTAGGGTTTGGAGTGGTAGAGAGAAAAATAGAACCCTAATTCGCACAGAGAGAGAGAGCTAGAGTTTCTTGTGGTTGTACTTGTAATTTCCTGTATCTTGCATAGTGAAAACTTCCGCCGGATCTTCACCAAGGACGTAGGCTCGACTTGTGCCGAACCTTGTAAATCTTTGTGTGACATGCTTAATTTTCTGTTTTGATTTCGTGTGATTTGGTGCGTTTGTTACACCACATGCATTGATTTATAGCTACCCAACACTTTGTTCCACAGAGTATGACTGGTCTAATAGTTGTTTGTAGGGGTTCTTAATGTTAGTATATTAAGGGGGAATAGTAGTGAATCTAGTGATACAAAGAGATCAAGCGTGACTTAGGGAGAAAGAGGACAAGCCTTGGGAATATTGGAGATGAAGTTGGTTTTTGGGTATTGATCTAGTCTTGTTCCCTTGATTCTAGGGTTAACATCATTTTCTGTCTTCTCTTTCAATTATAACTGGAGTCACTGAGTGAAGTAATAGCTGGAGTTGTCATGGTGACAGCAAAATGTATTGGACTCTAGTATGCTTCAACAAATTCAACAAATTCTGTAGTCTTGTGACTCTTCTCAAAAACGTCATTTTGGTTTTATATGTTTGCATGCTAAGCTGGGAAATTTTGGCAGCTGCATTTGCATGCACTGTAGTTGTATTCGTTCTAAGTTCTAACTGATCTCTTCTGTTTTTCTTATTTAACGCAAACTTAATCGTGATATGGTATATCAGGTCGCACAGGCAACATCCAAACAGATTTCTAAGCGTGATCCTTTGAGACCTTACATGGATGTTATTGACAATATGTTAGTTAAAATGGTATATCCGCTTCTTGTATCAATAATATGAAATAACTTCATTTTTGTTTTTGACCACATATTTCACATTCAATCTTCTGTTTCCTAGTTCAGGGAAGACCCATCCTTTAAACCACAAGGGGGGCGATTAGGGGAAAATGACATGGACTATGATACTGATGAGAAATCAATGGCAACACTTAGACGTCATCTCAGAGGAGCCAGAGAGGAGTACTATCGGTATAAGAGGTAAATCAAGTTAGATTTCTTATACTATTGGGTCATGGGCATTTTTTGTACATCTATAGAGGATAGATTAGATTTCTTGGGCTCTCCTGGGCCTTAGTTTTTTTTCTTTTGTTTGTACATGGGATGCGCTCCCCGCTTGAGCGTTTTCAATATATATTTCTTACTTATCAAAAAAAGAAAAAAAGAAGAAGAAGAAGAAGAAGAAGAGGTAAATCAAGTTTTTCTTCAATATAGAACTTAGATTATTTTTTATCCTTCTTCTTCTCGAAATATAGTGCATTTGGTTATTGACATTCTTGTCATAGCAGTTAGTTTTAATGTTTCTGATACTCCCTCTGTCCCAAATTAGTTGTCCAAGTTGGACTTTTTGACTTTTTAAGAGAGTATATTTTATTGTAGTGATATTAATGAACTTTCCATTTTCACCCTTGTGAAATGAAGAAAAGATAGAAGTTAGTGGTGTCCGATACTTGTTTAAAGTTAGTGGAAGAAAGATAGTTGGGGAAAGTGAAAAGTTAGATTGTATTGAGATTCTAAACTGGACAACTATTTTGGGACAAGTAAAGTTGAGAAAGTGGACGACTAATAGGGGACGGAGGGAGTAGTTGTTTATTCGGGATTTAAGTTCGGAAGTCAATCATATATTAGTGTAATTTTGTTTGTCTGAATTGTTTCAACGATCCTGTGATCTGAGCCTTTTGATTCCTACAACTCTTTTTATCTCAATTTTATAAACTAGTGGTGCAAGAGTCAAGTTAGAGATAGGCAACTCGGCTGGTCCAATCAACTTTGGTGCTGGGAGTTGAGATTGTGTACACTTTAACTTTCGCATTATTTGTAGTAAACGGTTGGCCCTTAATTTTACTCTGCCTCCTCATGTGTGATAACTGAGGAATATGTAGCTGTGATGTTTTGTTGTTTTCTTCTATTCCTTGTTCCAAAATTATGCCCGCAAACACTTTGCTGAAAATGTATAGTAATAAGTAGAGTCAAACCACGAATCAAGGTAACTACTGTCTTGCTTGGCCCTTCGATCCAGCATCCGTCAAACATCTCTCCTTTTGTGATATTGAACCTGTAGACCTCAGTGGGGTATTTCTGATTTTATGTTAGTGGTCAATGCATGCAGCACTTTTCTTTATGTTGCCACATATAAAAGTGTCATCTTTCAGGCTCAATGTTTAGATTTTTTGGTTTGCCTGATAGTGCTTAACTGTTGCGTTTGCAGCGAATATTTGACTTATATCATGGAGGCCCTTGAACTGGAAGACACAATAAAGAATTACGAACGGCGTAATGCCACTGGATGGTTTGCCCCTTTCTCTCTCTAGATATCATTATCCCCCTGCCTTGTAACTTATCTTGACTTTAATCTTTTATTTTATTTATGTACTGATTAAAATACTATAATAAACCTCTAAGTGATGCCTTGAGTGCTGGAAGAGGAGGTTGAGAGTCTCAAGTCCCAGTTGGGACAAATTGGGTCTATATGATATCTACACATATATATATATATATATGTATACACATTTGTGTAGTTGATGTATGTATGTGTTTGCTTATTACTATATAGTACAAGGTTGATTAATACATGAAGGGAATTGCCAAACAGAACTGCAATGAATCCAGCCATGTGTCTGGCAGGGAATTGCTTATTACTACCTGCCTCTTTCTCTCAAAGATGCAGCCACATGTTTGGCAAGACATGTTGCTTCGGATTCATATTCTTGGTTTTGTGTCTCTTTTGGAACTCAAATGCCATCTTCATCAATGAAATAATACAACTTCTAGAAGACAGAGATTAGTTGAAGCTTTCCTTGACAATCTACTATTTCCTGATACTTAATCCCTTCCCTCGATATTCTACTATTTGCTCGAACTTAATCCATTACATCTGGGGTCAACTTGAATTAAGTAAGCTTTGAACAGGTGGGTTAGTGGCTGCTTCAAATCTTGTTTCAAATTGTAAGATATTGGTCTCAGTTTCTTATGTTAAGCGCCATTGAAGACATCAGTTTTGGTCCTGCTACAGCACGTCTTTGGAAAGGGGGACTGTGTATATATCTATATATTGAAGTCTGAGATGTTATTGTTTTCGGGCTGAGTGCGAGCTTGTCTGAACATCCCCAAGTCTATCTCGATCCCATCATGGCTAGGCCAAGCTCATATCAACACGCCTTGATCCCGAACACCCTTCCAATTTTGGTGAGCCTAGCTCGGATCACTGCAAACTAAACCGGCTTGGTTTGTGTGCAACCGTACTGGCTACTATTGATGCCTTCAGTAATTGAGAAATTAAGTGGGGGTATTCAACTGTATTGTCGTGCACCATGGCATGGGTTGTGCCCTCTGACATTTGCGAACCAAACCCGAAATGCTTATTTAAAGAACTCCTCTTTTCTGTCATGGTTACTTTCTTTGATCTAGTATTCATTTATTTCATGGATACTGAATTTCTTTGCTTTTCTCGCACAAGGAATCCAACTTTAGGAGGTTAGAAGTGTTTTAGAGATTAGGTAGGTGGTGAAGTGAAAAGAAAGGGTGTTTTCTTCAAGATGTCTTCCCCCCCCCATATTTTTCTATAGTATGAGCAGATGTTTAAAAAAAAGAGGAAATTACTGATTCCCTATAAATATACTTCATAAATACAGTATTTCTTTCTTCTTTTCATACAATGACTCCATATTTGGGTGATTAGAAATGTTTGAGTGATGATATAATCATATAATCGAGGTGAAAATAAAGGCTGCTTGCATATTCTTGGTGAGATAGTCTTTTTCAATATATTTTTAGCTTGTGTTTTCATGTGTAGGAAGAAATGAAATCTAGTTGGTTAATAATGGAGTTTGTATTACCAACTTAGTTGAATTAGTAAAAATAGTTGTAGACCTGCCACAAGGTTGGTTCACAGAGCTTGTTTTTTTTTTTTTTTTGATAAGTAGGAATATAAAAAAAACACTCAAACGGGGAGTGCATCCCATATACAAAAGGCAAGGCCCTAAGAGCCGAGCAAGCCCAAAAACTCTAATTTCTCATTTATGGATGTATAAAACCGACCCTCCACCCAATAAAACAAATTTGAAATAAAAAAATCTTTAATGGCCCCTATAGGGGACTCAATATCCTTAAAGCAACGTCTATTCTGCTTAAGCTAAATACCCCACCAAAGACAAAGGGGGGCCACCCTTCAGCAAGAATGAGCTTGCGTCCCAACTCGCATGCTCCTCCAAGCGACCAAAACATCACGAATCGACGCCGACATTATCCATTGAACACTAAAAAGGGCAAAGATGAGACACCAGCAATCGAAGGCCATCCGATTATGCAAAAAGAGGTGGTAAACGGATTCTCCCTCCTTCTTGCATAGAAAACACCGGTTAACCACAAAACACCCTGCTGCCTCAGCACATCCAAAGTAAGAATGCGACCCCAAGCAGCCGACCAACTGAAAAAAGCTATCTTGAAAGGGGCCTTAGAGTGCCAGACCTTCTTCCAAGGAAAAGCCTTTTCCGCCCTAGGCGAAAGGCACTGAAAGAAAGAAGCAACCGAAAAGCACCGCGAAGGGGAAGGAGTCCAAATCAGCACATCCTTCCCAACGCCCACAATTTGAGAATACAGAAGCTCCAATAAACCAACGACCTCCTTTAGCTCCCAGTCCTGGAAAGGACGCACGAACATGACATCACATTCAAGCCTACCGGTATCAAGGTGATAACAGTCAGCAACAAAAGCATGGCAAACACGAGCAATCCTGAAGAGCTGAGGGAAAGAGGAGGCAAGAGAACTCTTGCCACACCACCAGTCCGTCCAAAAACAAACATGTCGGCCATCGCCCACCCTGAACCTGAAGAAAGAAGAGAAGGAATCCCATCCCCGACGAATGTCCTTCCACACATCCAGTCCTCGACGGGTCTGAACCTCACCTGAACACCAACCACCCCTGTCTTTCCCATAGCAGCCAACAATCACCCTCCTCCATAAGCGGTTCCTCTCAGAATCAAAGAACTAAAACCACTTCCCCAACAAAGCTTTGTTGAAGGGAATCAACCGCTGAATACCCAAGCCCCCCTCCTGATAGGGCCGGCACACCACCTCCCATCGCATAAGGGGAATCGAGGAACTCTCCCTATACCTTCCACACAAAAACTGTCGCTGAAGCCTCTCAATCCACTGGGCCACACTACAAGGGATCCGATAAAGGGATAAAACATAAGTGGGAAGGTTGGAAAGCGTGCTCTTTACCAAAGTGAGTCTCCCACCCTTGGAAAGATACTGTCACTTCCAACCCGCCAGCTCTCCACCCGCTCCACCACTGAGTCCTAACAAGACAATCGTTGCCCATAAGACCCCAACGGTAATCCCAAATACTTCGCAGGTAACCGACCAACCCTACAACCAAGAGCCGAAGCTAGAGCAGAGACATTACCCACCTCACCCACCGGGATCATCGAACTCTTATTGGTATTGTAACCGAGCCACATTTGCATCACAAAAGACAAGAGTATGATCCGCAAAAAGCAAATGCGAAACACCCACAGACTGAGCAAACCCATCACTTACCCAGAAGCTTGAAATAAAACCCATCTCTGTCGCTCGACTCATCATCCGGCTAAAGGCCTCCATCACCACAAGAAAGAGAAATGGAGAGAGGGGATCCTCCTGCCTCAGCCCACGTGAACTCTCGAAAAAACCTACAAGAGAACCATCCAACACACCGCTCAATCGAAAAGAGAGGACCTTTGCAATGAGCTTATAGATACAACACACCAGGCTGATGGGTTTGAAATCCTTAATGTCTTTCACATCCCTTTTCTTTGGGATAAGGGAAATGAAAGTGGCATTAAGAGACTTCACAAAACATCCCTCCTCATGAAAAGCACGGAAAATACCCATCACCTCCTCCCGAACAATAGGCCAACACTCCAATAGAAAGCGCATCGAGAACCCATCGGGGCCCGGAGCTCTATCACCATTACACGACTTCAAAGCCCGAAGAACCTCTTCCTCTGTAAACTGAATCTCCAGCCTGTCCCAATAACCTGTATCAATAACATCAAAACCAAGCCCATCCAGATTAGGTCTCCAACTCTGGCACTTAGGAAACAATTGGTAGTAGTAAGATGGAATCCCCAAGCGAAGCTCCTCCTTAGAAGATAACAAAGAACCATCAATATCTACACTTCCAATAAAGTTGGTCATCCTACGAGCATTCGCCGAGCGATGAAAAAAATTCGTATTCCGATCCCCTTCTTTGAGCCAAATGGCACACGATTTTTGTCTCCATGAAATCTCCTCTTGGATAGCAATCTCCTCAATATCAGCCAAGCACTGCGCCGTCCGAGCCCTCATAGCCTCATCCATACCTGTACTCAAGTAAACTCTATCAATAACATCGATCTCAGTCATCAACCCATTCCGTCTCCATGCCAGATTATCGAAGACCTTTTTATTCTAAGTAATGAGAGAAGATTTCAGCATACGCAACTTAGAGGCCAGAATGAAACTCGGGGAGCCCTCCCGAACATCACAAGCCCACCACTCCGCAACCCGAACCTGGAAATCATTTGCCTGAAGCCACATGTTCTCAAACCTGAACAGAGAACGTCTCGAGACAATACCCCACAATCCAACAAAAGAGGCACATGATCCGACGTGAAACTCGTAGCAATGGTTTGTATAACATCATGAAAGTGCTCCTCCCAATCCCCAGATACCAAGAAGCGATCAATGCGAGAGAAGGTCGGAACATCCTTGCAGCTAGACCATGTGAAAGATGCTCCCGTAAGCGGAAGGTCATGAAGAGACTGCCCATCAATGAAATCTGAGAACATCTCCATAGCCCTAGTACATCTCCCTCCAAAAGATCGCTCTGACGGGGACCTAACAACATTGAAATCACTACCCACACACCAAAGAAGATGCCAAGCCTCCCTCACTTCCCTAGCTCCTCCCACAGAACCCCCCTCATACCGTCATCCATAAGCCTGTACACATCGGAAAAACCCATCTAAAACCATCCTCAACCACAACAAGAAATCGAGAACCGACCCTTTCGGGTGTCCCTCAAAGAAACCCATCGCCTATCCCACATCACAATCACACCCCTTAAAGCACTACTGGACTTTAAACAAACCCAATCCACAAAACGATTACCCCACAAGCTCCTAACGCTCTACCATCCATACAATCCATCTTCGTTTCTTGTAAACAAACATTATGAACATTCCACTTCTCAAGCGCCAATCTAGCAAGCTTCCTCTTACCTGGGCAATTGAGACCCCGGACATTCCAAGAAATAATTCATAACTTCATTTGGAAACCGCTAACGTCCCTTCCTCCCTCTTCCTTTCTCCTTTGCTCCCCCTCCACCAATCATCCCATCATAGATAACAATGCAAATTAAATTGCGCAGCTTCCTTTCACCTTTCCATGCGGAAGACGAATGATGAACAACAATCACCTTCTCTTTGCAACTATTATCCTCTCCTCATTTTCATCCATAATCTCCAAAAGCAAAGTCTCCCCTTTCTCCTTGCAATTGCCAAAGTCAACACCTATATGCGCGGCTACCTCCATCACACTCTCCTTCACCCACTTGTGAGAGACGAAGTCCGAACAATCAACTTCCACGGGCCTCACATTTTCCATTACCTCTATTAAACCCGTATATTCCACAATTCCTAAGGGACACATCCCTTCATTATCATATACAACCATATTCAAGCCATCCCCCCTCACACCATCACTGCCCATTTGAAACCCATCACTACCCACTGTCATTGGCACACACAAATGCCCCTCAACATCCCCACAAATAGAATCATGCACCTCTGACCATGAACCTACTGAGCCATCAGACGTGGTGTGCACCGAAGACGAGTGCACCATCAAACCTTTATGAATAACATCCTTTTCCCACGTATGACCACTGGGGCCAACAACTTGACCCTTCATACCACAACCCTACCAACTAACACTGTCTTTTTACCTTTCTCCGAGCAAACACACTGTCCACTTGAGCATTTTGCTTCGAGAATCTTCGTCACGCTCGGGGAACAAGCCCTTACGGCCTCAACAGTACTCTTCGAACCCAACCCAATCGGAGCTCTCCCTTCTTTACCAGTAATCTACACCAGAGAATATCTTGTTGCCGGAAAGCGTACCCTATGCCGACCGACTTCCTCTATTGCAGCCATGGGCCCTGCTTTTGGCGCAAATCAACCTGTAAAGGCTTAAGATGGAGATTATGGGTCGACCTAAAGCGAGAAGGCGTAACAACACCTCTGATTGGCATGGAAACTGCTCCTAAATCGTGACCCGACCCCAATGTCAAATGGATTAAATGCCCCACATTCGCATTAACAAAACAGGTACCCGATCGATTGAACCAAGGCGGTGGAGCCCTAATCCTCGAGTTGCGCCACCCGGAACCCATCTTCGTTAACCATCTCCCCCCTTGCCTCTGAGATCGACGCCAGCCCATGCTTCTGTTGAAGTTGTAGTTGGCCCTGAGCCTCTACCGGACCCAATCCCACCTCCGTTACCTGGTTATGCCATCTACGACCAACACCCACATCAAATCCATCATCACCCCCAAGTTGCGAAGGCACCGCGTTCAAAGGGGATGCCAAACTGGGTCGCGCTGTACCAGAAGAGAGACCCGACCCATCAAAACTTGGATCCGCCTCGGAAACAAATGATTTTTTCCGGAAAAGAGGTTGATCCGATCCAACCGGCCAATGGAGCTGAGAACCCGTATTAGCATTGATAAGGGCCCAAGGGGGCCAAGTACGCGCGTGCCAACCACGTGAGGGAGGATAAAAATTTGAATGAGTGGTAAACCTTCTTCCACGACGCCGCTGAGGGCCCCATCTCCCACTACCACCAACCCTAAAACCACGTGGCACCATCTGAGCTTTGGAGTGTCCCACTATATCCCATCCAACAGTCCCAGAGATTGCATGAGCGCCACTTGTCAACCTATGGGTTCCAGTATCACGTGCTGGCCTCTCCACCTCATCCCATCTTTGTGTACGACTGTTGTAACGGTCCCAAGCCCTAGATCTTAGATTTCTCGTCGGAGAAGAAGGCTCCCTAAAGCTGCGACGACCATCCGCTCTTCGCCAGAGCTCCAAACCACCTTCTCGACCCCCCAAATGCAAGGCACACCATTCCTTTTTCTGAAACGATAACGGACCAAGCCCGCCCTCAAGGCTATGGGTGGTGGGCACTATTACCAGCGGTCGTTCATCAATGATGGATATGCAGTAGCAACGAACATCACCGTGAAGAAAAATCTCCGGAGGACTTTCCTTACCGTCAACAACGATAATACCAACCATATTTGGCCTCACCACTTCATCTAACACTACTCCTTTAAACCCTCCATATAACTCTCCTACCTTCTTGAAGAGATCCAAGCACCAGAGGTGTAAAGGAACTCCCCTAAGAAAGACACGCCGAAGACCCCCCCCTCCTCCAGTACCCAGTAGCCCCTACACTAGCATTCCAAACATCCAAAGACAAACGTCTTTCATCCCACGTCCGGCGGCCCGATTTCAGCACCTCTTCCGCCACCCTCTGAGAAGGAAATCGAAATAAGAAAGACCCATCACAAAGTTCAACAACAGAGAAACCCTCTGACAACTTCCAAGCCCTTTTAGCCCACGATTCCACCGTACCCATCTTGCCCACTTCCAGAAACGATAACATAAGACCAAAAAAGAGACGAAAAAACAGAGAGAAGCGAGATGAAGTAGAGAAACTCACCGGAATGTAAGATTCTGGTGAGGGGCTAAGAGAGAGAGTTTCATGAAGAGAGAAAGTTTTAGGCAAGTATTGGAGTCTTTTGTTATTACAAGTCATGACACTAGTAGAGAAACACAGAGCTTGTTGTTTGTGGAAGAAAGTTTCTGAAATGCTGCTCTCTTGTAGGGTTCGCCTTTGCACTTCTCTCTTCCATTGATTTAAAAATACTCTGATCGAACAAAACCCTAATTGTTGAGGGAGTAACAAAATTTGGACGACAGTTTCGAACCACTGGACTAGGTACTAGCAGTGTGTTGAGAGAGAGATATGGGAAGATTACCGAGTGTTTGAATTCTTAACTGATGGTATTTTAGTAAAAACCAAACAAATCGATAACACCATCAAAGCGTGTGTCTCTGACAAGGGAGGTCAGTTTAATTCTTGAATAGATAGGTGAGGTCTCTACAATTTCACTTAACTAGAGGGAGGTCACTTAATTTTGTTAAAACCAATGTGTCCCAAATCTTCCTTATTGCCGGTTCCGGCCAGTGCTTCAGTATGATTGTATTTGGAATTTATAGTTCTAAGGTTGGCTCTTGTATTGATTGTTATGTCCTAGAATGGTAAACCCGAGCGGGTTGGAAAAGACTTGGGACCGATTCCTACTAGGTACAAACAATTCATTAGGGCCACGACCTCGGACATAGTTTGAGCTTTACCCGATTTTTGTGTGTGTGTGTGTGTGTGTTGGGGGGGGGGGGTCGCCTTGCACGAGTCCTGTGAATTAGTCGAGGTGCGCGTAAGCTGGTCCGGACATAACGGTTTCCCCCCCCCCCTCCTTCTTTTTCAGTATTTCTTTGCCATTCTGTTGTTATGGTGAGGGGATAATGATTTTGATTTCTTTCTTTAGATGCTTGACTTTTTGGAACTGAAGTAGAGAAAATGTTCACATTAGATGGTCTCAATCATGGCCTTAACAATCTCCCTTACTTTGTCTGCAAACTTGGTGGTTTGTGATTCCAATTTTGTACAATAGATCTGGGGAAAACTCTTCTCTTTGGTTGATATTAATTATTTATGTCTTTCCCTGGTTTTATTTGTCCCATATAGAGATTTGTTTTGAGGAAGAGTGACATGATCTACATTGAGGGAAATGCTAGAGAAGACCACAATAAGGTGGGTAGAGTTAGTAAGGAAGGATATGATAGAATGTAGTTTCACCAAGGCTATAGCCGTAGATACATTGCAATGGAAGCTATGTAGCCATGCTCAAGTAGTTCGGAAAATGTACTGTTTGTTATTGATTAGCTACTAACCCTCTCGTGAACTGGAAGCTTATGGTTAGATACTCCCTGTTCTACTTTATAGTCGTATTCAGCCCAAATGATCTTTATTGGATGTTCATAGTTTTGATAACATTATTTTATATTTTCTTGGCTATTCTGCGCTCGGCTGTAAACATTTTTATACTACCATTGCAGGAAATTTATTTCAAGCCTCAGACCTGATCGTACTGGAAAACTAGGGCCTCTTTGGGATAGGATGGGTAATTATCAGATTCAATAAAATATCTATTGTTTGAATTCCTTAAACAAGTTTCATCTCTCATTAAGGTACATGTTAAATTAATGTTGATACACGTTTGTCTTGATCCAGATTCCTTTTTTCTCCTTTTTTTCTGTTACTGGCTAGATCAATGTTCCAGTGCAGGTCATGAGAGTGCTACCTGTAAATAATAGAGCTCTATGGCTTCAATAATTAGAAGTTATAATTGTTATGCTGGAGGAATTTCTTTATTCATGCATTTACCAGTTGTTCATTATTGTAAATATTTGGCTTGGTTATTCACTTAAGATTTCCAATTTTTATTATATTCTATTTATAATTACATATTTTATGGTTTCTTGCAGAATTAACCTGGCGATGTGTCATTAGGAAGCAACTCAAGAAACTCTTGGCTATCATTCTCGCTTGCATGTCAGCTGCAATTCTTTTAGCAGAGGCAACTATATTACCTAGTGGAGTTGATTTATCGCTTTTTTCAATTCTCATAAAATCAGTTGGAAAGGAAGAGGTGCTTGTGCAGGTAATGCTATAGCCTGAGTCATGTTCCTTTTTCTTTTTTTTTGGAGATTTAAGTATTGTATTGCCAAAAATGTTGGTACCTTGACTCTATAGCCTAGTCATGTTGTCAGGCAATAGTTATGTAAGCTTTGTGGTTCCGAGCACCTCATATTATATTCTGATTTTAGGTTCAAAGGTTCAAGTCCCTTAGAAATACTCTTCTGAATAAATTTTTGTGCTTGTGCACGTCCCTATTTATGAGTGGGTATTTTTTTTGGTAGTTTGCTGAATATGTTTGTCTAACATGCAATATGTTGTGTAAACTGTGTTATGATCGCTAGTTTTCACAATTGGACTTGAATTGCTTGATTTAGTGTTAAGCACTTAATTAGCCTACATATTGTTTGCAAAGGATCCTCAGGTTCAAGGGTGATGAGCCCATTAGAATAAGTTGGTTAACCTCGTATAATTTGCTTAGGATGACTCAACTAGTGGGGCTAGGGCCCAGAGCCGTTAAAAACAGTCTGTTTTTCCTGTCTCCATTGCATGCATCAGAGACGAAGAATGACTGGGATAATGGCAGGGAATGCGACTATTGCGTCACATTTAATGAAGATGATGGCAGCTCTCTCCCCAGATTGACCAAGATGCATTATTAAATATCTAATTGAAGAACACCTCAGCTTGCTCTCGACTCTAGTCATGGAGTTGATCTTCTTTGAGTATCTCTGAGCCATCAATATATGCTTGGAGCCAAGTGTGGTGAAGCATAGGAGCCACATTGAACCCAGTTAGAAATTAAGCATTAGAATGTGTTGAGGTTCCGTGTGTGTTGCACTTAGATCAGTATTAGTCCTCACGTGCGTCCTTTCTTTTATTCTTTCCTGGTGGTTTTTTTTTTTGGGGGAGAACGAAAGTTGAAGTTTCATTCCTACAACTCTCGCTGCTTCTTCTATCCTAACTAATAGCTAAGTTCCATTTTCCCTTTAGGACCCATTTAATGAAATCCCCAAAAAAACTTTGATGAAATTGAAAATTACCGAATTGGCCAAAGCTTTGGGTTATACCACAATACTATTGTCTTGCCCTTCATATCATTTAGATGATGAAAACTCTAAGATCATTGTAGCTTTGTAGATGGCCAAATGGTGGTCTTGATCAAGTTCTTGTTTCGACGTGTTTATGTGACAGAGAGGCAATGTATGGCGGTGAATATTTATTTTGTTTAAAGTGATGGTTTCCTTGATAGTTTGCAAAAATTGATTGTAGAAAGCCTTGAACAAAAAGAATTCATCTAAGTAGATCTGCAGGTATTTAGTACCTTGGTCACTTGTCACTGTCATTATTAACACTTTGGAAGGGAATCCCTTATGTTTCTTTTTGGAAGGCTTTTGGGAGTTATCCAGTGTTGTTTTCTCTTTGTATTATCATCGTCACGGTAGCCTCTAGAAGTTTGTTTAAGAGAGCAGTAGCTGTTCAAGATTTCTGTTTTGCAATTTCTTTTGCTACATTGATATTCAGTTTTGCAACCTCAACCAACATTAATGATCTATTTGGTAGTATATGACATTAGGACAGTACAGAGAAAGGAAGGGATGGATAAACTTTCCAGTTTCGATTGTTCGTCAGAGAGTTGGGGAAGTGCTAGGTTTCTGTGCTTCATTTGGATACAATTAAAAAGATAATTGAGATGAAGTAAAGCGATAAACACGGTTTGTTACTTCGGAAGTAGAGCTTTTATTCTGGATTTCTCGATTTCCAATGAGCTCTTATGTGTGTGTGTTTGTGTGATTTGTTTATTTTATTTTACTTTTATCTATTTTTATATCTTATGTTCTGTAGTAAAGACAGTATGCCTCAACGTACTACCAAAAATTATATTTAGTCTAAAATTTATCTATTGGTGCTTGATTGCCAGATAGAAGTTGTTGACTGAGCTCGATTGGTTGACAAATAGCTAGTCTCACTTGAGAGAAGGCTCGATCATTTTACCTGTGAGGAAATATTTTTGTGAAAATTCTCTTAAAACAGGTAGCTAGAACGATTCCACTTTCTATACTGTCCTATAGTGGCTATAATATTTGGTTATAATCAGTTTAGAGGTCATCTCTTGAACCTGTCTATAATCTAGAGTGAGGATTTTTATTTTTAGATAGGAAGGCTTGTTTGCCAATCTAGGGTTTACCGTAGCATCAAATGTGATCCACGGATTCACTGCAAAGAATGAAACTATCGAAGAAAGCTTGAAAATGATGGATTAACATCCATGGAAAATCAGAGTGCCTCAGCAGCAGCCGAGCAGATATTTTGACAGGTCACAGTTGGAGGGAACTGGTGAAATTTTCCCTATGGTTGATTATGTTAGGACTAGGTCATTCTAGGGTTTTGAGTCTCGCAGCTTGGTTGCAAAGCTCTTTCTAATTTTTTATTGTTCTTGGCTGGGCTAGGTCTCATAGTTTTTTTTTTTTCCTTTCTAGGGTTTTCATATAATAATTTGTTTTCTACTTCATTTATAGCTTTACGTGTGTGTGTGTGATTGCAATAAAGAGACATGATTGAGCAATTAGCTGCATTTCAAAATCGAATGTAACAGAAATTTTTGATAAGTAAGTTGCAAATTAAAACTTATTCTCACAAGGGGTTGCAAATAATACCTATTCAACCCTCCACTCTAGATCTATTAACCTGGTGTATTCTCACCTATTAGAGTATTGTATGACGACACATGATTTGACATATTTGCCTTTTTTCAAATGTGGTTGCGGTTATGTTTATTGGTAGGATAAATCAAGAGGTGACCCTGTCTCCCTTCCTGATAACACAATTTTATGCAACAGCTGATTCCTTGGTGGGATCAGGTGGCCTAACAAAGTTCTCTTTTTTATTTAACAAAATGTTCATGAATTTTGTCCCATTCAGTAGATCTAACTGTGTTGCACTTTAATTTGTCCTCTTGTTTCAAGATTACTCCTTTTCTTTTAGTTTAGACTCTTATCTTTATACGATCCATCTGCTTTTTTTGGTGTACTTGTAAGCCAAGGAAGTATAATAGATTACTTTTTTTTTTTGATAAGCAAGTAAATAGTATAAAAAAGCACCCATACCCATACACTTTTTCTTGCAGAAGCCCCTTCCTTTTTAGGGAGTGGAGGTCATACCACCTAGGAAAATTGCCCAGCGGGTTGAATGATATTACTGTTTTCTTTTAACTTGGAGCAACTTACCCCCCCCCCTCCCCCCAACCACCACATCAATGTCTGTTAATTTTTCACTGTGAATTGATTAGTTCAGTCCTCCCACAGGTCTTTGCTTTTTTTCCTCTGGTGTACATGTGCATTTGCACGTACTATTCGTTGTTCAAAGTTGGGATGCTGATGTTTTACTCATTTACACCAAGACAAACAAGCTCCATCAACTTGCTTATGATCTGCTCGTAAGTTTCTCTTGTGCTCATGGCTTGATTGGCATAAATTAGGTGATTAGAGTATATCTTGCATCTTATCTTTAAACAGACTTGTACTGTTGTTTGATTTAAATATCATTGCAGGATGGTTGCTCGTTATGCACCTCCAATTTCATACAATTTTCTCAATCTCATCCGTCTTGATAAAAAAACTATTTTTGAGAAGGTGAGTTCATCTATCAATGTTCTTTGGTGGCTGTTTTTCTTGTAACTGCCAAAAGGGTCCTCTAGCAGAAGCTACAGTCTGCAAGATAACTGATCTGTCACCTTTAATTTTATGCAAGAAAGCACGTAAAATTAAGTGCATATGTGTAGACATCTGTTGTTACATGAGATTTTATCGTTCACATGGATGTATGGCTTCCAGGTCCTTTATAGTGGGATGAAATATTTGTTGTTGACTTGTATGGAAAAGGAAAAGTACTTCAACCATGTCCAATGCCTGCTCTTGTGAGGTGATAGAATTTTTTTTATATACTCATTATATAAATTGGGATCTTTTTTTGTTATCCATCAAAGCAACTCAAATCAACAAAGCCTTTTGGCCCTTTTCCCAACTACTTGGTTTGACTAAATAAATCCTATTTTTCCGTTCCGTTCTACCCAGGGTCATATAGTCTTGGTCAAATCACATGTTAGCATATCTTTCCATACTCCCTCTACCCGCGTTAACTTCGGGTTTTTTCCCTTTTCCTTTCCCTAACAGTACCCTCTACGTGGGCTGTGTCACTGTTCCTAAATGGCGCACTTAGCTGTCTTCTTGTACATGACAAATCCATCTTAACCCATATTCTCTCAGTTGATCCCCAATTAGTGCTACCTCAACCATTTCACAGATGCCCTTGTTTTCTAATTCTATCATTTCTTGTCTTGTCACACATTAACCACAAAATAACGAATCTGATTAAAGCAAGTAAAGAAAAATTCTTTTTGGGTTGTGGTTACATGATATTTTCTCCTTGCTCTATAATTGATTCAACAAAAAGATTGTCACAAATGAGAATGAGAGAGGGGCAAAGGTACCTGTTATGGTGGTATGTCGGGAGAAGGGGAGTAGTTATGACTAAGTTCCGAGAATAGGAGCAGTTGGTGTGTCAAGGGTTTAGCAATAAAAAGTACAGGAACCCCATTTGACATAATTGTTCAACAAGTTTTGTTGCCCCTGTTTGAACCATCGTAACTCAAGTTTCATTAGGCACCAATTCTAGATTTTGATTTTTGATACCAATTTTAACGAACTGAGTTTCATGCACATCGGGTTTAGGCTGTATTGAGTTCTTAAATAGCAAATGAGCTAGAGCTTTCATTAACTTCTCTTCCTCAAAGATATATTGTCTATTTATTGACGTGTAATGTCATGATTGCAGCGGATGGGGAACATTGATGATGCTGTTCCTTTTTTTGGAAAGGGATTTAACAAAATTTATCCACTTATTATGGTGATCTACACTTTATTGGTTGCGAGCAATTTCTTTGTCCGGGTTACTAGTTTTTTTGGGAACTGGAATATATTTAGATTCCAAACTGAGGCAGATGATACTGATGGTTTTGATCCATCAGGATTAATTATCTTGCAAAAAGGTATGCATATTATTACCCTTTTACTCCAATTTCTTTCTTTCACATATTTGCTTCAATATTTTGTGTTCGACTAATTCTGAATATAACATGGGACCTACATCTGTATGACCTTGCCTCAGATGCTTATAATACATTTGGGTTTGTTGAACCCTCTTGCCTGAACACCTTGGTGCGCAATCAATCGATTCATTACCTAACTGCTAGTATTCTATATCTTGTCCTTGTTTTATCAGAACGAACTTTGCTTGGAGAAGGGCACAAAGCTGGTGAACATGTTATCCCTTTGGCGAGGAATTTCAACAATATGATGGACATAGAATCTGGTGGCGACATCACTGTACGTGCATCTCTTGAAGTTCACAAGTTATTTATCCCTTTTCATCTTAGCATTATTCTGATTGGAAATATCTGGATTAATATGGATGGAAATTCAATTTATTAAAAAAATGTAATTCCCCAATGATGAATGACACCGTAGTAGTTACTTTTATTACTGTTACAGATAGTTGATTATGGTTTCTTGTCTAACTTTTACCCTTTTCCCTTTTGATTCACCTTTAAAACTTGGGGCACTGCTTGGTTCTAACCTTGAACTTAATTTTCAGGAAGTAGATGCTGTTGAAGTGAAAGCAGCAGCCAATTTAATGGAAGGTCTGAAGGGAAGTTCATCTAGACCTTTGAAAGACGAGGTTAGGAGATATAGTGGCAGTAGAGAAGCCATCAGCAACAAGTATGCTGCCATGAGGGGACAGAGTCGACAAGCATCCAACATGAAGTCAGCGGACAACATTGCCTCTGCTAAGGTCTCTCTGCTTGATGCAGGAAACTCTCAGTCTGGTAACACAACAGGAGCATCAACCTCTCGTTTAGCCTCAACGTGGGCATCAATGAAGTCGGGTTTGCAAAGCTTTAAGACGAACAGGGGTGCCAAAAAATTCATTCCCTTACATCAAGTGCAAGACACCGGGCCTGTCTCTCGTGTTTCCTCTTCTGAATCCCTTGATGAAATATTTCAGAGATTAAAACAACCAGCTTTAGCACGTGGTAGTTATAATTATGTGGATGAAGATGGAACTGATATCAGAACTTCGGGTTTGACTAGATAAGAATATCCACAATTTGTACAAGTTAATGGATTTATTTATGTTTTTCTTACCTACTTTGTCTATAGGGAAATACCTTTACATTGCAGCCTTTGATACCCCCTCCCCTTCTCTTACGTGTCCAAATTTGTAGCCTTTAGTTACAAGTTAATAGAATTTACTTTCATATTTTGAAGATTTATGGGTCCCTTAAAATGGTTGGCGTGCATATCCTACCCTTTTTTCTTTCTCTTTGATTTCCGATGCAAGAGTCTTGCAGAAAACATAGTTTTATTTTTTCTTATTCTGTTTATTTGTTTTATCTTTGGGGTGGTGCCGGAAGCAGGGTATGGAGGCAACATAACATGAACAGCTTATTGAAAGCCCAGGAAAGTGAAACAGAGAATTGAATAGAGAAATGATATTGCAAGGGATTCACAGCAGTCTTCATTGTAGTTGCATATAGGCACTGGGACCAAAATACTGTTTCACTAATGCTTGTCTAGAAAAAATTGAAGATGCATTTAGAGCATCCATATACTTTTGTGTTTGTTCTGCTGCTGGATAATGGAAGGTTAAATTGCATTCAGAGGTGCAATTCAGATTGATGAAAGTGGCATTCCTGTAGAATGTTGATAAAACATGTGAAGGACTTATACCTGAAGGTTGAGAGCTTTGTTCATGTTCCTCATGATCTGGTTATGTGTATGTGTAGCTTTTCTTCGACACCTATTTGTAATGAATTACGTACTATAGCATGATAGTTTTTAGTATATTCGATGACTTCGTTTCTACGTTAATTTTTTGTAGGTACAGAGACATGCGTAATGATGGTGAGCAAGATATCAAGAACTTGACTACATTAAGTTGCTGGGGAGGGAATCTTGCTCTGGAAATGGCAGGAACTGGAAGAGTTAAGTGACATGAATTCAAAAGGTTTGCTTGCTTTCACTTTATTTTTATTCTTCCTATTATCCGTGTTACTATTTTTCTTACTAAATCCATGTTATAGGTAATTTGAAGTATCCTTGGACAGTAGAGCAGCTGGAACACCGGTCAGAGATATGATTTGCATGACATAACTGACTTCGATGAAGATCATAGAGCACAGGCAAATCATACATGTATTTTCATGGCCTGTAAAGAAGGAGGTGAAATAATTGGAAAACAGTCTTGGATTACATGGTCTTGTTCAATCGCGGCTTGACAATGTTGATATGGAAGTTAATCTCAATAAAACCAACAATCGCTTGTGTCTGGGGTGATTGCTCTTGGACCATGTAGATTAAGATCATGCAATAATTTCGAGGCTTAATAGTTGCATCTTGATTAGGTTGTTTTAGAAGATAAAAAAAAATGTAGAAAACCGTTTCTAAGGATTTTAGATACAATGGATTGTTTAGAAGCCATATTTATGACCAAGTTCATTCATTTACTTAGGTCCTGTTTGGTTTGCGGTCCGGTTTCATGTGGTCCGGTCTCATAATAATTTTTTTGGGACCGGACACTGTTTGGCAACACGGTTCCAAAAAAACGGTTCCAAAAAAACAAGGACCACTTGGGACCAAAAGGGGTAATTTGAGACAACAAAAAATGATGGTCTCAAGCGGTCTTAAGTGGTCTTATATACAATTGTCTTAACACATGGGACCATAAAATTTGAAAAATATATATAAAATTAAAAAATATATATAATTTGAAAATAATATATAAAATTAAAAAAAATAATATAAAAAATTTGAAATAATGTATAAAATTTGAAATATATATATAAAATGCAAAAAATATATTTAAAATTTGGGAAAATAAAAAAATTCCAAAATAATAGAAAAAATAAAAAATAATGTATAAAATTCGAAAATAATATATAAAATTTGAAAAATAATATAATTTTTTTAAAATAATGTATTAAATTCGAAAAAAATATATAAAAATCAAAATTAATATATAAAATTTTAAATATATATATATAATTTAAAAAATAATATATAAGTTTTGAAAAATAATATAAAAAAATTGAAATAATGTATAAAATTTGAAAAAAATATAAAATTCAAAAATAATATACAAAATTAGATATATATATATATATATATATATATTTGAGAAAATATAATTTTTTTGAAAATAATATAAAAATTCAAAAATAATATATAAAATTCAAAAAATAATATAAAAATTCGAAATAATTTATAAAATTTGAAAAATATATTATTTTTGAATTTCTTATATTATTTTCAAATTTTTTATATTTTTTCAAATTTTATATATTTTTCATACTTAATATATTTTTTGAATTTTATATATTATTTTTTATTTTTTGTATTATTTTCCAAACATAAGACCAAACAACTTGAATAAGACCAGACAGTTTTACCAAACAGACTTTCAGAACACCACCCATATAAGACCAGACCGGACCAAATAAGACCAGACCAGATAAGACCGGACCGGACCGCCAACCAAACGAGCCCTTATTCTTCAACAAGGTTCAATAAAGATGACTTGTGAAACTGGCAAATTTGACTATCAAGGTTCAAGTGTTCAAATTTACGAAAAAAAACAAAAAAACAAATATATGATTCTACCTAAACACGCAACATTGCTTTGACCCAAGAAACGCATACAGACACAGCCCAAACATTCTGATCCAAGCTGCAAAGGATGAAGATCAATCAGATACAATTTACTGGGAAAGAAATAAATCAACTTTCAATCTTTCACATCCATCGTGTCAAGATTACAGAAAGCAACATATAAGCATCTATATATACCACAAAATGGAGCTTTCTGTTTATTGACCAAAACTACCATTAACACAACCCTAATAATCAAACCTCTCTCTCGCAGAAGTCTTGGAATGCGTCAGGACCCCCTTCACCTTATTACCTGTGGAACGAATCAGCTTGGACCAAAATCTTGCCCCCTTCCTTCTCCCGCCAGAACCGTCTCGGTCTCGGCCTCTCGCGACAAACGCCATTGATCTGCTCTTCTTGAGCCCAGTGTTAGTACTGAAGATGAAAGACATCGAACCCATTATGTCTGAAGCAGTGCGATGATGGTGATGAGCATGACTTGGAGACATGCAAACAGAAGAAGCAGAAGAGTACGAGAGAGATGGAGTATATGAATGAGAAGCCTTATTTGCTGTATGTATATTGGTAGTATGTGAAGAAGATGATGAGTCTGAGAGCTTCGAGAGTCTCTCTCTTAGACAAGAAGAACAAACACCAGGTAATTGCTGGTCGTTCGTGTGCTTCTTGCATCCAATCCCTGATTCAAACACACCCATTTGGAGTTTCTTCTATTCTCTACTACTACACTTTTTTTTTTTTTGTGTAAATGAAAATGCACAAAGTGTGTCTATTTATATATATGTTATGTACGTACGTGTGTACTGTGTTTCGCAGATGCTTCGTTAGATTTCCTCAAAGTTTGTTTACCAACACGGTTAAATTGGACCCACCTGAGATTTTCATAGAACACATACATAGTGGGCCCAAAAAGTCAAACTTAAAAGTTTCTTGGAAGATCTTCGGTGGATACTGAGTCTGTAGATGAAATATAAGTTTCTTGGAAGATCTACGGTGGATACTGAGTCTGTAGATGAAAATGGTCGTATGTAGCGGTGATGATAGAGATGGATTGTTGGATCTGAAGTTGAAGAGTCAGAGAGATGGACGGTAGGGATGAGTTAGGCAGTGATGAGCGGGTACGATTTGTTGGGAATGACAAAGCTTTTATTGGGGCGGCGACTGCACGTGGAAAGAATTTTAGTCTCGAGCCACGTGGATGATTGAATTTAATAGGTGCTAGCCGCACGAGGAAGTATGAGATTGTGGTAAACATATATATATATATATATATATATGTATATACATTTAGTTTTCTCTCTCTCTACAGAGTCGTTGACACGTTCTATGCTTTATGCACGTGAGGATGTCACCTAAACGAACGACTAAGATCATTGGTTGTGGTGATGGGCTCTAATCTCATGGTCCACGTTGCATTAGGCCGAAGATGCGCATGTTTGTCGGGAAATAGTATGAAAGGTATGATAAAATTCACACGAAATGAGAATGAGGAATTTTAATAATTTAGCTTGCTGTTCTCAGTTGACCTAAAAAGTTGTTTTTTAAACTACCACAAAATAATTTAGAGAGGAAAGTCACCTTAGAATCTTGCTTAGATAAATAATTTTGACATGAATTTAATATCGAATGACAAGGTGTTGGTATCAAGTTGAATTTAATTAGGTTTTGGACAATTTTTCATCCAATATGATCCGGTTACCTGTTACCTATTTGAATATTGCTTGAATGTTTTAAACGTCTTATTTTATTTTCTAATATTCATTATTGTTCAATCAAAATAATTTTTGGGTCGGTAATTGTGTAGCAGTAGAATGATAAGAATGAATTTGATAATGAAGAAAAAGCAAAATTGAGAGAAGAGGAGAGTAAGAATTTGTTGGAAAATAACTCGCTAATTTTATTTAAATGGTTCAGATTACATATACAGCTTAACAAATTTAAGAAATCATAATAAACAAAATGCTGAAAAATAGGAACACAACTATCACTTTTGCTAAAGATTAGAACAATGTGATCCAACTTAAGACTAAAACAACTTGATCACGTCTTGCTTGATCAGACTTTCTCCACTTTCAGTTGGTTACATGGTAGTGACACATATCATAGAACTTGTCTTATAATTATTTCTGGGCTGATATGAGAATAAATTCATTCTTGTCGCATGAATGGACAAGTTTTTCTAGATAAATTGTTCTATTTTTTTTTTTTTTTTTCTTTTTTGTATTATAGGTAGAAGATTGTTTAGATATATAGTAAGTCTAGATTTGTTGTCTGTTGAAGCACCCTTCTAGACTTGTACTAAGATACTATGCACCAACAAGCTCGATTAATTGTATCATACAACCAATTAAATTATCTAGACCGGTTCCGAGTCCTTTGTCTTTGGGGTCGAATTTACCAATTGAAAATATACTATCAGCAAGCACAAAACCGAGGATTCTTGACAGGACTTCCACAGTCGGCCTCATAGGTAACTTGAAAGTTATACACACACACACACATATATATATATATATATATTAATTTTCCAGGTAGATGTTATACTTCACTTATTCACCTAAGGACTAAGGTGAGATTCTTCTATAATAATTTATTTTATGTAATGCTAACGAAAAAAATGCTGTAAATTGTAATATAGTTTCTTAATCCTCCCAAGTTTTTCTAACGGAAGTTTTGGTTTAATATTATTGATAGTTTTTTTTATATATATATTTATTTAATTCAAAAGTGAAAATTTATGATATAATTCAGAAATAAAACCAATTTTTGAAAATGAGATGTATGATGCATTACACAGGATGGATGCATATTTAATCCAAGTTTTATTTTATCTCTCTGTCATCCATCTCTCCTACTCCTTCTCTCATATGATAAGAGAAAATTGGATTGGGTTGGTCCGTAACCCACTAATCCATGAGAATCTGGGCCCATCAATTTCATTGCGAAAGAGTAAATACTTTGGAGACTTGGATCCTTAAAGCCCAATCAGAAGATTTTAAATTTTAAGAAAGGGGTGACCTGTATATAATATATGAAAGTCCGTAATACTTCATGCTTAAAAAAAAAATTTGAATTTGAATTTTACTAAAAAAAACTATAGGATAATTAGTACTAAACAGGACATAATTGAGTTGATCCTTATCATTGGTGACAAAAAAATAGAAAATAAAATAAACATGACAACAATGTGAAACAGTTGTCCACAAATATTAGCTTATTGATGAGTCATTGTGTGTCAGCATTTAAATAAATGTGGTAGTTTAATAATCCAATCCATCAAATCAATTTACGTATTTTTTTGTTTTTGGTTGGCCCAATCCTTTAGCAATTGGAGCTTTCATATTCAACTCTACAGTCTAACGCCCCTCTCAACTGCATCTAGAAATGGACAGCCCTCCCTGCCCGGTCCATCTCTCATGCCTGTTATATATATATATATATATATATCTCAATATCATAACCTCATAAATAAGATTGGGGTCCATTTAAATGAATGTCCAACTGCTAACTATTGATTCTCATTTTTTTGGAGGAGTTGCAAAATTAAATGGGATGTGTGGTGTTTTCAACTCATTGATGGCATGTCAACAACAGCTTATTGCTACTTTTGGGGTTCAAGTTTTTTTAGGGTTCCTGTGTTTTGGGGTAAAAGTAATTGAAAAAAAACAAAAATTGAGCCTTGGGTTAAATTCATTTGACATATTTCTGAAGTCGAGAGTATGAATTTACTTAGAGGTCACCACTTCAGTTATATTACCGGTAATTTACTTAAAAGTATATTATTGTGCATGTGGATCGTGGGATGCAACTAGAGTGGCGAGTGCTAGATAATGAAAATGTTGCTCTATGATCATAAAAAGAAAAAGTTGTAAACATAAATTTGGTGTTCACTTTTTATAGAGTGAAAGAGGTGTTACATGAATTGATGGGTAAAAATTGAAAATTTAAGAATTATGGGTATGTTTAGTTTGTATTTTTGAAAATAATTTTTTATTTTTTATTTTTTAAAAATAAAAAATTATACAAAAAAATTGTTTGATTGAATTTTCTGCAAAATGTTTCAAAAATATAATTATAAAAATACCATATTTAAAAAAAATGTATTTATTATTTTCAGTAAGCAATTTTTTTTTTTAGAATTATCGTGAAAAGTTTTCAGAAATACAAATCAAAGTTAATGGTTTGTGAGAGGCCCAGTGAGCAGTTGCGTTGATTGGGCTTGTGTGGCACGTGTACAGACATGTGGGGGCGTTTCGCATAGAGTTTGTTTTTTTCAGTATATATTTGGCAAGGTAGTCAAAATCGTGATCCTAGATTGTAGAAAATTGCACGATTTTACGATCCTAGGACCCTAAAATTATTCAAATTGCACCAAAATTGTTCATGTAGATAGAATCGGTAGAATCATACATGATTTTGCTATTTTAGAAAGTTTTTTTTGTTAAAATAAGTAAAATTCTAGTAGAATCATATAGAATCGTACGATTCTACAATTTATTTATTTATTTTTATTTTTTGTAAAATGTAAGTTTTTCACACACTCACCACTTTGTATTAACATGTATTTTAGGTATTTTTTTGCCAAAACAATAGTTTTAGTGTTGGGTCATATATATGAGGCCTAAAACTTTAATGATTTAGTCAAATATTTCAATATGTAGCCAAATTTATGAAAATAATCAAATATTAATTAAATATCCAATATATTGAAAACAAAAACTTTAATATGATTTAAACTTTCAAAATAAATATTTGACTATTATGTTAATTAAAAAAAATCAGAAATAAACTACATTAAAAAAATTATATGTTCCAATTAATTTAATTTTTTTTTATTTAAATTGTAATTTTATCATATGAATTATAATATTAAGTTTGTTAAATAATATTTGTTTAGGCTTCTAGAAATTGTGTTTTAATTTTATATTTTAAAGCTTTTAAGCAAGCAATAACGTGATATAATTCAAATATTTGCACATTGCTATGATTTTAAGGTGATGTTTTTATTTATATAAATTATTTAGAATATTTTTTGTTGTATTTTAGAGATATTATTATTTAAGAAGTTAAATTAAATTATTTTTACGATAATTTGGTACTACGAATCTTAAAACGATTCTACCTAAAATCCCAATTCTAACTCCTTGATATTTGGGTAATGGTAATCCACCTAAGGGCCCAGCCCGAAGAATCTATGAGTAATGGTATGCCAAAGTTTAAAAATTGTATTGTTACTTTTAAATAAATGTTGAAATGAAGGAATTTCTTTTTCCTTTTCATTTGTTGTTATCGCTAGTCATTTTTAAGAAAATTTCATTTTTGGAAATTAATACATTAGTTGTTTAATTATTTTTTTAGTTTTGGTGGATTACTTTATCTTTTCTTTTGTTTGGAAAAAAGAAAGTAAAAAATACTTCACTTTCGATTGTTTACCACTTGGTTTACAATTCTGAAAATAGTTAAGGAAACAAAAAATAATTATATAGAAGAATAAAAGGCAGTTCTATGAAAACAGAATTTTTTTTAATGATAGAGCTTTCTGAATTTAATTTTCAAAAAATATAAAATTGTTAATAGAATTACAAATCAAGTAAGTCTAATTGTTTATAAAATGAATTCTAAGACCACATCACTGTCATCACATGCAACTATTAAAAATGAAGAACATATAGTGAAATATACTATAACTTAGTATCCTCCTAGTTAATTTTTTTTCTTTACTATTATGTATGTATGTATATATATATTATATATGTGCATATATATCCAGTATATTGTAGTACACCATGGCAGCAAACTCTGGCTGCCCAAAATAGGGAAATCGGTTGGCTTGTGACGACTGTATCCTCAATCACCATGTATATATATGATAAAGGATGGTAAATATATATAAAAACGTTACGAGTAGCTGTCATGCCGCAAATATTCTAATCTTGCGTCTATATATTATATTCACACATAATATATATACATTTGTGGTTGTATCTACTGTCTAAATTTATGAAACAAACAACCCTAATATGGAATCTGATCGCTTATATAAACTAATACCTCTCCTTGAACCAACACACTATATTTTTTTCGGAGCTCACATGGGATGTATTTTATGGAGTAATACTTTTCAGAGAATAAACCTAGGATCAGCTGCTATGAGCCCCACTTAGATGTGTTTGTCTGAAAACATTTATTTTGAACTCGATATATATATATATATATATATTATCTATACAGACTATACTCTCTCTAGCAAATAGAAATGAGATAAGCTATTCATTCGTTTTTAAATTGTATATATACATTTTGACTACAACAGTAGTAAGAAATTCATTCGTGAAACTTGGTGTGTGTTATTATATATATATATATTGAAATTACATGCAAACAGCCCAGGGGTAATAGATTTTTTGTCAATTTTATGATTAATTAAAATTATTGAGTGAAAATTTAATTTTTATTAGTCACAAATCCTAATTCTCAATTCAATTCTCAAAAACAGATCAATCAACCAAATATGAATATAAGTGTAAAAATTTAAATAATGAGAAGACATAGATTTTTACGTGAAAAACCTTGAAAAGACTCTAAGTAAAAATCATAGATACATTCGGGTATCGATGCACTATGAATTAGATAATTTGTACAGACTCTATGAAAACAGAACTTACAACAGCTGTAATTTGTCGTTCTTCACTCGACGTCTGAAAATCTAGATCCACTCGCGCTCCACGAAACTCTCGCTCCGATCTCCGTACTTTGATGACTCTGCTTCTCAACAGATCAAAATCACCACGAAGCCTCCTGCTTCTATCTCCGCACATAGACGGCTCCGTTCTTCAACGGATCAACGCAACCACGTTGCTATAAACGGTGTGTGAATTTTTCAGCAACTATATCGTTCAATCGTGCATAGAAATCGTCGATATAGAAGCATGATTGAAGACGTTCAATAACAAAAGAAAACTTATGTATCTCTAATCACTCAATAATATTCTATCACCATATGTATATCTCTATAGAAGAAGAATGATGAAGCTGTAGAAAACTTGCAGAGAATTCTTAAAGAGATGTCTCCTCTTGTTGTAGACTTGGGTATTTATAGACAAAGATGATCTAAACCCTAAGTTTGCCCTTTCTCGTAATTTCACATCCAAACCCTATATTCTGGTGAATATAAAGTATATAACACCCACTTTGATGTATATAAGTCATGGACATATTATAAAACCAACCCATGGGCAAATCAGACATCGTAGTAAAATTTAGAACAAACTTTGCCGCAGCTACGCTTGAAGTGTACTGGGCCTACGCTTCAAGCGTAGGTCCAAGCGTAAAAAGTGTTTTCCAACCACTTTTTGAAACTAAAAGCATAGGCTTAAGCATAGACATTTTTGTTAAAACCACTTTTCTTCGCAACTGCGCCAAAATGACCCTCTTGAACCCACGATACTTTTTGCTTGAAGTGACGGCTTCGGAAAATGTCATTTTTGCCCTCCAGGAGACATTTTTCCTCAATATGCTCACTTTCGTGCTTCACTTGTATTCTTCATTACTTCAACACTTGATTCTGCCTTTGACGAAGCCTATCGATGTTATTGAAACCAAACCAACCTATCTAACACTCAACATGGTTATTGTCTAGAACATGCCATAAATAAACAATACACAAAAGTGTTTTTACAATCTCCCCCTTGACATTTTTGAGACAAAACCATGTTTTACAATATAGCCTCACAAATAACAACATAACATCTATACCTATGAACACACCAACAAACATAGATATAAACTGTCCCATTCCTTTCATGACGACTAATCCTGTAACCACAACACTGAACAAACCATTAAACGCAAGTGTGGAAAACAAATATAAACCAACATAATGATCATCAGAAAATCATAACAATAATGCACACATAATGATCATCATTCTCCCCCTAAGAATAAACTTCCCCTTACTAAATACTTCTCCCTCTTAATCAAACAATCTCTCCCCCCCACTTAATACTTCTCCCCCTTCTTGTCACTGAAATGTCAAGCAAAAAGAGTATATGCCATAACAACAATGTAGAGAGATGCAAGAAAGTACTCAAAGAGAAACACCAAGATACAAAACTCTATCAGATTATATCCAAATTCTCAGGGTAACAAAAATCTCTAGTATGCATGACCCTACTACTAAATGCATGAATGCACAATGTCATGAATAAAAATAAAAATATATTTTTATTTTTAGAAATCTGTGAGCAAGATTGTAGAGACACAAAACAAATCATTAACACATCATATTCTCAGATTTAAGCCGACCATTATACACATGGTATAGAAGAAAATTAGCACACATACCTTGTAAACTCAAGAATGCAAAAGTCAAGTTTTGCAAATATATATATATATATATATATATATATATATATATATATATATAAATTCTCATGTGCAAGCACTAAGGTAAGATGAAAACAATACATTCTAAAGTTGATAATCTCCCCACCAACCATGATGATAATTCCATCCAAGATCCAAACTAGAAGACAAAAATAAAAGATATTTTCTCTTTGTCACACAATTTTCTCCTTTTCAACTTTTTCACCATATTCCTTTTTGTCTTTCTAAGCTCCGGACTTCCAGCGAGTATTTTTAGTCCCGACCAATTGGGCCCAAGCTTTTTCCATGGGATATATGTTCATCAGTTATCTCTCCATTTTGGATTGAAGAACTGGTTTTTGCATTTTTATTTTTTATCATCTTATCATTTCCTCTGCTTTCACCACAACATTCATACACATGCAAAAGATATTTCATGCATAGACCAATCTAGCATTACTCATGAACCTTCATACCACTTCGGATTAAATAAAAAAAATTAGCAGATTCAACAGACATTATAATCATCTCCGAAGCCACTAGCACCTAAGATTAAAGTTTTGTAACATAAAATAATCATGCCAAGTGATCATCGAAAAATCTTAGGTCAAATTGATACCTCTACTTCACATAAGTATAATGAGATAAGTAAATGTGAAAATAGAGTAAAATATGACCACTTCTGTACTCTAGCCAAGCTCAACAGTCTCAAAAATTTTATTGTCATTTATTTTAAAATAAAAGCATGCATGAATAAAAATAATACAAATGCATGATTACCTATCAATTCTAGGAAAATAATGCAATGTGTTCCTAGAATGATAGATAATAAAATATTTATTCTAAAGAAAACATACCAATAGATTTCCTAAGATTAACATGTTTTTGAAAATCTAATGATTTTGTAAAGATATCTGCTAACTGAGAAATTGTGGATATGAACTATATAGACACTATACCATCTTCAACAAGATCACGAATGAAATGATGTCGAATATCTATATGCTTTGTTCTAGAATGTTGAACAGGATTTTTAAAAATATTTATCGCACTCATGTTATCATAAAACACAATCATCGTGCCTTGAGAAAAATCATAATCCTGCAACATTTGACGCATCCATGAAACCTGAGTACAACAACTACCAATTGCTATATACTTAGCCTCAGCAGTAGAAAGGGAAACATAATTTTGCTTCATGTTATGCCAAATAACTAAGCAATTTCCAACATAAAAATACCCTCCACTGGTACTTTTTTTATCATCAACATTACCGGCCCAATCAACATCTTAAAAAGATGCGAAATCAGTATTAGTACCTGATGGATACCACAATCCATAATTCACTGTCCCTTTAACATACTCGATAATCCTTTTCACAACAGTAATATGAGACTTCTTAGGACTTGCCTGGTAACGTGCACACAAACCAACACTAAAAGCAATATCAAGTCGACAGACAGTCAAGTACAACAAACTCCCAATCATACTCCTATAAAGTGTAGGATCAACATCTTTGCCTTTAGTATCTATGCCAAGCTTGACGATGGTACTCATAGAAGTGCGAGCATCCTTAGCCTTTTCCAAACCAAACTTCTTTACTAATTCTAAGGCATAACGAGTTTGAGAAACAAAAATCCCATCACTTAATTTCCTAACTTGAAGCCCTAGAAAGAAGTTCAATTCACCAATCATGCTCATCTTAAATTCATGTTTCATTTGATCTCCAAAATAATGAGCAAGCTGATCAGAAGTGGAACCAAATACAATATCATCAACATAGATTTGAGCAACAACTGTATCACTCTCAATTTTCTGAATAAACAGTGTTTTGTCCACTCCCCCTCGAGTAAAACCTGTTTCCAACAGGTAATTAGTCAACCTTTCATGCCAAGCTCTAGGAGCTTGCTTTAGCCCATACAAAGCCTTTTTCAGCCAGTAAACATGACCCGAATAATGAGGATCTTCAAATCCTTTGGGTTGCTCCACATATACTTCCTCATGAAGAACACCATTAAAAAATGCACTCTTCATATCCATTTGATACAACTTGAATCCAAGATGACAAGCAATAACAAACAAAATCCGAATAGATTCAAGCCTAGCATCATGAACGAAAGTCTCATCAAAATCAATACCTTCCATCTGAGTATATTATTGAGCAACAAGCCTAGCCTTATTCCTAACAACTGTACCATTTTCATCATTTTTATTCTTGAAAATCCACTTGGTACCAATCACGTTTATCTCTTTTGGTCTAGGTATAAGATACCACACATCATTCTTAACAAACTGTTGAAGTTTTTCTTGTATAATATTTATCCACTCACTATCTTGAAGAGCTTCTTTGACATTTTTAGGTTCCAAGGAAGATGTATATCATGCATACGAAACCTCATTCCTAACCTTTCTCTGTGTCACCATCATCTGATCAACATATCCTATAACATTATTCAAAGGATGGTACAACTTTACCCTTGTAGATGGTTCTTTAGAAGGAGTAGTCTTAACATCACAAGTTTGATCATGCAATTCTATAGGACTAGAACTACCATCATGAACCACATTATCCTCTTCACCAACATCAGAAGAATCATTTCCTAACTGAAAGAACGGCTCATTATCTTCCTCCTCAACCGATGTTGGATGCTCATTACACATGAGTCATCAGCCACTATTTGACATATTCCATCATCATTTGAGTTCTAAGGTTAAAAACCCTATATGCCCGACTTGTCAATGAATATCCAAGAAATATTCCTTCATCACTCTTAGACTCAAATTTCCCAATGGATTCCTGATCTTTAAGAATATAGCATTTTGCTCCAAAAACCTTAAAATATTTCACATTGGGTTTCTTTTCGTTCCACAATTCATAGGGAGTTTTTAAAGTGCCAGGCCTAAGATAAACTCTATTTGAGGTGTAACACGCTGTGTACACTGCCTTGGCCCAAAAATACCTAGGAACATTCCTACCCTATAGCATAACATTGGCCATTTATTGAATAACCCTATTCTTCCTCTCAATAACTCCATTTTATTGTGGAGTTTTCGGTGCTGAAAATTCATGTTTTATTTCTCTCTCATCACAAAAACACTTCAATTTCTGAATTTTCAAACTCTTTTCCATGATCACTCCTCACTCTAGAAATGGAATAATTCTTCTCAGTCTGAATTCTTAAACAAATCATCTTAAAACTTTCAGAAGCTTCAGACTTTTCACTTAGAAATCCAACCCATGCAAACCTTGAGTAATCATCTACCATGACAAAAATATACTTCTTTCCTCCTTTGCTTATTGTCCTAGTGGGACCCATTAAATTAATATGCAACAACTTTAAAGGTCTAGAAGTACCAATGATATTTGTCTTTTTGTACTGACATCTGACTTGTTTACCCTTCTAAGATGATCCACACACAATCCCTTTTGCATAACCAAGCTTAGGGACTCCCTTAACAATTTCACTCTTATTAATTTTTGTTAATACACGAAAATTAACATGTTCCATCCGCTGATGCCAGATTTCAACTTCATCAAGTTTAACTCTATTGCATAACAATTTAGAACTAGGAATAATGCAATAAAAATTATCAGTTGAACGCATACCTTCCATCACGTAATTCCCAGAAGAGTCAATGATCGAACACTTATCAGGAGAAAAAGTGACCTTATGATTGTTATCACATATCTGACTTATACTCAACAAATTTGCTTTAAGACCCTATACATAAAGCACATATTCTAGTTTAGGTAGACCAGGAATCACAACCGTACCTTTTCCTTTAACATTTGACTTATTTTCATCACCAAACATTACTATCCCACCATGACACTCCTCGAGAAATCCAAAAAATGACTTATCTCCATTCATATGCCTAGAACATCCACTATCCAAATACCAAGAAGTAGAGTTGCATGCTCTAAGAGTAGTATGAACTACAAAACAGTGCAGATTGCCTTTGCGAATCCTTGCCTTCTTCATCTTTGGAGCTCCATTCGCCAACCTTGACAAATTCTTCATTTTTTCATTCAACATTAGAATTTGATCTTGAACATGATCTCCATGTTGAACTCTTTGTTCCTTTACTGACTTTAACACCTTCCCTCGCATCTTAGAAAAACTAAGTCGAATGTGACCTCTGACACCACAGTGGTGACATACAGGAACAAACCTCTGAACTCTATCAGTCAACCTCTTATTATATCTAGAGGTAAGAAAATGCTTGATTTCAATAGGTCTTTTGACATAGGCTTGAATACCAGGATTCCAATTTGAATTTCCTTGTGAAGAACTAGACGCTATATGGGAGGCCTTTACAAATGTGGTTTTTGCAACAACATTCGAATTCGGTATTACTACAACAAAACCCAAACCATTTGTATTTCCTACTGATTTTCCCTTACTCAACATCTCATCGAGCTTAAGAGTTCCTTCAGACCATTTATAAAGAGTTAATCTAGCATCTTTCAACTCTTTTTCCAAATTCTCAATCTTAGTAGATTTCTCAACCACGTCCTTATTAAGATCTTATATTAACTTCAAAGTCTGGGTTCTTTCTAGTTAAGACTTCTTCAAATCTTTAACCAGTTTGGCCTTTTGAGTCTGTAGGAGATTTTGAGTTTGAGAACTTTTGACTAATTCATCTTTTAAAAAATGTAATTCTTTGTCCATGTTAAGACTCTTAGTCAACAGTTTCATGTGATTTTTGTGAAGTTGTGAGGTCTTATCAAGTAATTTGTCATAAGACTCTTGAAGAGTGTCATCGCCCAACTTGTAGCAACTTCTCTAACCTCCTTGCTTTGTGTAACAAACACTGTGAAATTCTCAGAATCATCACCTACATTTGAGTCTGTCGCATTACTAGCTGATCCATTATCAGTCATGATCCCAACTGATAGTTAATCCTTTAGATTTCTTCAAAGTGTTTGCACATCTGCAGCTATGTGACCATATCTGATAGGTGTCAAATATTAGTCATTTTGACCCCTTAACTCACTATTGTTACGTACTTTCATTCCATTATTTGGTATTTTTATTGCGTTTGCATGTTAAGACATGTTTTAGGAGCTTAATGAAGAAATGAAGCTAACTTTGGTGAATTAACTGAAGAGTATGTTCTTTCTATCCAAAAAGAGAGTCAAAGAGGTAGTCTGAGACAAAAATGGCTCCCGAAGGGCAAAAATAACATTTTCAGAAGTCGTCATCTTCTGTAAAAAGTATCGTGGGTTTGAGACAGACGTTTTGGTGCATTTACGAAGAAAAGTGATTTTCCACAAAATACTTACGCTTTTGCCTACACTTCTAATTTCAAAAAGTGGCTAGAAAACACATTTCTACTCTTGGACCTATGTTTGGAGGTACGCTTGAGACCTACGCTTGAAGTGTAGGCCTGATATGCTTGAAGCGTAGGATCCCTATGCTTGAAGCATATGTGCAACAACTTTTTGGTGATTTTTTATGGATTTTTCCTGTTTCACCCCCGGTCTAGTTGGAAGACGTGCCTACGACTCTAGACCTCTGTATAGATACATATACAGTTATATATATGAGAAGTTTGGGTTTGCATGAGTTGTAGTGTAAAAAGACTGAAAATGACCTCTCTATACCATTGCCTATATATACAAAACCATACATCAGAGTTAGGGAGTTCTGTTGGGTTGGAGAGTTCATATGCGAGTTTTTAAAGGCTATTCATTCATTCAGATTTGCTGTTGTTGAGAGCTATATTCAAACCTAGAGATCCGAAAAAGAATACTATGGAGAATGTTTCTACATCAACGATGCAATCACCATCTTCCATGGCCATCTAACTCGGTATCTAGGGTTTTCTAACAAAACCCTATCCAAGTAATGTAGTTATTTTATTATTTTTAATTGTAAATAGGGGAAACTGTTGACCATACCGTGATGATTATAGTAGTTAATAGACTGTACTGATTTGTAATATAAAAGTATATGTTTATTCTAAATTCTTGTCTTAGATGGAATGAATATATAGTTTTGCACAATTATGATTATTTATTATGGGTTGGAACTCAGATGCTTAATCATGGTTTTCTACACAATGGTGGTAATGAAACTTGAAACCCTAGGTTAATAGAGGCCGTGCCTTGGCGATTTAATATAGACATGTTTTAGTTTATTTTCATGCAGTATGAGTAGATTAGAGTAACATAATTGACATGTACTAGTTAGGTCAGTCATGAGACGGGTTGTCGCAATCCGGTTGATGGTACTCCTTTTTGGGGTCGTATTTAGCTATTTGCGGTACGACCTGATTCACAGTTATGGATCGCCCTCTTACAATTAATACGTTAATGAACTATATTATGCGGTTAGTGGTGGAGTGATGAAAACCCTAGTTTTCTCTCTCATCTGAATCACAAACCAATTTACTTTAATTTTTAGATAATATTAGTTAAAATAGATAGTTTGGTCTTCGACCACCCAAACAAACAATTTTCAGAAAATATAATTCAGTATTTTTCAATTAGTAGAGTGAACAATCTCAGTCTCTGTGGGATCGATATCCTTTACTCAAGCCATTGCTATACTATAATTGATACATGCGCTTGTGTAGGGTAAAACCTAGAGTCGTTAAGGTGTTATTTTTAACCACATATTTTTGCACACCTGACGTAGCATCAAGTTTTTAGCGTCGTTGCCGGGGACTAAGATTGTTCAATAGCTTTAGTAATTTATTTGCATTGCGTTATTGTAGCTGTAGTTAAAATGAGATTTTTGTGTGATTGACAGGTACTTTGAAGAGCGGAACTTCTAAAGTTGTGTTTGGAACTTTTGTGAGTTTTAGTTACCTAGATTTTTGCATATTAATTCTTGCTTTATTTTCTGTAATTTAGAAGTAGTTAATTTAGATTAGATTTTATTTCAGAAAAATATATATATATAAATAAAATTTTTGAAAAAAATATATAGATATAGTTGTTTGAGTAGCGTATGACCGATAGACTAACCCGTTCTAATTTAAGCACTGCGTTAGTCGAGTACGATCCTGAGATTGAAAAGACTCTCTATCTTTTATGTCAATCTATTGAAGAGCGTCATCGTCAGCAAGAAGAAGCAATGGCCGACCGAGGAGCCTACCAACAAAAGGCACCAGAGACATCACTGAAAAGATATTACGCGCTTGATGCATACGATTCCTATACTGATTTTCCAAAAGAAGAAGGAGCAAAACACTTTGAGATCAAGAAAAACATGATCAATATGTTTCCCAAATTTTCAGGCCCTAGGATAAAGGACCCATACCAGCACATAAATGATTTCTTAGAGTTAGCCTCTACCGTTAAGTTTGACAATTTACCCAAAAATGACTTGCGAGTGAGATTATTCCCTTGGTCATTAAAAGAGAGAGCTAAGAGATGGTACTTCAAATTAGCAAAAGAAATTAAAATTGATTGAAAATCCCTTAAGAGATAATTCAGAGAAAAATATTATCCCATATGAAAGACCTCAAAAGCACAAGATGCAATCAAAAGCTTTAGGTAGTTACCTGGTGAACATTTTCATGATGCATGGGAAATGTATAGTGAAATTATGTATAAGTGTCCCCACCATAGGTTTTCTGATAAAGATATTGCTAAAAATTTCTACATGGGACTTGGAGAGGCGCATAAGACTTTGATAGATGCAGCCACACAAGGTCAGTTTATCTTAAAGCCAGCTAAAGAACTTTTGGAGATATTTGATAATATCAGTGAAAACACAATTCAATATCAATCTGAGTTGAGGTCTAGAGGTGGACAACAGGATAGGAGATCTGAGAAATCATATGTTATAGAGCATGATGATGTGAGAAATACCATGGCATTGTTTGGTGAGAAATTAGAAAGAATTGAAAATTTTATGCAGCGAAGTCATTCCCCTCTTAGAGAGATGTTTGAAGTTGAAGCTGAGTATTCCCCACATGAGTGTTAAGAGATAGTGGCCGCTGATGCCAATGCATCGTGGAACTATTCCAATAATGCTCCTTTCACCAATTCATACACCTCCAATGCCAGAAATCACCCACTCATGTCTTACAAATCTACCAATGTAGAGAATCCACCACTAAAATTCCAACAAGGGCAATCATACAATCAACAACCAAGGTTCACATATAAACAACAGTCATACAACCAACAACCAAGGTTCATAGATAGACAACAGTCATACAACCAATAACCGAGGTTTTAACATAGTCAACAATCATTTGACTCCCAACCAACAATCATAGCCATAAATTCTCAGTCCAACTACCAACCAAGAACATCTAATAATTCGCAAGCCTTCCAGCCTTCCAATAATTCCCAAGCTCTACAACCATTCAATAATTCCCAAGAGCTTCAGCCATTCAGTAATAATCAGGTTGTGCAACCCTATAACTACCAAGCCCAGCCACCAAGAAACCAAACTCCTCCACCCAATTTCCAGACTAATCGGCTAGAGCATGTCATAATGGACATTCATAACAAGCTAGACATTCATACTCAATCTTTAGCATAACTACATATACAGGTTGGCCAAATGGCTAATGAAAGGAATGTGAGAGAACCAGGAAAACTGCCAAGTCAGCCAATAGTTAACCCTAAGCCACAACAATCTTTGGAGCTTGGATCTTTTGCTAATAATCCTCATGAGTCGGTTCAAGCCATCACAACTCTGAGAAGTGGGAAAGAAGTGGAGAGTCGAGTTGAGGCAGAACATGATAAAAGGTTGCAAAGAAGAAGGGAAATAGAACAAGAACAAATGAAGGAATCAGAAGAAGATCATAGGAAATAAGTTAAAAGGAAAGAGGTTAAAAGAGTGCAAAAATACCAACCATCAGTAGGAGATGATTTCGATCAGATACTACATGAGGAGCCAGACATGACAAGTTATGAGGAGGCATCGCCATTTCCTCAACGTCTTAGAGAGCTAGCTAAGTACGAAAAGATGAAAGAATCTGATATGTTGGATACATTCCAATAAATCAAGATCAATTTACCTCCCTTAGATGTAATCGCCCAAATACCACATTATTCTAAGTTTTTCAAGGATCTTTGCACTCAGAAGAGGAAAAGCAGAGGAAATAATCCAACAAAAAGACTCTTGACTGAGCAAGTGAGTTCATTGTTTTTAAGCGATACTCCACCTAAGAGGAAAGATCTCGGTGCTCCCACTATTCCATGTGTCATTGGTGATCAGGAAATTGGTAGAGCTCTTCTTGATTTGGGTGCGAGTATTAACTTACTTCCTTATTAAGTTTACCAACAGTTAGGGTTAGGTGAGCTCAGCCCCACTGAGGTTGTACTTTAATTTGACGATCGATCAATCAAATAGGAAAGAGGAGTGCTTGAAGATGTCATTGTTCAAGTGGGCAAGTTTTATTTTCCGGTTGACTTTGTAGTCCTGGATACAGAACCTATCCCTGATTCGAAGAAACACATTCCAGTAATACTTGGGAGACTATCTTACCTACGACAAATGTATGTATCAATTACAGAACCGGACCCATGGATCTGACATTAAGAAATATGAATGTCAGGATGAATGTGTTTGAAGGAAGCCACCAATTGCCTGAATCTGGGGAATGTTTCCAGATTAATGAGTGCAATGAGCTGGATGATATCATAATAGATTTTGCAACTTAAATCTTGGAGGAGGACGAGCTGGAGTCCTTTATGACTAGAGAATGGCCAAATGAGGAAGTTGTTGATTGGGATACATATTGGAAGTTGCAAAATGAAGAGCTGGATGCAATGGAGACTGCATTATACACTCAACCCTGACGGGAGCTGGTTGAACCACTCCCGATAGTCTTAAATATTCCACCAATTCCATCTCTAACTACTCATCCTACCTTGGAACTCAAAGAATTTCCTGAAAAATTGAAATATGTTTTCTTGGGACCCGGTGAGACTCTTCCTGTAATTATATCTTCAAAATTGATAGAAAAACATGAATTAAGTCTAGTCAAAGTTCCAAGTGAGAACAAAGAGGCAATAGGGTGGAGTGTTTCTAATTTGAAAGGCATAGACCCCTTGATTTGCATGCATCGCATACATCTTGAGGAGGATGCAAAACCATCAAGGGAAATGCAAAGAAGGCTGAATCCGAATATGAAAGAGGTGGTGATGAAGAAAGTAATGAAATTGATGGATGCGGGTATTATTTACCCCATTTCTAATAGTACATGGGTAAGTCCAACTCAGGTGGTGCCGAAGAAGTCAGGCATCACTGTGGTGCCAAACTTAAAAGGTGAGCTAATTCCACAACACATGACCACAGGGTGGCGTGTGTGTATTGATTATAGAAAGCTCAACCTGAACACCAGAAAAGATCATTTTCCATTACCATTTATTGATAAAATCCTGGAGTGGTTAGCCGAACATAGCTATTACTGCTTTCTGGATGGGCATTTCGATTATAATCAGGTGGCGATTGATCCTGCTGATCAGGAAAAAACCACATTTACTTGTCCGTATGACACGTTTGCTTATAGACGGATGCCGTTTGGGTTATGTAATGCGCCAACAACATTCCAACGGTATATGATGTCTATCTTCTCTGATATGGTAGAGAAATTTCTAGAGGTATTTATGGATGATTTTTCAGTTCTTGGGGAAGCCTTTGAAGACTGTTTGAAACATCTAGAACGGGTACTTAAGAGGTGCAAAAAGATGAATCTGATCCTAAGTTGGGAAAAAAGCCATTTCATGGTTCGAGAGGGGATAGTACAGGGCCATATTGTATCAAAGCGAGGGATAGAGGTCGATAAACCAAACGTTGAATTAATTTCAAAACCGCCTCCTCCAACATCTGTTAAGCAGATACACTATTTTTTGGGCCATGCCGGGTTTTACCGAAGATTTATCAAAGATTTCAGCAAAATTGCCCGGCCGCTATGCAACTTATTGGCTAAGGATGTAACATTCGTCTTTGACGAAGAGTGCCTTAAGCCTTTGAGGAACTGCGTGCTCAACTATCATCAGCCCCGATTATTCATCCACCAGACTGGTTTCTACCTTTTGAGCTCATGTGCGATGCTTCTGACTATGCCATAGGAGTTATGTTGGGTCAGAGAAAAGATAAGTTGTCGTATGATATTTATTATGCCAGTGGGACTCTAAATGAAGCTCAGATGAACTACATAACTACTGAGAAGGAGTTGTTAGCAGTTGTCTTCGCCTTGGATAAATTCCAATCATACTTATTAGGAACCAAGGTTGTCGTTTACTCGGATCATGCCGCTCGTAGGCATTTACTAACAAAGAAAGACTCTAAGCCCTGATTGATTCGGTGGATTCGGTTGTTGCACGAATTCGACCTGGAAATTAAAGATAAAAAGGGTTCAGAGAATGTTGTTGTGGATCATTTGTCAAGGATTATTGTCGAATCCACAAAATAAATTTCTCCTCTTAAGGATTTTTTCCCTGATGAACATCTGTTCAGTGTGGCTGGGGTGGAACAAATACCATGGTATGCTGACATTGTCAATTATAAAGCCACAGGTCGAAACCGAAAAAGACGGTCTAAGAATGATAAAGACCGATTCTTCAGCCAGGTCAATTCTATATCTGGGATAACCCACATTTATACAATTATTGCTCTGATCATATTATCAAAAAATGCAACCCTGAGAGAAAGGTGCAAAACATACTCACATTTTATCACACGTTGGAGTGTGGAGGGCATTTTCGAGCTCAGAATACAGCCCATAAGGTGCTGCAGAGTGGATTTTACTGGCCTTCCATATTCAAAGATGCTTTCAAGTTTTGCAAGACATGTTTGAGATGTCAAAATCTTGGATCCATATCTCGAAAAAACATGATGCCTTTAACCCCGATTCTGATTGTAGAATTATTTGATGTGTGGGGTATTGATTTTATGGAACCATTTCTGAAAGCAGATAAGAGGGAGTACATACTTGTAAGGGTTGATTATGTTTCGAAATGGGTAGAAGCAATAGCCACCAAATGTGCTGGCCATGACGTGGTGGAAGAATTTGTAAAATCAAACATTTTTTCACGATTTGGTATACCAAGATTTCTGATCAATGATGGTGGAAGCCATTTTGATAACCTGTTTCTTTTCGTGCTTTGTGAAAAGTATGGTGTCACTCATAAAATTGGTACGCCATATCACCCCCAATCAAAAGGTCAAGTGAAGGTTTTTAATAGGGAGATTAAAAATATTTTGGAAAATACCGCACATCCGGATTTAAATGATTGACCTCGAAGGCTAAATGATGCACTTTGGGCATACAGAACAACATTTAAGACACCAATTTCTATGTCACCATATCATCTTGTGTATGGTAAAGTGTGTCATCTCCCTGTAGAGCTGGAACATCAAGCATATTGGGTTTTTTGAAGATTGAATTTCAATATAAAGAAAGCCGGTGCACAGCGGAAACTCCAACTTTAAGAGTTTGAGGAGTTGAGAAATAATGCATATGAAAACTCTTGGATTTATAAGGCTCGAACAAAAACATTTCATGATAAAAATATTAGAAAGAATGTTTTTGAGCCTGGCAAAAAAGTCTGGTTGTTTAATTCAAGACTCAAACTGTTTCCTGGCAAGCTCCAATCGAGATGGGATAGGCCATACAAGATTACGAAGGTTTCCCCCCATGGAGCGGTGGAGCTCAATGATCCTGACATTGGAAATAAGTTTTTCGTGAATGGACAGAGATTAAAGCATTATATAAAGGTACAACCAGTTGAGTGTGTGGTAGAAATGATTAATTTAACTGAACCACCACCCGAGCTGGATAAACTTAATCCGGAGTATTGAGAAGTGGCAATGTCGTACCAATTACGTTAAACATTGGTACTAGGTAAAGAATAGTAGTTTTGAAGCCTAGTTTGTATATGTAGACGGTAATTTAGTTATTTCGGCATTTAAGATCGAGTCCATAAAATCGAGTCGCGAGGCCATCATAATTTAAGTATGGAGTTTCAATGAAGCCTAGAAAGCATTTAAGAAGTGTGGAGTTGAAGACGGGAGGAGATGACGGCAAAAGAGAAAAATTTATTTTTTAGGCCAGGGACCTACACTTCAAGCGTAGGTCAAGCTACGCTTGAAGCGTAACTGCGGGCTTGTTATAAATAGGCCCGTCGTCAGTCCCCTCATTCTCCATTCAAACTCCACTCTCTATCTCAATTCTTCACCATTCTTCGAGAGGTTTGATTCTACCATTTAACCATCCGATTCCTCATCATTCTTTGTCAGCGGATTATTAGATTAGTTGGTGATTTGTCCGGATTCGCGTGAAGAACTCGAAAAGTCTCTCAAACTCAATTTTTGGAAATCCATCATTTCTTTCTATTCGATGAGTTTTGTTCCATTGTTTTTATTTCATATGACTTATTTAACTATTCTAAACTAGTATTGATGAATGAGTCCGATCAAAATCGTGTTTTGATCCATTTTGTAAAAAGTTGAGTTTTTCGACTTCGCAAGCGGATTAAATATCGAATTTTTGGGACGACGGCTTGTTGAATTATCATATTGGATATATTTAGATATAGTTTGAGTTTTATTTGGTGTCCGGTTCATTATCGCTTATTTTTCAGAAATTCCCTATTATAGGCATAACACGGACCAAGGTGTCGGCAAAACGAATGGTTCAGGCTGCAGTTGCGGATGATCCACCGGTGCGATAGAGGTCGAGATCATCATCACTAGCACCATCACCTATTCGCCATCGGAGCACGTGCGCCAAGAGGCAACACTATGTTGACTTGGCATCCTCATCTTCCTCGTCTGTTAAGGCAGAGGTGCCAAAGAGCTCTACACAGGGATGCAACATCTTATTACCACATAGGTCGCTTAGTAGTTGAGCTAGTTGTTCCACGGGCACTATCACTGCCACTTATGCTGGAGCAGCAGGCTGAGGAGATAGAGGAGGATACAGAGGATGCCATTGAACATGAAGATGACGCCATACAGAGTGATGATATAACAGATGAGAGGGTACCAAAGCCAACTATGAAGGGTGACCCCGAGGTTTTGACTACATATTTACATGTGCCCCGGACAATGTCAGTAAAGGATTTACTAGACCGGGCAATCCGAAAGGGGTATCAGCAAGAGCGGACATACCTGGTATAATCCGCGTTTGTACAAGTATTGCTCTGATCTAGATAATCAGAAAATGCGTCCCCAAGAGTGAGGTGCAAAACATACTCACATTTTGTCACATGTTGGAGTGTGGAGGGCATTTTGTAGCTCACAAGATAACCCATAAGGTGTTGCAGGGTGGATTTTACTAGTCTTCCATATTCAAACATGCTTTCGAGTTTTGCAAGATATGTTTGCAATGTCAAAAGCTTGGATCCATATCTCGAAGAGACATGATGTCTTTAACCCCGATTCTGATTGTAGAATTATTTGATGTGTGGAGTATTAATTTTATGGGACCATTTCCAAAAGAAGATAAGAAGGAGTACATACTTATGGGGGTTGATTATGTTTCAAAATAGGTAGAAGCAATAGCCACCAAACGTGTTGACCATGACGTGGTGGAAGAATTTGTAAAATCGAACATTTTCTCATGATTTGGTATACCAAAAGTTCTGATCAATGATGGTGGAAGCCATTTTGACAACCAGTTTCTTTCCGCGCTTTGTGAAAAGTATGGAATCACTCATAGAATTGGTACGCCATATCACTCCCAATCACAAGGTCAAGTGGAGGTTTCTAATAGGGAGATGAAAAATATTTTGGAAAAAATTGTGCGTCCGGATTTGAAGGATTGGCCTCGAAGGCGAAATGATAAACTTTGGGCATACAGAATTACGTTTAAGACACTAATTGGTATGTCTCCATATCATCTTATGTATGGTAAAATGTGTCATCTCCCTGTAGAGCTGGAACATCGAGCATATTGGGTTGTTCGAAGATTGAATTTTGATATAAAGAAAGTCGGTGCACAGTGGAAACTCCAACTTCAAGAGCTTGAGGAGTTGACAAATAATGCGTATGAAAACTCTTGAATTTACAAGGCTCAAACAAAAGCGTTTCATGATAAACATATTAGAAAAAAGTTTTTGAGCCTAGCTAAAAAGTCTGGTTATTTAATTCCAGAATCAAGTTGTTTCATGGCAAGCTCCAATCGAGATGGGATGGGTCATACAAGATTACGAAGGTTTTCCCCCATGGAGAAGTGGAGCTCAATGATCCCGACATTGAAATTTTTTTTGTCGTAAATGGACAGAGATTGAAGCATTATATAGGGTCCGTTTGGATACCCTGTTTTTTGTTTTTGTTTTTTATTGTTCACAAGACTAAAAAAAAAAACACGTTTGGCAAACGCGTTTACTGTTCACTGTTTTTTCCCCAAAAAAACTGTTTTCTGTGAATAGTGTGTAAAAGTGGTGAAAACACCAAATACAACTTTTAGTTGTTTTTTGAGTTTTTTCACTGTTTAGGTGGTAAAAACAGTGAAAACACCAAATCCATAAAATACAATTTTCACCAAATAAAAGTGGTGAAAACACCTTCATCCAAACGCTTTTTTGTTTTTAGTTTTTTCCTGAAAAAAACAAAGACAAATACAAAAACAGTTTTTATATTTGAAGACAGAAAACAAATACAAAAAATAGGTTTTCCAAACTCACCCATAGAGGTGCAACCAGTTGAGTGTGTGGTAGAAACGATCAATTTAACTAAACCACCACCCGAGCTGGATAAACTTGATCCGGAGTATTGAGAAGTGGCAATATCGTACCAATGATGTTAAACATTGGTACTAGGTAAAGAAAAGTAGCTTTGAAGCCTAGTTTGGATCTGTAGACGATAATTTAGTTATTTCGGCATTTAAGATCGAGTCCCTAAAATCGAGTCGCGAGGCCATCATAATTTAAGTATGGAGTGTCAGTGAAGCCTAGGAAACATTTAAGAAGTGTGGAGTTGAGGACGGGACGAGATGATGGCAAAAGAGTAAAATTTATTTTTTGGGCCAGGGACCTACGCTTGAAGCATAACTGCGGGCCTATTATAAACAAGCCCGTCGTCAGTTCCCCCCATTCTCCATTCAAACTCCACTATCTCTCTCAAATTTTCACCATTATTTGAGATATTTGATTCTACCATTTAACCATCAGATTCGTCATCATTCTTTGCCAGCGGATCGTTGGATTAGTTGGTGATTTGTCCGGATTCGCATGAAGAACTCGAAAAGTCTCTGAAACTCAATTTTTGAAAACCATCGTTTCTTTCGATTCGGTGAGTTTGGTTCCATTATTTTGATTTCATATGACTTATTTAACTATTCTAAACTAGTATTGATGAACGAGTCCAATCAAAATCGTGTTTTGATCCATTTTGTAAAAAGTTGAGTTTTTCGATTTCGCAAGCGGAATAAATATTGAATTTTTGGGACGATGACTTGTTTAATTGTCGTATTGGACATATTTAGATATAGTTTGAGTTTTATTCAGTGTCTGGTTCATTATCGCTTATTTTTCAGAATTCCCTATTATAGGCATGGCACGGACCAAGGTGCTGGCGAGGTGAGTAGCTCAGGCTACAGTTGCGGCTGATCCACCGGTGCGATAGAGGTCGAGATCATCATCACCAGCACCATCACCTATTCGCCACTGGAGCATGCGCACCAAGAGGCCGCACTATGTTGACTCGGTATCCTCATCTTCCTCGTCTGTTGAGGCAGAGATGCTAAAGAGCTCTACATAGGGGTGCAACGTCTTATTACCACATGGTCGCTTGGTAGTTGAGCCAGTTGTTCCATGGGCATTATCACCGTCATTTATGCCGGAGCAGCAGGTTGAGGAGATGGAAGAGGATACAAAGGATGTTGTTGAGCAGGAGGATGATGCCGCACAGGGCAATGATAGAGCAAATGTGAGGTTACCGAAGCCAACTATAAAGGGTAACCCTGGGGTTTTGACTATATATTTACCTGTGCCCCGGATAGTGTCAGTAGAGGATTTACTATATCAGGCAATCCGGAAGAGGTATCAGCATGAGCAAACATACCTGGTATAATCCGCATTTGTACAAGTATTGCTCTAATCAAATTATCAAAAAATGCGTCCCCGAGAGTGAGGTGTAAAGCATACTCATATTTTGTCACACGTTGGAATGTGGAGGGCATTTTGGAGCTCAAAAGGCAACCCATAAGGTGTTGTATAGTGGATTTTACTAGTATTCCATATTCAAAGATGCTTTCGAGTTTTGCAAGACATGTTTACGATGTCAAAATCTTGGATCCATATCTCGAAGAGACATGATGCCTTTAACCCCAATTCTGATTATAGAATTATTTGATGTGTGGGGTATTGATTTTATGAGACCATTTTCAAAAGAAGATAAGAATGAGTACATACTTGTAGGGGTTGATTATGTTTCAAAATGGGTAGAAGCAATATCCACCAAACGTGTTGACCATGACGTGGTGGAAGAATTTGTAAAATCAAACATTTTCTCACGATTTGGTATACCAAGAGTTCTGATTAGTGATGGTGGAAGCCATTTTGACAACCAGTTTATTTCCGCACTTTGTGAAAAGTATGATGTCACTCATAGAATTTGTACGCCATATCACCCCCAATCACAAGGTTAAGTAGAGGTTTCTAATAGGGAGATTAAAAATATTTTGGAAAAATTTATGCATCCGGATTTGAAGGATTGGCCTCGAAGGCTAAATGATAAACTTTGGGCGTACAAAACTGCATTTAAAACACCAATTGGTGTGTCCCCATATCGTATTGTGTATGGTAAAACGTGTTATCTCCTTATAGAGCTGGAACATTGAACATATTGGGTTGTTCGAAGATTGAATTTTGATATAAAGAAAGCCGGTGCGCAGCGAAAACTCCAACTTCAAGAGCTTGAGGAGTTGAGAAATAATGCATATGAAAACTCTCGGATTTACAAGGCTCAAACAAAAGCGTTTCATGATAAACATATTAGAAATAAAGTTTTTGAGCCTGGCCAAAAAGTCTGGCTGTTTAATTCGAGACTCAAGTTGTTTCCTGGCAAGCTCCAATCGAGATGGGATGGGTCATACAAGATTATGAAAGTTTCCCCCCATGGAGTAGTGGAGCTCAATGATCCTGACATTGAAAAGAAGTTTATCGTGAATGGACAGAGATTGAAGCATTATATAGAGGTGCAACTAGTTGAGTGTGTGGCAGAAATGATCAATTTAACTGAACCACCACCCGAGCTGGATAAACTTGATCCGGAGTATTGAGAAGTGGCAATATCGTACCAACGATGTTAAACATTGGTACTAGGTAAAGAAAAGTAGCTTTGAAGCCTAGTTTGGATCTGTAGACGATAATTTAGTTATTTTGGCATCTAAGATCGAGTTCGTAAAATCGAGTCGCGAGGCCATCATAATTTAAGTATAGAGTGTCAATGAAGCCTAGGAAGTATTTAAGAAGTGTGGGGTTGAAGACGGGACAAGATGATGGCAAAATAACAAAAGTTATTTTTTTGGCCAGGGACCTATGCTTTAGGCGTAGGTCAAGTTACTCTTGAAGCATAGTTGCGGGCCTGTTACAAACAGACTCGTCGTCTGTTCCCCCCCCCCCCCAATCCTCCATTCAAACTCCACTATCTCTTTCAATTCTTCACCATTTTTTGAGAGATTTGATTCTACCATTTAACCATCCGATTCCTCATCATTATTTGCCAGCGGATCATTGGATTAGTTGGTAATTTGTTCGAATTCGCGTGAAGAACTCAAAAAGTCTCCAAAACTCAATTTTTGGAAATCCATCGTTTCTTCAGTGAGTTTTTTTCCATTATTTTGATTTCATATGAATTATTTAACTATTCTAAACTAGTATTGACGAACGAGTTCAATCAAAATCGTGTTTTGATCTGTTTTCTAAAAAGTTGAGTTTTTCGACTTTGTAAGCGGATTAAATATCGAATTTTTGGGACGACAGCTTGTTTAATCGTCATATTGGATATATTTAGATGTAGTTTGAGTTTGATTCGGTGTCTGATTCATTATCGCTTATTTTTGAAAAATTCCCTATTATAGGCATGGCACGGACCAAGGTGTGGGCGAGGCGAGTGGCTCAGGATGCAGTTGTGACTAATCTACCGGTGCGATAGAGGTTGAGATCATCATCACCAGCACCATCACCTATTCACCACCGGAGCACGTGTGCCAGGAGGCCGCAGTATGTTGACTCGGTATCCTTATCTTCCTCATCTGTTGAGGTAGAGGTAATAGAAAGCTCTACATAGGGGCGCGACATCTTATTACCACATGGTCGCTTGGTAGTTGAACCAGTTGTTCCACGGGCACCATCACCACCACTTATGTTAGAGTAACATGTTGAGGAGATGGAGGAGGATACAGAGGATGCCATTGAGCAGGAGGATGATGCCACGTAGGGCGATGATAGAGTAGATGAGAGGGTACATGAGCCACCTGTGGAGGGTGACCCCAGGGTTTTGACTACATATTTACCTGTGACCCTGATAGCGTCAGTAAAAGATTTACTAGACTGGGCAATCCGGAAGGGGTATCAACAGGAGCGGACATACTTATTGAGAGTATTCGGGGATTTATAGTTAGTACCTGCTTGGACGATCGACCGATTGAGGGCTCGATGTCTATTGCCTATTCTTGCTCCGGCTACATCGCATATTTACGGGGATATGATCCAGGAGTTTTGGTTGCAGATGCGCCATTTTAGTAGGGGGTTGAGACTACGGATAGTGGTCCGAGGTACAAAGATCGATATTACTCCCCAGACTATTGTTGAGGCATGGGGTATTCCAGAGGAGTGTCCACCCGAGCTCGTTGTTGTGTTCCCACCTATGCCCTAGATACTCCCATCTATTTCTGAGTTGGTTACACTTCAGACTGCTGGGCAGTGGGTCGATGATCATCGGAATTGCATAAAAAAGCGAACTATCATCCTATGCTATGGTTCTGGGATGTGATAGTTCGATCTCAGATTCTTCCACACAGCCACGTGACCATGTGTTATGCGCCATTTCTGGCTCTCCACTACGCATTCGAGTTCGGGCGGTAGATTTCTATCCTACGTATTTTATGGAAGGGCCTATATACACATTATATTCATCTGCGCAAGGAGACCAAGGTTGGTCAGCGTCTGTTTCAGATTCGATTCCTGTGCTTGGTGATGAAGATTATGCTGGATGTCAGGATTGAGATGGATACGGGTGAGTGGAACAAATTCTGAGAGGGTACCCCATATGCCAGAGGGATGTGGACTGGTGTTTGGATCCTGTTGCATGCAGATGATATTATGTGACGCCGACCAGTGTTTAGCATATGACCAGGTCCATAGGCCCAGGAGCAGGCTGCTGATGCTGGTTAGGCTGATGCGAGTATGGCTCAGGAGGCTGAGGCTGCTAATGATATGGAAATGCCATAGATGCCGACTGCTGAATAGGAGGTTGTGTTGTCAGAGGTACCTGCGGGTGCTACTATTACTCTATCTTTGGCACAGTTTGATGCTCTGATTGCACGGATACAGGGGTCAGAGCAGACTTTGGTAGAGGAGAGACATGCCTGACGGAGAGATCAGAGGCGGTTATTTCATAGGATTACTTGTATGAGTCAACATATGGTTGTGCAGATTCCACCTACGCCACCGCCCTCTGATGATGAGTCTTAGTTTAGTTTTAGTTAGGTTTTTGTTTTCTTTTTCTTTTTCTTTTGTTTATTTTTATACATTAGAGATAAATTGTCTAGCAGATAGTTTCGTATAGGGTTGGATGTGATTACTTGAATGATTATATTCTAAATTTTTTAAATATTTTTATAGTGTATAAAATTAAAAAAATAAATTTGATCAATCATATTGTTGGATATATCCCCGGATCTTTATGCGTATTTTACATATGCTAATAGTTTGAATTCTTTCAATAATTTAAAATGCACTGTGCGAACATTTGAGCGTTTAAGTTTAGGGGTGTATATATGTTGGATTGATGAGTGTATTATTATAAAATTAAAAAAATTCTTCAGGCCAACCGACGCTTCAAGCTACAGCGGGATGAGTTTTAAAATTTTGCAAAATTGACCCGTTTGAGGGGTGTTTTGGCCTGGTTTGTATCTATACTTGTATTAGGATTTATTTAAGTTATTTTTAGGATTCTTTTGTAAATTTTTGTAGAATTTTTAGAGTAATTCTAATTTGATAAGGAGACGGAATGCAAATACAAGTTGAAGTTGGATTAGTTATTGTTTCCCCTTTCCTAGTTAGCTAAGGATTTTAAATCCTTTTTTTCTTCTAATTATACTACATCCATCTATAAGTACATCCATAGAGTAGACACAATTCACAATTCTCAATGAGTGAGCATTAGATTTGATATTCTTTTTTTATTCTTTCTATTTTAAGGAAGGTTAGTATGGATAATGCTAAGGAATATTATTCTGACCCGGAGGAATTCATAGAAGGTATGGAACCATATGTAGATATGAAGAGAACGAATGAATGAGCTACGAGTCGGAATAGAAGCCGAACCACACCAAAATTGTTTTTGTAGTGTAGGTTGCAATTTGAAGTGATATTTCATTTGGAGAGGATGAACCGAGTATTAGTTGCGCTCGGAAGGAAAATCCTTAGAGAATGAGGATTGAAAAGTTTAGAAAAATTGGCGGGTGAGAAGGTGTATCCGGGATTGGTCCGACAATTCTATGAAAATATGATAATTTTGGGACCACCAGGATTTGAGGTGATGAAGGCTAAAGTGACTCAGTGGAGTGCTCCTATTGTGATTAGAAGAAGAAGTATTGCCGATGCATGGAATATACCAATCGGTACTTTGACAAACATAAGGATGAGGAGATGGTTCAGGAATTGTGTGCAGTATCATATCCAAGAGATAGAACGTATGATAATTAGTGGTTGAAGTCGGATCTGCTTTATTTGGATTGTGTCATTGCGGCTCAACTTTGGTCCAATAATCAGACTAGTACGGAAGATCACACTATGCTTAAAAATTTGTATGCCCTAACTTATGGGTATGAAGTGTGTGTTCCAACATTGATTATGGATGAGATGTTGATTGCCCGAGCAATTGTGAGTAGAGAGTGGGCAGGTGTCGATAAATTTGAACATTATCTTCCATACCCGTTTTTACTATAAAAAATCATTGTTGAGCAGTTGGGTGATAGGATGAAAGAGTTGGATGAGATGCGGTGGATGATTATGAAAATATATCCGAAGGAAGATTTAGAAAAGTTAAAAGAGATTGCAGACTGTCGGATATGGTTGAAAAACATCGTGTCAAGTGATGAAGAAGAGGAGGAAGATTATGGTTTAGATTTAGGTTTAGGATTTTTGTTTATGTTTTATTCTGTTTTTAGGGACGGTAGACCCTTAAGGTCACGTCTTTGTTTATTTTATCTCATTTTAGGATTGTAGGCCCTTAAGGCCAAATCTATTTTTTTTTATATTCTGTTTACTCTAAAAAATATATATATATATATTTTGTGATTCCTTGAAAATTTTGTGTGAATTTTTGGATATTTTTGAAATTTCTTTTCCCTTGCTATGATTGGGTATTTGTGTTTTTTTACGTATATCTACAGACAATCCAATTCAAGTTTGGGGGGGGGGGGGGATTTGTGCTTTGCTTTGGAATCCAAAATTGAGCTTCAAGGGTAACTGTATCTGTTCTCCTATATTATTTTTGACCATGAGGACATGGTCTGATTTAAGTTTGGGGGTAAGGGTATGGTATTACAAGGAATAAAAAAAATTAGAATTTTTTTTTTTTTTAAATTTTAAATTTTTGGAGCAGTTCTTTGTTTTCACGCATAAATGTTTTACATTACAATTCGATTGAATTTTTATATATGATGCATGAATAGTATGTAATATGATATTCCCATTCATGAGAGTAATGATTAGATCAAGTTAGTGAAGTGATGTGGTTTTACATGGGTGAGTGAATGAGTGAAATTGAAATTAAGAAAAATGACTTTGAGCTATAAGCACAAACACATATTCACTATGAGAAATAGGTTGATTTTTTACTATGGAGTTAAAAAATAATTTTGTCACAATAAAAGGGGAGAAGGGGAGATGTTTTGGTTGAAATGGGGAAAGTTGAAAATATATATTGAAAAACGAATATATGCAAAAAGTAGTTCTTCGATCTGAGTAACCGGGCTTTGGTATCATCAATATCACTGTTCACTTTTAAAGGGGAGAAAACTGATGAGCATAAATCCCATGGAAGAAGCTTGGGCCTAGTTGGTCGGGACTAAAAATTCCCGCTGAAAAGTCCTGAGCTTAGAAAGACAAAAAATGATGAAAAATGAAAGATGAAATGATATGTTTTTATTAAAAATGGCAAAGTTTGATCAATGAAGTAAGAGAAGAGAAGCTGAAATATCATAGTTGAGTGTTCAAAAAATCAAGGAAGGTTGTCTTGATTTTAGGTAGAAAGTAGCGAAATCATTCACTTTAGTGGGAACCATTCATAACACGAAGCTTGATATAATTGTTATTCAATAGTGAGTGGGAGTATTTAAATCCATGTTGTCTTTTGCATTGTATCATGACTTAATTAATTTATGTGTGAATTCATGACTACGTGATTATAGAAAACTGGGATGTTTGTAGATATCATCACTGGAAACCTTCACGAGACTTCACTCTTCCACTAGGGGTTTAAAAGACTTGTTACACGTGCTAAGTGTCATCGTTGACCCTCACAAAAGCAAGGGATTAGGTTAGATTAGTAAGAATAGTTAGATTAAGAAAATTATCACAAGAAAAGTTCCCTAAGTTTATTGTTAAGGGACTAGCAATATGTAAGTTTGGGGGTGTGATAGGTGTCAAATATTAGTCATTTTGACCCCTTAACTCACTATTGTTACGTTCTTTCATTCCATTATTTGGTATTTTTATTGCGTTTGCGTGTTAAGACATGTTTCAGGAGCTTAATGAAGAAATGGAGCTAATTTCGGTGAATTAACTGAATCGTATGTTCTTTCTATCCAAGAGGAGAGTCAAAAAGGTAGTTCGAGATAAAAATGGCTCCCGGAGGGCAAAAATGGCATTTTCAGAAGCCGTCATCTTCAGTAAAAAATATCGTGGGTTCGAGATGGACGTTTTGGTGCATTTACGGAGAAAAGTGATTTTCCACAAAATACCTACACTTCCAGTTTCAAAAAGTGGCTAGAAAACACATTTCTACGCTTGGACCTACGCTTGGAGGTACGCTTAGTGGTGGGCGTCAGGTGTGTGCAAACTATGTTGTTAAAAATGACACCTTAATGACACTTCAGGTTTTACCCTTCTGCAAGCGCACAGATCAATTGTAGATAGTTTTGCTTGAGTATGGGAATATCGATCCCACAGAGACGAGGATTGTTCACTTTAATAGTCTAAAAACACTGAATTATAGTTTTCCAAAAAGAGTTTGATTTTGTGAATTATCTAATAATAATGAAAATAAAACAAAAATCAATAATAAATAATGGTTGTGATTTAGAGAGAGAGAAAACTAGGGTTTCCTCACTCCTCCACTAAATCATAACATAGTCCAAATTCTATTTCAATTTTATAAGGGCGATCCATTGACTGTGAATTAGGTCGCACCGCGCAAGCAATTTGACCCCAAAAAGGATTACTCTCAACCGGATCGCGATAATCCATCTCAAGACTAAACTGATTAGTGCATGCCAACTACTAACAGAAAAGTAAATTAAAGCATAAAAATAAACTAAAACATGTCTATATCAGTTTGTCAGGGCTTAGCCTGTGTCAATCTAGTGTTTCGAGTTTTATGACCACCATTGTGTAGAAAATCATAGATTAAGCATCCGAGTTCTAGCCCATAGTGAATAATTGTGATTGTGTAAGATAAATATATTTGAAAAGTCTAAGACAAGAATCAATTCAAATATATAAACTTGTATCACGAATAAAAACGGTCTCTCATCTAACACAATCATCACAGTATAGTCACAGTTTCCCCTCTCTACAATTGAATATAAAATCATAACTACATTACATGGCTAGGGTTTTGCTAGAAAACCCTAGATACCGAATTAGTTGATCATGGCGGAAAGAATCTGCATTGTTGATGTAGAATCGCCCTCCAAGGCCTTCTTCTCCAGATATCTAGGTCTTGAATGGCTTCTCCCTTTTGAATAAGATGAATCTCTAGAGGTGGATTTGAAAATTATATGTGCCAAGAAGCTCTCTAAAATCTGTAGCAAAGCTTAGTATTTATAGACAAAGTTGAGGGAAACCCTAACTTGGAGAATAGGATTACCCTTTTTGGTAATTTCACACCCAACCAAGAAAAAGCCTAATATATGATGTATAATATGTGTCTATATCATGTATAGAGGTGTTGGGGTCGAAATAAAGTCATTCGGGTGAAAACAAATCAATCCGGGTCAAAATAGGATTTTGGCCCGAAACTGAAATTTCCAGTTTTTTTTGCAGAAGACCTCTCACTCTTTTGATCATAAAATTATTTCTACACATTGGATGAAGTTTTGTGATATATATTTGGAAATAGAACTTCAATCTCTTGAGTTTAAGCTCAAGAATCACCTCATTTGGACCTTTTTTGATCGAGATATGAGTGTCCGAAGTTGGATGAAATTTTTGTGCTGGAAATACTAGACCTACGCCCAAGCGTAGGTTAGGGGCGTAGGGTCCAATTCTGGATCACAAACCAAAACGTAGGTATGGTCCAATTTTGCCTGTTTTTGCCTCTGGTATGATGCATTTTTGTTGTAAAATCCATTTTTTTCACATTTGAGCTAGACTGATCGCCTTTGACTCTCGATGCTTTTGGTTGAAGTAGTAATGTCTAGAAATAACATTTTTTCCCTTCGCTGAGATAACGATATCAGGAAATGACCATTTTGCCTTTCAGTAGCTCTTCTTTGCTCTGTCACACCTCTTAATTCCTTTCTCGAGATAGAAACAAACAAGAACTCGATTAATTCACCGAAATTAGCTATGTTTCTTCATTAAGCTCCTGAAACATGCTTGCACACACAAACGGGATAAAAATACCAAGTAACGAAATGTAAAGACATAACAAACGCAAGATAGGGGGCGAAAAATTACCAATATAAAGCACCTATCACTTGGGACCTATGCTTGAAGCGTAGGCCTGGTACGCTTGAAGCGTAGGTGTGGTAATGTTTTGGTGATTTTTCGTGGATTTTTCCTGTTTCACCCCCGGCTTAATTAGAAGACGTGCCTACTACTCTAGACCTCTGTATACATGTATATACACTTATATATATGAGAAGTTAGAGTTTACATGAGTTTTAGTGTGAAAAGACTGAAAATGGCCTCTCTATGTCATTGCCTATATATACAAGACCATACATCAAAGTTAGAGAATTCCGTTGGGTTGGAGAGTTCATACGTGAGTTTTTGAAGGCTGTTCATTCATTCATTTTTTCTATTGTTGAGAAGTATATTCAAATCTAGAGATCCGAAGAAGAAGACTATAGAGAACGTTTCTACATCAACGATGCAGTCACTATCTTCCATGGCCAACTAACGGTATCTAGGGTTTTCTAGATAATCCTAGCCAAGTAATGTAGTTCTTTTATTATTTTTAATTATAAAGAGGGGAAACTATTGACCATACTGTAATGATTGTAGTAGTTAAGAGACCGTACTGATTTGCAATATAAAAGTATATGTTTATTCTAAATTCTTCTCTTAGATGGAATGAATATATAGTTTTACACAATTATGATTACTGACTATGGGCTAGAACTCAGATGCTTAATCATGGTTTTCTACATAATGGTGGTAATGAAACTTGAAACCCTAGATTGACACAGGTTGTCCCTTGGCGATTTAATATAGATATGCTTTAGTTTATTTTCATGCATTAGGAGTAGATTAAAGTAGCATAATTGACATGTACTAGTTAGGTCAGTCATGAGACAGGTTGTCGCAATCCGGTTAATGGTACTCCTTTTTGGGGTCGTATTTAGCTATTTATGGTACGACCTGATTCACAGTTATGGATCGCCCTCTTACAATTAATACATTAATGAACTATATTATGCAGTTAGTGATGGAGTGATGAAAACTCTAGTTTTCTCTCTCATCTTCACAAATCAATTTACTTTGCTTTTTAGATAATATTAGTTAAAATAAATAGTTTGGTCATCGACCAACCACACAAATAATTTTTAGAAAATATAATTAAGTGTTTTTAAATTATTAGAGTTAACAATCTCAGTCTCTGTGGGATCGATATCCCTTACTCAAGCCATTGCTATATTATAATTGATATGTGCGCTTGTGTAGGGTAAAACCTAGAGTCGTTAAGGTGTTATTTTTAACCACATATTTTTACACACCTGACGTCGCATCATATGGCTAACTAACTCGGTATCTAGGGTTTTCTAGCAAAACCTTAGCCAAGTAATGTAGTTCATTCATTGTTTTCAATTGTAAAGAGGGGAAATTGTTGACTATACTGATTTGCAATATAAAATTCTATGTTTATTCTAAATTCTTGTCTTAGATGGAATGAATATATTATTTTGCACAACTATGATTATTCAATATGAGCAGGAACTCGGATGCTTAATTATGGTTTTCTACACAATGGTGGTAATGAAACTTGAAACCCTAGGTTAACACAGGTCATGCCTTGGCGATTTAATATAGACATGCTTTAGTTTATTTTCATGCAATAGGAGTAGATTAGAGTAACATAATTGGCATGTACTAGTTAGGTCAGTCATGAGACAGGTTGTCGCAATCCGATTGATGGTATTCTTCTTTTGGGTCATATTTAGCTAT